>JARHVA010003990.1:0-520000 GCA_037957365.1 Torreya grandis | reverse complement strand
ACATGGTTTACATTGCAATAATACACACATAATAACTATTTTAGAATTCACCAAGTTCGAGGAAACATTTATAAAGCAAGAAATGATAAAACATTTATACAACATACTTACCATTATTCATGGGGGTTGCCTATGTTACAAAGCCTAATGCCATCATGGTCCTTGCTCCTCATCATATCTTCCTACCCTAATTTTGTTTTAGAAACCCTAATAAGATACAAATTATTAGAATAATTTAGATATATAGATATGGCATTCAAACATACATCTAAATGTAAAATACTAAAATTGGTTCCAATGATTTGACAAGTGGTATATGCTAAATATAATATATATGAAAAAGGGATGAGTACTTGGCATTTATGATTGACTGTCTAAGTTTAACTATGATTGTATTTTGGCAATGAAAAATAAATTAATGTAGACTTGTGATTCATCCAGTTCAGGAACTATGTTTCTATTTTTGTAGGGTTAGCTCCATCGAACCTAGGTCGATACAGATTTGTGTTGGTTAGTACTAACTTGTGTAGAAAAGAGGGGATCTAACCATTCGATCACCTTCTCCTATCTCTAAAATCTTTGTATGTGTGATTTTAAACCTTAATAATGCACACAACTCCAAAAATCAACATCTTTCACCTTAAAACCCTAGGTGTGGTTGTGAGGGTTAAAACCCTATAAAATTTGAGAAAGTGTAATGAACTAAGTTAAAACCCCAATCACCCCTTTTGATGATTGACATTACTCTTTGTATCCAATATTTTGAGGAAGGAAATCAAGCCACAAATAGTTTTCCCACCTAGCATGATTGTGCAATTGTGTAATTGTGCTCTTTCCCTATACGTATGTAGCTAATGATTTGGCTTTGATAATTAACAATACTTTCTTTGACTTGGATTTAGTATGATTTAGACTTGGCTTGTGACTAGTCTTAGTGATTGATTCATAATTTGGGAAGAATAACGTAGATTTTTTTAGTGTGTAGAAGTATATAGATGTATACCACATAAGTGCCAAGTTCTTTATTAAGTGAGGCCTTGATTTATATATATGAGTTCAATTGAGTAATTTGTCACACCAATGACATGCTAGAAATATTTTCCAACACTAAGGAAATGTTTGATTTTAAAAAGTAGCCATTATTAGGAGAGGGTTGGTACTGACCAAATCAAGGCAGTATTTATTGACGATATTGATCGAAGTTGACTTTACCAACCCATGTACAAGGGGACTGAACCACTAATTTGGGTATATCTATGTAGGCTAATATGTTGGTTTATAATAATCAATGAAGTTCATGTATGTGTGCAAAACTATAATGAAAGGGTCAAACTCATAAGGTAGCATGTAGATGTAAGAGAATGGTAGATTAAGACCATGTTTATGCATTCAACTCATGTGGTAAATGTGTGTCAAGTTTGTCACTTTCAACTACTTAATACCATATTTTAGTATCTACAAATTCTCCCTTTTATTATAGTAATGGAATTGCTAGAGTAAAATGAAAAGATGTATATAAGTGTGTACAACACACTTTGTCTTTGTTATGAAGCTCCAATTATGTAAGTCACTCAAAAGCAAAACTTATATCTAACATGTAGTAGTCATATATTGGCAATATTAATCTAAATTTTAATTTTTTTTAATTTAAAGACCAAGGAAGGAGTATACCCATGTGTTGGTGAAAAAAATGTTTCCCTTGCAACTTGTTGGAGATGATGATTCCTTGGTGAAGCATTGGAGAAACTTGTACTATCTTGTTGAAGCACATGGAGAGTTGGGATGACTATGCCCCAAATTTGTGTAACTATGTAGGCCCTTGAGTTGAGAATGCAACAGGTACCAAATCTTATAAATTTTGGGAGAAGTATGTAATGTACTAACCCAAATAATTACACAATTAATAAAGAGGGAACCACATGATCGGTTCATTAAAATAAATTAAATCAACCATTATAGATGGCTTATAGATTCAATCATGGTTCACTAAAATAAAACTAATTGGCAGAATGTCGGTTTCCAATCTCTTTTAATTACTACGATCCCTGTCAAGATATCTGGTTGTTTTGTGACCAAAAGTATTTGGAAGGCTTTTGAAGCCATCAAACCCCATTTAAAGTGGGTGGGGGATGGCTTTCACACTAGATTATATTTTATTGACCATAGTTTGTGGACTTAAAGCTCTATTCCCCTAGCTAAATTATCCAATATTAAAGCTCTACAATTAGTTTGAAAAGAGATTTTTATTATTCAGGATCTAGTTACTTCAAGGGATTGGATTCCCTACCCTAAACTAAAAATTAAATTTTAGTTGAATAATGTGGACTTAATTTCTATTCTTTAAATTTAGGAGCTATTACTTGATGTTATGTTGCACAAGCTTGGCATGTATGGCCTGGTGTAAAGATTGGATGTGGAACTATGATATGCATTTTTAGAACTACTCTCTCAAAAAAAAAATGTATTGATGAGTACCTTTTCTATATATTTGGGAAAACTCAATAGGCTTTTGGCTGTCCAATCCTCTCCTAAGACTTGGCTTGCCCTTCTTGATCATGTGTGACACATTGGCCTAGATCCCAAGCTGGCTCATTTTTTTTAGTGCTTAATATACCAAGGGATCCCCTTCAGTGAGAGATTGCTCCACCTGCATACTCCCCAACCCTTTTGCCTAGCCTACAAGTGCCCAAAACCCTTCAAACATTTATTTTGGTTATATCTAAAAGATTAATCTACTTGGCATTGGGTTCATTCTTTATTTTAGCCTTATCACCTTGAGCCTTTTTCTTGGTGTCAAGTACTATTTGGGTATTATTCTAATTTATCAGGTTTTATTACCTTTCTCTAGGAACATTGTTCTCTTTCAATTATATAAAGCTAGGAATAATGCATTATTTAATCATGAAACGTGTGAAATTTCATTTTTTGTTATTAAAAGGGTTTATATTATTTCTATAGTTTATCTATAGATGCAAGCTCAAGTGGAAAAGATGGCTCTAAACCTTTGCCACCTACAAGAGCTCCTCAGCCACTGGGGGAGTGCATTGTCAACCATAAGCAGGGTTCTGCCCAATGGGCCACGCCATGGGTCACCTCCTCCTCCTCCTAGAAGGCATCAAAGTAGAAGTTGGTCCCAAATTAAGGGCCACTTTTCACCTTCCCTCCCCTAGGGGAAGGCTGGAGTTCTCATGGAAAAATTGATGATGGTCCTTCACAACATTCTCTGACTACCATTGTTATTTTTGCTCAATCAATTTATGGTTGGCCTATCACTAATCATGATGACCCTCTAGATGGTTGGATTGCTCTAAATATTTATGACATGGAGCCACCCATTTGGGTACTACCTCTAAGGGATGATCCTCTGCCTTTGCCTCTTAGGGAACCAACTTGTGCTTAAGAATTTGGATTCTGGTATATGTAATTTTTTGAGCCATGACTTGACCAGTTGACTTATGTTTTTGATCTAGGTTGTTCCTCTAACAGGGAATTTGAGTCTTGATGTGTCTAGTGGCTTTAATTTGCAACCTTCTACTTGTATTATTGTATACATTCTAAATTGGTCAAGCAACCACACATATCATGTCTTTTCATAGTCCTCTTCACAGGAGACTCTGACTAGAGAATACAAGCCTTGTTTGCACTAGCCATGTCTTTGTTTTGCTTATTTTGGTCTTGTTTCTCACATTTATCACCTTTCTATAATCTTACTCAACCGATTTATACCCCCAGAGACCCCTAGACTTGGCCTGTGTCAATTATAGCCTATTTATCTAAATCTTGAACAATAGAATTCTAGTGGACTTTAGTGCCCAGTGCTCCTGTCCTCCCCAATGTTGTTATCCAATGGTCATTTTTCCTTGATTAATGGGTCCCAAACCTTCTTAGCCCCTCCCTTAAGTTTTATTTATCTTTTTGATGTCGACCAATGTTAAAAAGGCTCTCAAATTCAAAATAAATATTCTCCTATATAAAGGAATTCACAAGGCATTTTATATCTCGCACTTACTACTTTGGCACACTAAATAATTAAAATCATTTAATAGTATAGCTCAAAATTCTACATCACACATGGACTTGCATGCTTGATCAAAGAAGGGCCTAGGCAAAAGTTCATTCTTGCATCTACCGTCCATGTTGATTATGCACATTCCCTAAGGGAGAACTACATCTGATCTAAGACCCTAGATTTAGGGTTAATATAGGTAGTGATCAATAAAGCAAGGGTTCTAGATCGTGCAATCATTCTTCCCCTAACCCAATTTTTCCCTTTTGGATTTTTATATGTTTGTTGTTTCATGTGTGTAGGTATACCTAAGGTTTGAGAATAAAATAGGTCAAATAGTGGCACAGATAGGCAATCATGAAGAAACAAGGACACCTATAGGACCCCAAAATTACACTACATTGAAATGAAAAATTAGAAATCGAAATGGGCAACAGTGTCAGAATCAAAAACTAGCGATGAATGTTCCTATCCAAATAATAGTGACGGGTACCCCTATCCAAACTTGATGCTTCTGTCTAGAACAAATTTGTCTTTTAGATCTAAAAATAAACTCTTATTCCTGACTATTTTTGGACTGTTCTGAAACCTGTAGATGACTATTTTGCCCAGATAATTGATTTATTTTCCCATGTAATTAATTTGGTTAAATTGGTATAAATCTATGTTTTACTACATTTGAATGTATTTTACCCCTTAATCCATCCCCTTTATTTTTTATAAACTAAACCCTAGTTTTCCCAAACATAATAAAACATTTGGTGAACCCGACTTCAAACAAAATCTCAAAAAATATCAAACCCTAGGTACCCCTAGGGTTTTCCTTCACATTTTTGTGCAAAAATTCAATTTCAAAATTTTGATTTTTTTACATTTATTTTATTCAAATTTATTTTAGAATTCAAATTATTGCAATAATTTCAAATTTCTAAAACTCCAACCCAAAACCCTAGATTTCCAAACTAGGTCCTCAAACCCCAAGCCTCCCTCCCTTAAAATTTTTAGATAAAAATTTTGGAATATTTTCAAATTGTTTGGAGTGTCGAAAATATTTTCAAAATTCATATGTTAGTATTCATTCTTGCATTTATTTTCTTAATAGTACTTTTACATACTCTCTTTGGTGAAAGCAATAAAATGGCCACTAAGGCACTTCTTCCCTCTCATCCTATAGATAAATTTATAAATTTTTCCCATAATTATGTCAATGAATAGACAAATTTTCAAAATTGCGCATTAGGCAAAATTGAGTAAAATGATTTCATTTACAATGAACACAATTACTATTGTTGTAATGAGGAATATGATAATGCGTATGAAAGTGATAGTGAAGAAAAAGTAGATGCATATTCTTCTCTCAAACCTATCTCTTTTCTTCCCTCTTCCAAAGAAAATAATTTTTATAAATGGGAAAGTTACTTTTCACCTCATTTTGCTATGCGCAATACACCAAATGTATAAATTTATCATGCAATTCTAAGTAAACTTCTCATTGGTGATAATTTGCTTGCATTTGAACCTAGTTTATCCCTCTCTTTTGCTACTTCTATGTTCAAATTACAACAATATAAATGAAATAGAATCAAATTTCCAATGCATAGTTCAAATGATCAATCTCATATTCTTAACTCTACTTTGTCATCTCAAACAATGACAAAATAATGTCTAAATGATAACTCTCTTACTCTTACTTCTCATATTGTAAATGAAAATAATGCATACAGTCCATTCAAGGATAACATAGATGCACATAGTATTCCAATTTCACATGACTATTTATTGCATATTAGAAAATAATTAACAGCTTCTCTTACCCCTCTCCCTAGTGATAATGGAAGTGATAATAAGTATGATAGTGAACATGAAAATGAATATGAAAATGAGAGTGAATATGAAAGTGATACTTCTACTTCTCCTCTTTCAAATGAACAAAATTTTAATTGTGATAATGCATGGAATAATGATGACTATTATGCATATAGTGAAGAATAAAATGTATCTCATGCTTCTAACTCTTCTCTCACTCCTTATCTCAAACATAATGCGTTACAAAATGTTTCTTCTACTTTTATGCATGATTCTATTTCAAATGATGCACATGTCAATGATAAAATCACATCTATTCAATTAGAATGTGATTCACTAAATATTAAAGATACCAATGACTCTCCCAAGCCACCCCCTACTACAGTATCACCTATTTATCACTCTCCACATAAAGAGAATGGTATCCCACATCCCTTTACTAAGGTCTAAGTTAGCATTCCTCCAAATGTTCAAGTGAGCACACCCCCTCTCTATGATCCAATTGTTAAATGTAGCATTCCCATCGCTAAAATAAATGATCAAATTCAACATTTAAATGAATGACTTCAAGATACTAATATAACATCCCAAGATATTATTTATTTGATGTATGCAGTTGATGAATTACAACATGAAGTACATCTCCTTAATTTGGAAAACAAGGCTTATAAGTCTTGGATGGATGCCAATGACTTGCATGGTAACTATCTTTCTAAGACATTTGTCAAAGCTTCATTACCTAAGCACTTTCAGATACCATCATTTCCTCAATTTTATGGAACTAGAAATCCATTCATACACCTTAAATCCTTTTGGAAGGCTTTTCTATCTCATGTGAGTCCTTTGATTCTACTTAAGTTGTTCCATCAGACCTTAGTGGGTAATGTACAAAATTGGTTCTTTCACCTACTCCCTGTTGGTTCCTTACATACATATGATGACTTTGAGGAGGAATTTCTTAGATATTACATAGCAAACACAGGCCCTCATGTTACATATGAGAAACTTTCCGCATAGCATCAGAATCCTTCAAACCCAGTTAGTGATTATATCTTACGATTTATGAGTTTCATGTTACACTTTATCTATAAACCAATAGATTTAAAGGTTCAGCATATCTTTATTAAGGTGATTCACCAACCCCTCCTATAGTATATATTATATCAGATAGAGTCCTCTTTTGGGCACTTATGTTATACAATTTTATCCTTACAAAAGAAATTGGGATAGATTGAGTTAGATTCAGTTGATCAATTTACTCTGGATTTCATAGCATTACCTCCATCTATAGCTCCTAGCACACAACATCCACTATGTCCCAAACAAGATAGGAGACCAAAACTAGAAAATCAACTAGTTAAGAATAGAGAGTCAGTTTTTAGAGTACCACCTATAGTATGCACTATAGAGAATAGCAATAGGGCACCAGTACAGTTTGATTCAAAGCGGGATAGCCCATATGTCATATTATGAACACTATTAGATAAGAGGTTAATCACATTTCTTACATAGATATCCACGTCACCCCTTTTGTAACTATCATCATATCTGTGGACATAGAGACAATGATTGTTATGGACTCAAGGACTGTATTAATAGATGTGTTGATAACGGCATCATATCATTCACACCAGGGGCATTGAGATCTCCTCCATCATGGATCCATAGACCTCACTCCTTCATGACTAAGCAATCCGAGGATATTCCTTCATAGGAATCATTAGTTATTCATCATGGGAGTATTGTGGTTTCTAAGATAAAGCCTCATAGGAGATCCCCTATTCTACCTACTTAGAAGGTTTGGAGACCAATAAAATGAAAGCAGTCTATATTTAGTAGTGTAGTCTATGGATTACATAATATAATTCCATATACATATCCAGCATAGTCATAAGCACCACAGTAGAGTTTTTAGGGTCCTATCTCACATAGCAACCTGTTACAATTAAGATTAGATGAACCCACATCATAGATTACTACTCCAAATAGATATTCACTATAGCCAAGTTTTTAGGGACCTATTTCACATAGAAACCCATGATGATTGAGATTAGATGAGCCCCCATCATAGGTTACAGTTCCATCTTGATCTATTGCTCAGTCATACACATCACAACAGAGGCCACAAGGTGTTATTTCACATAAAAATCCACTATGCTTACGAATAAATGAGCCTCTTTCACAACACATAGTGTCAATTATGCATCCATTGAGGTTACATCTTATAGAGTATCCATGTATAGCTACAATTAGTGTACCATAGATAGCATCAAATACAGGGCATGTTCCTACATAACATGAGCAGTATGGCCAGTTGTTTAGTTGGCCATCAAGGTTCATATAGTGATACATCAGCCATGGGGATGATATGCACAGAGTGATATCTTACAGCCCCTTCTACTAACAACTAACATTCTTAGTTCCAAATATCCATCCCTAGCCAAACCAGATTATCCAAATATCGATCTTACCAACATCGTATTTTACAAATCTTAAACCAAATCACTTTATCAAATCAATTTACCATTTAAAAAACAACAAAGCTTTTACTCACATATGATTCAAAATCAAAAGTAGCATCACACTTG
Source organism: Torreya grandis (assembly GCA_037957365.1). Taxonomy (NCBI): domain Eukaryota; kingdom Viridiplantae; phylum Streptophyta; class Pinopsida; order Cupressales; family Taxaceae; genus Torreya; species Torreya grandis. The sequence goes on along the minus strand of JARHVA010003990.1, from coordinate 511,600 downwards.
AATGTATCAACAAAATTCAAATCACATCCCAAATACAATTTTACCAAACATATGCAACCTTAAAATCAATGCCAAATCAACTATTTCTAATCAACCATTTGCAACAAATATACAAATATACTCCAAATTCCATAGCATAATACACATGAGTCAAAATCAAATAAGTGTCCATATATATATATATATATATATATATATATATATATATATATATATAATGAGTTTTTAATAAATATACACCAGTATCAAGTACAATTAGTCATGAATGGGTATTAGGCCCTCACTCTCAGTCTAAATCTCTCCACCAATGTTAGTCCCATAATCTACACTAACACTTGATGGGCTCGCACCCCCTCAAGCTACTACATGCCTCTTGTGATGACTCTCTCACTCTAGTAACCGACCATGCTCCTCACATAATTCTATGTATTGTCTCTTAAGATCTGCATACTCATCCATGATCCTCATGCTAATAGATCCAAAATCAAGTGAGGGAATCCTATGCCTATCCAACTCAGTTCTCAGCTTGTCTCTCTCTCCTAATACCCTAACATATGTAGGTGTCACTATAGCAGCCCTATCAAATAGATGGTCATGGATATCGATCATGATTGTCGCTTGTTCTATCAATCCCTCCTCTACTACATCATCAGGTACATGTCATGTGAACTCTCAAAGTGTCAACTCGATTACTCTCTCCTAGTAATTATCATATCCACCTCTTACCCCACCCTAAGCACCTCCCGCTTCACCTGTGCACAAAGTATGGCACTATGTTAGCTATATACTTTGAAATCAAACTAAATCACAAATTTATACATAGTTCAAATGTAATCACTACTTACTTCCCATCATCTATATTGACTCAGAATCCTCATACTCTGGAGCATCCTCTACCTTAATAGGGTACAATAGAGCCCATTGATGCCTAACCCATCACATGATATATGCATTTTTGCATCCAATGTTATCCACATCTTGAATATCTATGAATACATCCCTCACATCCAAAGGTAATGGTGTGAGCTTAGCCTCAATAGGCCTCATATGAGCTCTTACCCTCGTAGATGCTCGTGCACTCCTCACCCACACCCATGATGTTGGGGGCACATCTTTTGATACCCCAAACTATCAATTAATGTGCTCATAATGAAAGAGCTCATATAATCCACCACAGTAATCATGTATCCAAAAGTTTACCCTCATGTATCGTAGTTGTACTCCATCCTCTACCCACCTACAAAATCCTCTATAAGGCCTCCATATGATGTTCTTAGCCACTAATTTGTCTAAAACCTATCTATAATGGTCCATCCCATGGGATCAGATAGCCACTATGCTCAATCACCACTCTTCAAATGGCTGTGGAGGTGCCCACTCTATCCTTGGTAATCCAATCAATCACATAAATGTTATGTGCTCATAGGCCCAACAATGCAATAAGGTCACTATGCTCACCCTACCACTAAATGACTCTTATGTAAACCTGTAGAGATCCCTATATATGTGGGCTAGCATAGTCCTCCCCCATGAGAATACAATTCCATATACCTCCACACTACACATAATCCTATGCATCTTGTATGTAACAGATACTCCACTCCCATCTATAGCAACAAAAGATGACAACAAAATAGCCAACCAGTTCCATAAGCATGAAACATTAGACTACACAATGACTAAAAGTAGCACATCATTGTCACTACCTCTCTGATGTGTACTCAAAGGCACACCAGTAAATTATAAAGACACACAATCAATCACATCAACACCTATGTCATCTTGTACCATCACTTGCTACTCACTAACCAATAAATATAGTATACAATACACATCCTCCAAAGTCACAGTCATCTCCTTTATAAGAAGCTAAAAAGTACATGTATCCATGTTTTACCTCTTTCATAAGGTGGTCATCAAATATTGGTCCCACTGTACTATATGTAAGTCACACATGTGACCCAACCCTACCCTATCCATAACCACTCCCTCATCAGCAGATAACGATAATAGCCTCAATGTCTCCATCACCCAACCCCTATAGAACTCTCTCATTCACACCTCACCCTGCATATCCAAAAGAAACACATCTATCAATCAACAATACCAATTTTAAATCCAAGCCAGCACAACAGTAAAGCAACATCATATAAAAATTATGCCTCTTGGACAATAGCATTGTAGTAGGGACAACAACGTTGGACAGGAGTGCCCCAAAAGGATAGGGGTGTTAAAGTCCTAGATAAGAGAATTAAACTACATGATAGGAGTGTTATAAACAAAAAAAACTTCTTAAGCTAGTTTTAAGCTATCAAAAACACCAAAATAAGCCTAAGCTGATAAAAACCAAGTGTTTGAGCTACTTACCAGGGTCACATCACCACCAACCTGAACCTGGGCCATCAACTACTCGAAACGCATCAAAGTAGGTGCTTGTCTCCTTGGAATTTTTCTCACTCTAGAGCTCAAAATCTCAACCTAGTCAATGCACAAATGAATCAAGAATCAATCCAATTTAATATGTTAACCAATTTTTTCATTTAAAATGAAATACCATTTTGCCCATAACTCTAACTTCATAACTCTATTTTTCAAACCACTTCATTTCATGAAATCATGATAACGATACCTTCGACATCACTCAAGATGTGCTCTCTTACTACCTTATCTTCCTATTATGGCATAAACATTTCTATATTTATCTTATACCCAGACATGTGCCTTGGTCATTACCAACCAAAACATGTTCCACTCTCAACAACACAATATAATCAATCAAATAACCTTTCAATCTATTCACAACATACCAACCTTATTTATATTACTAAGCCACTAGTCATCACTTTTGGCTCGACCTCCTCTATCATAGATTTTGTCCCTCTCCCCAAAAAGGGTGCATCATTCATACTATTTCTATTTCTACACTTACCCAGCATACTCATCCACTCTCATAAATGGATACACCATGGTTCTTACACATCCAACATTTAAATTATCAAATTTAGCTCAAATTGGTCAAGATATACAGTGATACAGATTATGTGGGTCAGTTAGCATTACTCAAAGCATTCAGAGGGATATACCTTTAGTTTATAGATACACAAACTATTTAGATATAATGGTTAAGATTATATGGGTTCATAGTGATTTTGATACAGATACAGACTTAGATACCAGATTTGGGGGCATGTACATGCTACACATCTCACACATATAGCTTCATACATGACATAGTTATAGAATCAGATAATAGACCATAGGCATAGTGTAGAGCATAGTATTTTGGTCTCCAATTTTGCACATGAGGCATGGCAAGATATGTCATATCATATGTGGTTATATAGATTACTAGATTGTGCATATGCATCACTCACATACTAAATTTGGGGGCTTGGCACAAATGTTCATGTTTTTTTTCACTTAGGATTATACATATGGAATGGTAAGATATGTCATTCCCTTCTTGCACATTGACCAAATTTTTAGATTACACCCATCTATACCCAGGTTGTCACCAGGTTGGACTACATGATTGTCTACAGTGATTGGTCCATTATATTACTCAGATCCAAACTACACAAGTTTGTGCAAGACAGAGGACAGATATTGGTTTTGGACCTTTGAGCACTTCTCAGTTCTAGTTTAGATATTCAAAGTGGGGGTATGATATATTTTTCTCTTCATAGCATACAAATTTTATACATACATCTAGATTACATGAGTTTATGTGGGATAGAGGATAGACATTGGTTTTGGGCCTCTAAGCATTCCTCATCTTTAGTTAGATTAAGCATAGGGGGAAAGCATTGCCCTCCTTCTCCATGATACATAGATTTTACTTTTAGATTCAGTATAGGGGCATCCACTCCATGGATTCCTTCTCTCTCTAGGCACTATTCAACTCTTCATCCACTTCCCTGGCCAAGAAGTGAGTTGGACCCTCGCACCACATTCACCTCCATGCAGGTAGGTTTAGGTACACATTTTCTTCTTCTTTCTTTTACTCTAGTATTTCATTTCATTGCATCAATAGAATAAAAGTGGGGGAAATGTATACACCCTAAATTGGTCAACCACACATATCATGTCTTTTCATAGTCCCCTTCATACGAGACTCTGATTGGATAATACGAACCTTGTTTGCACTATCTATGTCTTTATTTTGCTTGTCTTGATCTTGTTTCTCACTTTTGTCACTTTTTTGTTATCTCAGTGAATTGATCTATACCCCAAGAGACCCCCAGGCTTGGCTTGTGTCAGTCCCAGCCTATTTTTCTGAATTTCAGACAATAAAATTGTAATGTCCCTGATTTGGAAGAAGAGTAATTTAATTAAATTAATTGATTAAGTTGTCCAAAATAATGATATTTTATAAGGATGACTAATTGATTATTTTAATTAAATTAAAAAGTAGAATTAAATTAATTAATGGTAAGGTTATCATAAAAAATAAATATTAAAAGGTGACCTTATATTTAATTAATTTAATAAAAGTGACTTAAATAAAATATTATATCATAAAGTCACTAAAATAAAATAATATTATTTCAATATTATTTTCTTGAAGATTCTAGAAAGATAGGCTCCTCTTGGACAAAAAGTATAAAAGAAGATCAAACCAAGCTTCATTCATCAAGTGTTGACATTTGTTTTGATATGTTCATTTGTGGAGCCAATGGTTTCCACAGATTTCTGATTGTGATCTTTGGGAATGATACCTCCCATCGATTAGCATAACTAAGGTGGGGAAAGATTCCTCTGAAGGGTTGTAGCTGAGAGAAAGATACTAAAGTCTTTCTATTGGGCTTTATTTGGTGGCCTTATGCCAAATTTTTTGGGGACATCTTGCATATTTGGGTGGAGATCATTAGTGGCATCATATTTGCATTGACTAGTAGCATTGAAGTCATATTGGAGGCAAGTGAAGTCTGATATATATACTTGAAGAGGTCTGATATAAAATTATAATCATCTTGGCAACCATTGAAGACAATGATTTCACTCTTGGAGGCCTCATTTTGCATTGATTTCACCTTCTAACTTAGGCACTCTATTCCTTGGGTCATGGCAACAATATTTGATGTTTGAGAGGAGACCAAGAATTTGTTATTTATTATTAACATTCATATCATAATAGGGGTGATTTGGAGAAAGGTTTGGTTTGACAAAGAGGAGGCACATTTTGGATTGTTATTTGATTGCTTCTTCGAAAGCCCTAGGTGCTTCATTCAAGTTCTTTATAGGTTGTTTTGCATTCATTTTCAGTCATGCATGTTTAAAGTGTGAGAGGCTGCCATTGTACTCAGACTTAGAGTTTTTTTTATAATATTGTAAAGCCAAAAGTCTTGGTTGTCATGCATCTATTTAGATCATTAGTAAAGGAGTTATAAGTTACCTCTCATATGGTATGTATTGTTCATGCTGACATTCCACTCTCTAGGTTGCTTGCCAATTGTTTGATGAAAAGTAAATTGACTATAGGTACATATTTTACATGTAAAGTTCATATATTTACACATGAAAATATAGAAAAATTAACTTGCATTACATTCCTACTTTGATAGTAGTTAGTTTGAATTATTCTAAGGCATTCAAACATATCATTTGGCATCAAACAAACACTCAAAAATTTATAGTAGCAAGATGGAAGGTTACATGACAAGTGTTTGACAATATTCCTTGAGGATTTAATTAAGCAACTTGAGGGTAGATTGGACAATGGATATTATAGTGGTATCATAGTGGTTTCCTACCATTTTGCTTGGGTTGGAAATAAAATTCATTGTGCTCACACAGTTGATATTTGAGTGCCCAACACTCTATTCCTTTTTTTAGTCATGGGAACAACCTAGGGATTAAAAATAATCAGTTATATGAGTAACCTTAAGGCTTATATCCAACGAAAATGGAAATCAAAGTAGCCAAACATTAAGGACATTTTACAAAAACTTGTGGTTTCACAATGAAGATTAGCTCGTAGCCTGTATAAGTATGAAGATTTCATTTCAAGATGAACCTCACCACAAAGTAAAAATGAGAGACTTGGTGAAGTATCCAAAATTCTATATGATGAGTTTGGTTTAATATGTGTTAAGTTAGCAAATAATGATTTTCAACCCACAGGTGAACATGGGCTTCAAACTAAAGTGGGTGTGGATAAGGAAATTTTACAACATGAAAATAGTATGATGGAACCCCAGAATGTTACTCACAGCACTCATAAAGTTGTTATCAATCATGATAACAATTCTAAATTTGATGATAGAAATCCTTTGCTTGAGCATAATCAGGATTCACAAGTCATGGTGAGTGCAGAAAATGTTGTGGGAGAACCTGTGAATGTTGGCACACATGATATAGGTGTCAAACATGATGATAGAATGGAAAAATTGACCCATATCCATTTTGATAACAATAGTAAGGAATCTTTGCATCAGCATGAGATGATACTAATTTCACAAGGGAATGAAGTCTTTTTAGAGTTGTCACATGTTGGTACTCAAGATTCGGGTACTAATGATGCAATTTATGATGAAGTTTCATGCCATAATGAGTCTGATTTTTCATATCAAATTGTAGAAAATAAATTAAAAAATTTATATAATGTCAATGAATCCCAGGATCGTGAGTCGGATAGATATGTAGATGTTTTGGAAAAGGAAGTGTGTGAAGAAATTGTCAAAACAATAACTTATACAATGCCCATGAAGCCATCCTTTGAGGTACATAGTAGCAGTACCATTGATGATATTATTAGTGAAGTTGATAGCACACATGATGTTGCTTATCAGTTAGTGAGAAATGGTGATTCAACTACATATCATAGTGCAAATTCTAAATCAAAAAATTTGTATGGGAGTGATAAGTTCTAGATTCCTCATCATTTGGTTGGGAAACTAAAGGTAAATGATAGAATTATTGACACTGCCATAGAGCATTTTGATGTTGCTCGTTAGACATTGGCACTTCAGGGTTGGAGTACTCCCATGATAGATGAGCGCAGAGATAGTGGTATTTCCTTTATAGGGTTTCATGCACTTCAAAAAGAAATTGGAAAAATGAAACAAAATTATCTACAGCTACTTGAAAATAAATAATATATTCTCGAGTGAGATTTCATCTCTCATAAGGCATTGAAGAGAAGGGAAGAGGAGGTTGATGAGCTCACTCATGAGCTTGAGGTGACTATGGACTCATTGAAGAGCACTTAATTGGCCCTTCAAGAGTCACAGTCATGGATAGAGGAGCTTATCATGGATTTTAGTTTGGTATAGTCTTCACAATCTTTTGATATATTTCAAGATTCCATGGCAGCAATTGATGAGAAGCATGTATCCAATAATTATGGTTGTAAGCACGTTGAAGATGTGGTTACATCCATCATAGTTACAAGTGCAGTTGATACAGATGGTATGAGTGCATTAGTTGAGAGTTCTAGGGAACCACATGTTGCACCTGGTTCTCTTGAGGTTAGTCTCATGACAGGTGATGAAGGGTAGATTATTGATAGCTCTTGTGACACAGTATTTGATTCACTAGAGAATTATGTGACAACTCACGACATTACTCCATCATATTCACAAGAGATAAGCAGAGTATCATCTAATTGGGGGATTGGTTTTTATGTTGATTTTTTTCCCTCTCTTAGAAGCAAATCAATTATTCCATCCCATGTAGTTGATTATGATTAGTATTTTGTTCAGCTAGTTCAAGAGTATGAGTCAATTTATTATTCTAAGGATTTAAAAATAGATGTTCAGATCAGCCTAGAGTGATTGTGCAGTTTTTGAATAATCCATTATTCAAGTTTGATGGTGGATTAGTCTATGATAATCCACTCTTCAATTTAGATGTTGATCATGCTCTCAATTCTAGTTCTGAGATAAAACATTGATTGTAGCATTTGGAATCCTGTTAGTGCATCAAGATTTCAAATAGGGCTTGCAAAGGAGATTTCAAAGATATACACAGTGAGGAATGTGTACAACTTTGCATTTGATCTTCATGTACATGATTTATTTTATATGCATAGTTTAGTGGTGCATGTGATAGACAACTTATATGATAGTTTTCTTTACACAGAGTTTGGAAGCAAATATGGTTGGTCTTCTGAGTTGCTTCTTTTTTAGGGTCATACTCCTGCGACACCTGATGGCGAGATTGAGTTGATTCAATAGATTCAGTTAGTTATGATAGTGTTCATGTTACATGAGCTATGTGGTGATAACAGGGACATTACACATATCTTCCCTTGGGATCCTGGTAGGGATGAGTTTTCTTTGCAGTTGAGATTGCTTGGGGACAAACAATTTCAAGAGGGGCAAACTATAATGTCCCCGATTTGGAGGAAGAGTAATTTAATTAAATTAATTGATTAAGTTGTCTAAAATAATGATATTTCATAAGGATGACTAATTGATTATTTTAATTAAATTAAAAAGTGTAATTAAATTAATTAATTGTAAGGTTATCACAAAAAATAAATATTAAAAAGTGACCTTATATTTAATTAATTTAATAAAAGTGAGTTAAATAAAATATTATTTCATAAAGTCACTAAAATAAAATAATACTATTTTAATATTATTTTCTTGAAGCTTCTAGAAGGATAGGCCTCCTCTTGGAGAAAAAGTATAAAAGAAGATCAAACCAAGATTCATTCATCGATTGTTGACATTTGCTTTGATATGTTCATTTATGGAGCCAAGGGTTTCTACAAATTTCTGATTGTGATCTTTGGGAACAATACCTCCCATCGATTGGCATAACTGAGGTGGTGAAAGATTCCTCTGAAGGGTTGTAGCTAAGAGATAGATACTACAGTCTTAATATTGAGCTTCATTTGGTGGCCTTAGGCTAAATTTTCTAAGGACATCTTGCATATTTGGGTGGAGATCATTAGCGGCATCATATTTGCATCAACTAGTAGCATTGAAGTCATATTAGAGGCAAGTGAAGTCTGATATATATACTTACAGAGGTCTGATATAAAATTACAATCATCTTGGTAGCCATTGAAGAACACGATTTCACTTTTGGAGGCCTCATTTTTCATTGATTTCACCTTCTAACTTGGACACTCATTTCCTTGAGTCATGGCAACAATATTTGATGCTTGAGAGGAGACCAAGAAGCTACTATTTATTTATTATTGATATTCATATCAGAACAGGGGAAATTTGGAGAAACGTTCGATTTGACAAAGAGAGGCACATTTTGGATTTCTATTTAATCGCTTCTTCATCATCATCCCTAGGCACTTCATCCAGGTTCTTTATATGTTGCTTTGCATTCATTTTTAGTCGTGTATGTTTAAAGTGTGAGAGGCTGCCATTATACTCAAACTTAGATTTTTTCTATAATATTGTAAAGCCAAGAGTTTTGGCTATCATACATCTATTTAGATCATTAGTGAAGGAGTTATAAGTTACCTCTCATATGGTATGTATTGTTCATGCTCACATTGCACTCTTTAGGTTGCATGCCAATTATTTGACAAAATATCAATTGGTTGTAGGTGCACATTTTACATGTAAAGTTCATATATTTGCATGTGAAAATACCAAAAAATAAACTTGCATTACATTCATACTTTGATAGTAGTTAGTTTGCATTATTCTAAGGCATTCAAACATATCATTTGGCATCAAACAAACACTCAAAAATTTATATCAGTAAGTTGGAAGGTTTCATGACAAGTGTTTGATAATATTCCTTGAGGATTTAATGAAGAAATATGAGGGTAGATTGGACAAGGGATACTACAATAATTTTGGTGGACTATAGCACCTGATGCTCCTGCCCTCCCTGACGTTGTTATCTAATGGTAATTTTTCCTTGATTAACAGGTCTCAAACCCTTCTTAGTCCCTCCCTTAAGTTTTAATTATCTTATTTATGTTGGTTGGCATAAATAAATCTCCCAAATTCAAAATAAAGAGTCTCCTATATAAAGGATTTCACAAGACATTTTATATCTAGCACTTACTACTTTTGCACACTAAATAATTAAAATCAGTCAATAGTATAGCTCAAAATTTTGCATCACACATAGAATTGCATGCTTGATTAAGGAAGGGCCTAGGTGAAAGTTTATTCTTGCATCTATCATGTGATTTGATTATGCACATTCCCTAACGGATAACTAAATTTGATCTGAGACCCTAGCTTGAGGGTTAATGTAGGCAACGATCAAGATAGTAGGGGTTCTAGATCATACAATCATACTTCCCCTAACCCAATTTTTCCCTTTTGGCTTTTGATATGTTTGTTGTTTCATGTGTGTAGGTAGACCTAGAGTTTGAGAATAAAATAGTTCAAACAACAGCATAGACAAGTAATCATGAAGAAACAACACCTAAAGGACCCCAAAATTAGATCGCACCAGAATCCAGAATCAAAAATTGAAATGGACAACAGTGCTAGAATTGAACAACAATGATGAATGCTCCTGTCTAGATAATAGTGATGGGTGCTCCTACTAAACTTGGTGCTCTTATCTAGAACAAATTTGAGTTACATTTCTGGAAATGAACCCTTATTCATGATTGTTCCTAACTATTTTTGGACTATTTTAGAACCTGTAGATGACTGTTTTGCCCAAATAAGTCATTTATTTTCCCATTTAATTAATTTGGTTAAATTGATATAAATTTGTGTTTTACTTCATTTGATTGTATTTTAACCCTTAATCCATCCCCTTTATTGTTTAGAAACTAAACCCTAGTTTCCCCAAACACAATAAAACAATTATTCATATTTTTTGTGTTGATATGATGTGAAGTGTTCCAATAGTAATTTTTTCTTTAAACAAATATGATATACATGTAGTTGTATTCAAACAAGATAATTTGTCAGCATTAAATGTCATAAAAAAATGACTAAAATATGTTTATATGTAGTTTATTAGTTTTTGTCATGCAAGGAACTATAAGAATCACTTAAAATAATAAATCATAATCTACAATCCAATTTAATATTTTTAATTTAATATTAATATTTTTAAAACATTTAATTTTTACAATTTAAGTTCTTAAAAATATTTGTTTACCATTCTATACATTGACATGATAATTTTTCATGTTTTCCTTGTATAGAATTGTTGTAAATTTTAAAACAAATTTTCCAATAATACTATGTATATAATACTATTAATTTTTAGCATTAAATAAATCATTTTTTACTTCGTGAATAAATTATTAAATATTTTTTTTAAACAAAAATTCAATAATTAAATGTGTACAATAACATTAATTATTAATATTATATCATAGAGAATAGTTGAACTCTCACAAAATTAGTAATATAATTATCATACTAGTGCTAAATAGAGACAGTCAATCTCAGGTTGGAAACTGACATTCACCACCCCCCTGTAAATTATGGGTTTGGCAAGTTTTTTTAATTTATTTATGATACATCCAAAACTTCAAATCACTCCAAAACCATGTTAACGCCCAAATTCACTACCTCGATTTTGAAAGCCACACATGAGAGGATTCAGTGATTTGGCTCCCATCCACAACTGCATCACTATAATTCTCACTTTGGGATGCCATGGACTTTTGATGCCTACCTCAATATTTTGGCTATGCTAGACCATCTTGGTGATTAATGCTTATATATGGTACATAATAAGGCCTTTTTGGACATGGATTGATACCTCGAATTTCACTAATGGTAGAGCAAGGGCTATTTTTCTCAAGTATGTTTGAGCATTACCCTCATTGTCATGATTTTTTATTACCATGACTTAAAACTATAGTCCTAAAATTGATCATAAATACTACAACAAGAGTGTCATTTACATAATACAAAAATGGGGCACAAGAACCAAATACATCATATGTCTAATCTCCTTTGAGGTGTCAAATAATGGTCATCAACACTATCATCCCTACTACTAGCATATAATGGCCCATGGCACTATTTTTAGTTTCATTTGATGGCATTTACCTCACTTTATTACTAGCTTAGCCATTATGACTATCTCTTATCTTTGACACAGCCCAATAATATGCCAAGTCATCTCTAGCTTATACATACAACTCATTCACCAAACCAACTCAAAAATAAGTGTTGCCATGACACCATCACCTAGTGGTACCATACATTTGAATGTAAAATACTAAAATTCATTTCAATGATTTGACATGTGGCATATGTTAAATATAATATGTATGAAAAAGGGATGAGTGCTTGGAATTTTTGGTTGACTATCTAATTCTAACTATGATTGTATTTTGGCAATGGAAAATAGATTAATGTAGACCTATGATTCATCGAGTTCAGGAACTATGTTTCTATTTGTGTAAGGTTAGCTCCATCGAATCTGGGTCAGTGTAGATTGTTGATGTTGACCTCTATTTGTCAATACTAACTTGTGTAGAAAAGAGGAGATCTGACCATGTGGTCACCTTCTCCTATATTTAAAAGCTTTGTATGTGTGATTTTAAACCTTGAAGATGAACACAACTCTAGAAATCAACCTCCTTCACCTTAAAACCCTAGATGTGCTTATGAGGTTGAAATCGTACAAAATTTGAGCAAGTGTAATGAGGTGAGTTAAACCCCAATCACCCCCTTTTGATGATTGACATTTGTCTATGTATCCAATATTCTAAGTAAATCAAGCCATACATAGTTATCTAACCTAGTGTGATTATGAAATTAGGCTCTTTCGCTATACATATGTAACTAATGATTTATCTTTGATACTTAACAATGTTTTCTTTAAATTGGATTTAATGTGGTTTAAACTTGGCTTGTGACTACTCCTAGTGATTGATTCATAATTCAGGAAGAATAAGGTAGATTTTTTCAATGTGCATAAGTGTATAGATGTATATCAGATAAGTGCCAAGTTCTTTATTAAGTGAGGCCTTAATTTGTATATATATGAGCTCAATTGGGTAATTTATCACACCAATGACATACTAGAAATATTTTTTAACACTAAGTAAAGGCTTGATTTTAAAAAGTAACCATTGTTGGGAGAGGGTTGGCACCGACCAGATCAAGATAGTATATATTGATGATACTGATTAAGTTGACATTACCAACCCATGTACTAATGTAGGCCCCAATTATGAGGTTTGATGTAATTGTCTCATTCGCAAGTGTAATTTTAGTTTTGTATGTGTGTGCCTTTATATTTATACAATCAACGTCATGGTGAGTAATGTGTCTTTTCTTTCCAATTTATGGTTAGGTTTCTTGGAGCAATTTATTCTTATGTATGCCTATTTTAATACAATTTGTGTATTTTCTAATTCTAATGTGTGGGAAGCTTCCAAACTAGAGGTAACATTTAATTTCTTATAGTGTACTTTCTTTCAAGTTACTTTCTTGAAATTTACTTTTCATGACTGTGTTTATTTCTAGTAAGTGTGTTTATTCAAAATAATCATGCTTATTTTTAGCAAGATTTATTTTAATTCATTGGTAATGTGGGTTAATTTTAGTTTCAATTGCCTATATACAACATTAACTTCTTAGTTTTTTAAAAATAATTCATATGCACATCCATTGTTGATCCTTCCTAAAATATACGTCTTTGGATTTGACATTTAAATGTACACTTTTACATAAGTCACCAAAACATCACCTATGAAAGATATCCAACGTCACCTCAAAATATCCCTAGAATCTCCTCTAAAGACATCCAAATGTCACTTGATAAATACATCCTAATGTCACCTTTAAATTCACCTTAAATTCAGCCTAATGTCACCTATAAAGTTAGCCCAACGTCCCTTGGTAAATTCATGTGTTTTAAAGATGCCCTAAATTCACCCTCTAAATACACTTCTCACATGTGACTTTAAATTTGAATTAAGGGTTATATCTTCAACAAATAAAAGCCTAAGAAAATTTTTGGTGACTTTAAAAGGTGCATTTAAACAATATAAATATTATAGTGAACTAAGTGTCCCAACAAGTAATATCAAAATTATAAATCTAAAGTATATGTTAAATATTTTTTATTGTATGCTTGAAGGCATTACATGGAATAAATGAATTACATAAAATGTTAACATCCCTACTCATATTCTAGAAATAAATGTATAGAAAACTTATAATATTGAGTAATCATACATCTAAATCAATGAGATCCTTTAGCTAAGAAATGATGAGTAAGGGGCATCCATGCCGTCAAAATCACCCTGAGCATGATCCTGGCCATAACTGCTTGACTTTCTATATCGGGTATCTAGTGAGATTTGTACCTTGGTAGATGGATATAAACAACCATCATCCTCCCCAGTTGGACTACAACCCTTTCTATGTATGTTAAATATTTTATTACAAGTAACATAAAATGATTAAATGTAATTGATTTCTATGTAGTATAAAGTGACAAAGTCAACACAAAAATATGAACAAACACAAAATAATGTAATCACAACTAAATTAGTTGTTAAAATATTTATATTGATTTATTTGACCCATGAATGTAACACTATGAGGGGATGGCTCCACATCCACCTCACACAACCATGAAGTAGTTAGTTAGAGTCAACCTAATATGATAAAATAATAATTTAATAAAGATCATTAGTCCTAAAAAATCATGACACCATAATGATGATCATCAATGTAGTTAACCAATATGCTAACAAATCATGACACCATAATGATGATCATCAATGTAGTTAACTAATCTGCTAACAAATATATTTATTACTACTGACGATCATCAATATGGTTAAACAATATGCTAGCAGGCAAGTTTAAAATTTGCACTAAAATCTTAATCATCACCCATGTCTACTAGTCTTCCTATTGGGCTCCCTCCAAGGCCTCTTTTGATACTTTATCTAAAATTCTTTGAGACTTCCTCTGGGGTAATTCTAATCGAGCCTAGGGTTTCCATCAAGTGGCCTAGGATATTTATTGTCTTCCTCATGATAAAGGTGGCATGGGCATCATTGATACCTATCGGTAAACTATGGCCTTGTGTGCGAAATTGGTTATTCAAGCTATTGAGGGAAATAAAGCTTGGAAAATTCTTCTAAGGCATTGTATCTTTGTGGTCTCTCCTTATGGTAAAACTAATTGGCAGAATATTGGTTTCCAATCTCTTTTAACTATTATGGTCCCTATCAAGATATCTAGCTCTTTTCTAGATAAAAGCATTTAGAAGGCTTTTGAGGTTGTCAAACCCCATTTGAAGTGGGTGTGGGATGGCTTTAGCAGTGGATTATCTTTTAATTATCATAGTTTTTGGTGGTCCCCTATTCTTACTACTTCTATTCCCCTAGCTAAATTGTCTGGTATTAAATCTTTGCGATTATTCTAAAAAGGGATTTACACTATTCATAATATGGTTACTTCCAAGGTTTGGATTTCTTGGCCTGAACTAAAAATTAAATTTTTTGAGCCATGGCTTGACTGGTTGACTTGTGTTTTCTAGCCGAGTCATTCCTCCAATAGGGAGTTTGAGCCGTGATGTGTCTAGTTACTTTATTTTGCAACATTTTGCTTGTATTATTCATATTTTTTGTATTAATATGATGTGAAGCATTCCAATAATAAATTTTGATTTAAAAAAATATGATATAAATGTAATTGCATTTAATCAAGATAATTTGCTAACATTAAATGTCATAAAAAAATTATAAAATTTTACTAAAATATGTTTACATATAATTTATTAGTTCATGTGTGATATAGGAAACTATAGGAATCACTTAAAACAATAAATCATAATCTAAAATTCAATGTAATATTTTTAATTTAATATTTTTAAAAAAAATTATTTAATTTTTACAAATTTTAAAGCCCAAAAAAAGGTTCTTACAAATATTTATTTATGTTCTATTCATTGGCATGATAATTTTGCATGTTCTCCTTGTATAAAATTGTTCTAATTTTTTAAAAAAAAACCTGAATGATAACATGTATACAATACTATTAATTATTAAGTTAAATAAACCATTTTTAACTCCGTTTAGTTCTTTCAACAAGGAGTTTGAGCCATGATGTGTCTAGTTGCTTTACTTTGTAACTTTATGCTTGTATTATTCATATTTTTTATATTAATTTGATGTGAAACATTCCAATAATAAATTTTGCTTTAAACAAATATGATATAAATGTAATTACATTTAATAGAGATAATCTACCAGCATTAAATGTTTAGAAAAAGTAATAAAATCTGACTAAAATATGTTTACATATAATTTATTAGTTTCTACGATGCAAGAAACCATAGGAATCACTTAAAACAATAAATCATAATCTACAATTCAATGTAATATTTTTAATTTAATATTTTTTTAAATTGTATTTAATTTTTGCAAATTTTAAACCCAAAAAAATTTCTTACAAATATTTGTTTATGTTTTATTCATTGACATGACAATTTTTCATATTTTCCTTGTATAAAATTGTTCTAATTTTTAAAACAACATTTTGAATGGTAACATGTATACAATACTATTAATTATTAACTTAAATAAACCATTTTTAACTCTGTATATAAATCATGAAATATTTTTTTAAGCAAAAATTCAATAATTACATGTGTACAAATTATTAACATTAAATCAAGGAGAATATTTGAACTCTCACAACATCATTAATATAATTATCATCACACTGCTAAATAGAGACAGACATTCTCTATTGGAAACTGACATTCTCCCCACCAAAATTAGGGGCTTGGCAAGGTTTTTAATTTATTTATGATACACCCAAATTCACTACCTCAATTTTGAATGCCACAAATGAGAGGATTCGGTGATCTGGTTTCCCTTTGCAACTACGTCACTTTTATCCTCACCTTGGGAAGCCATGGACTTTTGATGCCAACCTCAGTATTTTAGATGTGTTAGACCATCCTGGTGATTAATGCTTATATATGGTCCATAATAAGGCCTTTTTAGACATAGATTGATACTTCATATTCTCTAATGGTAGAGCAGGGGCTATTTTTCTCAAGGTATGTTTGAACAATATCCTCGTTGTCATGCTTTTCCATTACCACGACTTAAAATTGTAGTCCTAAATTTAATCATAAATATTGAAACAAGAGTATCATTTAAATAATACAAAAATGGGGTCAAAGAACCCAAATACATCATGTGTCTAGTCTCCTCTTTTGAGGTGTCGAAGAGTGGTCATCACCACTATCATTTCTACTGCTAGCATATAATGGCCCATGGCACTGCTCTTGATTTCATCTGATGGCATTTACCTCACTTTATTACTAGCTCAGCCATTGTGACTATCTCTAATATTTGACATGGCCCAATAATATTCCAAGTCATATTTAGCTTATGCATACATCTCATTCACTAGACCAACTCAGAAATAAGTGTTGTCATGACACCATCACCTAGTGGTACCATACATTTGAATGTAAAATACCAAAATTGGTTCCAATGATTTGACAAGTGGCATATGTTAAATATGGTATGTATGAAAAAGGGATGAGTGCTTGGCATTTATGGTTGACTGTCTAAGTCTAACTATGATTGTATTTTGGCAATGTAAAATAGATTAATGCAGACATGTGATTCATCAAGTTCAAGAACTATGTTTCTATTTATGTAGGGTTAACTCTATCAAATCTGGGTCAATATAGATTATTGATTCTGACATGTTTTGGTCATTACTAACTTGTGTAGAAAATAGGGGCTCTAACCATGTGGTCACCTTATCTTGTCTTAAAAATATTTTTATGTGTGATTTTAAACCTTGACGATGCACATAACTCTAGAAATCAACCTCTTTCACCTTAAAACCCTAGGTATGCTTATGAGGTTGAAACCCTATAAAATTTGAGAAAGTGTAATAAGATGAGTTAAATTCAAATCACCCCCTTTTGATGATTGACATTTATCTAAGTATCCAATATTCTGAGGAGGAAATCAAGCCATACATAGTTCTCCAACCTAGTGTGATTGTGCAATTATGCTCTTTCACTATACGAATATAACTAATGATTTGGATTTGATACTTAAGAATATTTTCTTTGACTTGGATATAATGTCGTTTAAACTTGGCTTGTGACTACTCCTAGTGATTGATTCACAATTTAGGAAGAATAAGGTATATTTTTTCAATATGCATAAGTGTATAGGTGTATACCAGATAAGTGCAAAGTTCTTTATTAAGTGAGTTCTTGATTTGTATATATATGAGTTCAATTGGGTAATTTGTCACACCAATGACATGCTAGAAATATATTCCAACACTAAGGAAAGGTTTGATTTTAAAAAGTAGCTATTGTTAGGAGAGGGTTGGTACCAACCAAATCAAGGCAGTATTCATTAATGATATTGTTCAAAGTTGACATTATCAACCCGTGTATAGGGGGACTTAACTATTGATCTATGCATGTCTATGTAGGATAGTATGTTGGTTTAAAACAAACAGTGACGTTCATGTAGGTGTGCAACACTAAAATGAAAGGGCCAAAATCATAAGGTAGCATGTAGGTGTAAGAAAATGGTAGATTAAGACCATGTTTATGTGCTCAACTCATGTGGTAGATGTGTGTCAAGCTTATCATTTTCAACTACTTAATACCATATTTTATTATTTACAAATTCCATATTTTATTATAGTAATAGAATTTCTAGAGTAAAAGGAAAAGATGTATATGAGTGTGTATAACACACTTCATCTTTGTTATGAAGTTTCAATCATGCAAGTCACTCAATAGCAAAATTATAACCAACATGGAGTATTCAATGTCCATAGATTAAAAAATGTAATTTGAACTTTATTGTATTTTAATTTAAAGACCAAGGAAGGAGTACACCCATGTGTTGGTGAAAAAAATGTTTCCCTTGCAACTTGTTGGAGATGATGATTCATTACTAAAGCATTAGAGAAACTTGTATTATCTTGTTGAAGCACATGGAGAGTTGGGATGATGATGCCCCAAATTTTTGTAACTGTTTAGACCCTTGAGTTGAGAAGACAACGTGTACCAACTCTTATAAATTTGGGGATAAGTATGTAATGTACTAACCCAAATAATTACACAAGAAAGAAAAAGGGAACCACATGATGGGTTCACTAAAATAAATTAAATCAACCATTACATATGGCTTATAGATTCAATCATATAGTTTACTCAAGTTCACTCCATGTAAACAAAAATGCATGATCAAAAGGGAATTAATAGTGTTCATGCCCCTATCATGTCCAGATGTTTATTTTTTTAGTTTCACTCAAATTCACTTAATATAGAATGAAATGCATGATTGAAAGACAATGAAAAATATTCATTCCCCCATCATGACCATAAATTTGATAATCATACAGTGAAATGGCAACTATTTACCATTATTTTAATTGTATTGATGTGTATATGCATGAACCAATATCATGTCCTCTAAGTCTATACAAACTGATATAGAGCATTGGGCATTTATATATTGAATCTAAGAATTTGTATCTTAAATATATGTGTTTGTAGAAACTTTTAATTCTTGTTCCTATAAATTGTGTACATATACCCATGTATATACATCCAAGTGTGTATGAATATATACTCAAGCTTTTATAAATTGAGGGCATATGCATGGCATATTCCCCCATAATATAAATTGATGTGTCAATATATGTCATGTGCTTAAACCATTTGATATAAGAACCATTTTGATTCTGTAAAATCTATACTCTAGTCTAATTTTTTATTCATGGAGGCTTATGTTTCTGTGACAAGCTCACTATAATGCCCCCCTTTGGAGATGAAGGATGTGTCTTGTAGGTCATTCATCTCAAAATAATAGTTAATTGTATCATGTCATGTATAAAGGTAGCATCATCTAATATCATGTGAACATGTGGAGAGTATGTCATCGTAGTGATGTATATGTCAATAAAGACATGTATATAACATATGTAAGGTAGGGCATATAAGTTTCATGTCTAGATAGGTGTATCAATGAAGCATGTAGTAGAAAGACAAATAAATAATACTACATAGTAACAATGAATGATATGGATCATGGCACCACTCCATGTCAACAAGATCAACAAGCATAACAAGCTCAAGTGTTAGTGTCGCATATAAGGCTCAGAGATGTATAAAAGGGACATGAATATGTCATCATAAACAAGGCTAAGAGCCATATGCAAAGGACATGAATATGTCACAAATAAGGGACATCAAGATGTTGCATCTAACAAGGCCATGGGCCACACACAAGGGGCATAAAGATGTCACAAACAAGGCTAAAAGGTCCACAAACCATATACAAACATAAAATAGCCTATCATGTAGGAGAGTAACATCAATAGAGCATAGAACAAGTAAAAATTAGTCTACAACATCCATACATATCAATGTCACATCATATATAATAGCACAAGGGAGCAATTTCATTATTCATTTCTCCTTGAAGATGTATATACATATTGTATTTCAAATGTTAGATTTAATTAAAACTAAAATGGAGGAACTAGAAATACATAATCTAAATAATGTATCCATGTAACATCGTGTAAGATACGAGTAACTAGAAAGACATGTGTAAGTTATCTAATTAGCTAAATATTGTATAAAGTTTGTAGAAAGATATAACCTGTAATAGTGAAGCCTTTGGAAAAAGATGCCCTCAATATCGACGTTACCATTGGGTAGAGGAAAGTTCAACATCTATGCATCCATGTGTAACATGTATGTTATGCAACACACTCGTGTATTGTGATATTCATGTGTGTATGAAAAGAATATGCCATCTATGAAACATGTGATAAATAATATATGTAAATAGTGTAATCTAGTAATCATGTTATAATCATGTACTGATTTTTTTTATTTGAATGTTTTTGTATTTTCTTTATTTTTTTATTTTTTATTTTTTAAGAATATTTGATATAGAAAAATTCTAAATGATGATCTCATCAATGAGAGGACCATGGGGGTTCTTATATCGAATAGTGTAAGGATCATGTGTCATGGATGAAAGATACTAGATGTGGGTGTGTCAAAATATAATAAGAAGTCACATGTTATATGTTAACTATAATGATCGCTGCTCATAGAATACCATGTATGATGGGTAGCTCTAGATGGTAAAATACTCTATGGGGTTTATCATATAGTATGAGAATGTCTCATTGTATTTTTTTTTAGAACCCACTAAATTGTCCATGATATTGTATCATTACATGTTGTAGGAGATGATGGCCTCTATGAACCCTGAATGATTCTCTAATGTGATGGGCACTGAATAGATGGTTATTTAATAGACCTAACTACTTTCCTCTAAATTGGGTGTATGTAAATATCTTGTATATGTGTAATTATTGGTTTTATATATTGATCTTGTATGGGTATATCAACCATAATTGTGGTAGGGGGAGAGGAGGTTGAGGAGTAGAGACCATTGGTTATAGAGAGTACCCATATTGTACACATGTAACTGTGACTACCTTGTTGTAGTGTATGTACTTGATATATTAATGCACTGTAGATTATAATGCAGGAATCTCTTGCATCCAAGTGCATCCTAACGTCATGTCAAAGATTGTTACCATGTATAAGTAAAAATGAAGTGGCTAGTATGGAGGATCCCACCTTAAAGGTAGTACTATGTGTCTCATTATAAGCTTAATTTGGCCCCTTGGAGAGGG
Organism: Torreya grandis; assembly: GCA_037957365.1. Lineage (NCBI taxonomy): Eukaryota > Viridiplantae > Streptophyta > Pinopsida > Cupressales > Taxaceae > Torreya > Torreya grandis. The sequence goes on along the minus strand of JARHVA010003990.1, from coordinate 490,001 downwards.
TTTTTCAGGATCTCTCCAACTAAAATATAATATTAAGACAACCCAGGTTGTGGGTATCTTTTAGTGGGGTTGAACCTCCAGAGAAGGTTGGCTTCCTCTTGATGCTCACCTAAACTAACGTTAAATTAATGTTTCACAGGGAAAAGGGTTAGAAATATGGTTAAGGATCCTAAGAAAGATAAAAGGATGATGCACCAAAGTTAAATGGGCACTCATATAAGTTTGAACACACACTGGATCAATAAACGACAACTATGACTTACTCAATCTCACAATCTCAATAGTTGCATAAATATTTCATAGAAGACGTTCTAAGTCGAACATTGGTCTAGACTTGCAAGTTAGTTTGAAAACACCTTCAAAGAGGCAAGCAAAAGGACAAAAAATGAGGAAGAATATCCTTCACAAATTTACCATACACAAACATATAAAGTTTTGATTAAAGACAAGAGATAGGCAAATAGTTGATCCTATTGCTTCAAAAGGTAGTTCTTACAATATTTTGATAGAGTTTAACAATATCAAATGAGCACACTCTTGAAAGAGCCTCAATGAGTATCCTTGCCTCAGAAAGAAAAATGCTAAATTTTAAAAACTAAGAACTCCTGAAATGGGGAAGAGACAAGGATATATAGGAGAAGGGAGAGGAGAGAGAGAGAGAATAATCTACTACCCAATATGCCACCATACCCTGATGAAGTATGAACCATCTACCCTCCCATCAAGACCAAACCTTCACCAACCAGTTAACCTCATTTGCTCAGAAGCCTTCAAGCTTTTCTCATTGGTTGAGAATGACACTAACAGATATGAAACCCTCTATAGGTGATGAATCATGATTTGCTTGAGGAGGGAAACTTAAAGGCTCTGTATCAAAATTGAATGCTCTATTATACCTGTCAATCCCCAAATCCCTTTCTGTTGATCTTTTTATGCCATTTCCCATCTACTTTCATCATGAGGACAAAGTCATTATATTCATGGACTTGATAGAGCCATGCTTTGGGTGGTTATTTATTGAGAGTATGGCTCATGACACTCCTTCATTAATTACATATATCTACCTTTGCTTTGAAATGTGAATCTAGGCCTACTTGATCAGAATTTGGGTTTTGATAATTGTTCCAATTCAGAGTTTCAATGGTGGCACATTGTATAGATCGTTGAGAGCTTTTCGATGATTTTTGCAGTTTGTAAAACAGACACCATATGCAAAAGTTATGGCCATTTGAAGATTTCTCAAAAAATGTCACTTGCAACATTTGGCACGTGATTCGAGGACGTTTCGACATTTGGACCTATCAGAGGTTGACACATGGCACTATTGAAATTCCAAGTGGGTTAATAGCCATTTGACACGTGGCAAAAAGTTAGGTGCAAAAAAAATTTGGTTAGGTGTTATTTATCACATGTTATTTAAAATTTTCAAAGCATGCCATGCCACCTTGCCATGTCTATCACGCCACCCAAGGAAATATTCAAACTTGGCACCCAAGAAGGAGTCAAGGCACCTAGAAAGGAGAGCCTGAGTGCCTAGAATGGAGGAAGGAGGTTTTGAACCCTTGACCTCCCATGTGAAAGGGAAACACCTTGACCACTTCAACCACGGGTTTTGAAGTGTTATAAAAGGCACTAATTTTTACTTGAATAAAAGAAGTTCTAGACTATGTTTTTTAATTTTAAGAGGCCGAGACTTTGTAAAAGCTTTGGGAAAGCTTATATAATGGATTTTTATCCATTTTCTGGCCATAATACTTAGTATTAATACTCTTATTATCTAATTTGCATATTGGAAGAGTATTTTTAAGCCCATAGAGGAGATTTTTAGGACTTTTGAAGCAACTTTACAGGTGTGAAGACTCACAAAATTTGAAGGTGTCGGGCTTGATTATCAGTCACGGTAAAGATGAATTTTTGCATTGAGAGATCAACTTATAGGAAAGTTGTTTATTGTTTCCAGGTTTTTGAAATGCCCTTAATGGAAATGGTCCACTCCTTTGGAGACCCTGGAGATGTAGGTATCAATTGTTGAGCCGAACTCTGTTATCACGTTTCATGTTTTTTTGGTAATTGTCATTTTTGTGCATGATTTTGATTCAGTTTGCTGAGTTGATTTTAATTAGTAATGAACTCATGCAATTAATTCAAATTTTGACAATTATAACACAACGTTATTAAAAAATCGGTTCAACAACCGAGAACATTTTATGCCAAAACATTTTGCAAGTTCTTTTGAGTTTTTTGAGAATTTGTTAAGTTTTGAGAAATTCAATATTCGCATTTAAAACTTCACTTTGAGTTGATTCAGTATAGTTTACAGATCAAGTTGGTATCAGAGCAGTTAGAAAGTTGGGATAGCTTCTGATTGAGTTTTGACAGTTGCTTTCAGTTTATTGGTTATCCATATCACTTGATTAGATTGCAGTGTGCAATTGTGAAATCAGAGTGTTTGCAAGAAACCATGGGCAAGTTGTCACATAAAGCCAAGATGGAAGAGCTTGAAAGCATCAATAGCCAGATTTAAGATGAGAATGCATTCCTGAGATGTAAGCTCTATTCCCTTGAAGAGCAAACTGCAAGTTTGAAATTGGAGCTTGAATCTAAGGATGAGCTCTTGATTAGATTGCAATATGGTGAGTGTGAAAAGGTAAAGCCTTTAACTTTATATGTAGAAACTATGACTGAAAGCAGTGTAAGTTTTTCACCACAGGAATCTTCATCTTCTTCTACCATTTCAGATTCAAATTCTAGTAATATTGTTTTTGGTGATTTTGAAAGATACACTAAGGGCATAGGATCTAAATTGTTGTTTAAAATGGGTTATAATGGAAGAGGACTTGGTAGAGATAGCCAAGGTATATCTAACCCAATTCAAGCTGAGCATAGACCTCTTCATGTAGGTTTGGGTTATACTAGTGTGCAGGTGGATGATGGAGAAGTTTCTTCCATGGCTAAAGGAAGACGAGCTTCCAATAGCGAAGGTTCTAGGCCACTAGTTCAAAGGTGTAAAGGTAAAAGAGGTATTGAGATTCCACCTCCTGATTCTTACACTAAATCTTTTGATCCAATTGATACTTTTAAGAAGTTTGGATATAATGGACAGAAGATAATGCAATCATTTCCATGCACTTTTTGTGGGATGAATAACCATAGTGCTAAGACTTGTTGGAAATGAAATGCTTTGTTGAAGCAAATTGCATGTTTTAAAGACCATTCTTATGTTAATTTGGGATTTGGCAAAAGGGGTTCCTCACCTAAGAAGGATATTTGTACTCATTGTAAATTGAGTGGACATAGGATTGATAGATGTTTTAAGCTTCATGCATCTTCACATTCAAGTAATGTTAGAACTAAGATGATTTACAAACCTCTCACTAAGGTTAATGAAGCTAATTCAATCCATAATGCAGTTGACAATACAACCCAGGATAAGGTAAAACCTATAAGTGAAAATCCATTTAAGAGGTTAAGTCAACAATATGCAATTGCTAAGGAATCCACTAAGACAATCAATTTCACTAGGAAGAAAGAAATGGTTAAGTGGATTATCACTACATTCTTTTTGCAAAGCATGGTTAAAAATTCACCTAAGGGAATGAAAAAGCTTTGATAGATGTAGAGTAGAGTTTTTGAGAACACTTCGACGATAGGTTCATCATTTGAAGTATTTTAATTCTCATATTGAATAACTCTAAGTTATGAATCTCCTATTTATGTTGCGTGAGATGTCTAGAGGACTTGAACTCATTTGATCAGTTGGAGATACTAGCAGAGTGCATGTTGTAGGTTGAGTTGATTCCTTATAACACTTATTAGACTGCTATTTTTTAGAATGTATCTTTGGCACAAGGATGTATAGATGCATTGTTAAGACCCTATGAGGCATGTTTAGATGTTAGGCAGCATACACTTTAGGTTGTTTGCATTTGCTTAGCATATAAGTCCCATACTAGGGCATTGTATTGCAACATGTCCACAACATTTATTGTATGTTGTCGGCATTATAAACTTATCTTTTAGTTACATTGGGAGTTGTTTCAATTTTTGACAATTCACCGCTTTACAGGATGTGACATTTGGGCAGACAGTTTTGGTATGTTGTAATCACTTTGGCAATTGCAAATTCACTTACTCATGCCTTTGGATTAGGCATTTTTACAGTTTGATTGTGAATCATTTTAATGCAATTATTTATACCTCTTGTTATGATTGGGTTTTGTTTTTATTGATGCAGGAGACCAGTTTGCAGTTTCAAGGGATATTGGACTTTTGGAGACCAAAAGCCCTCCATTAGGGAGGTGTGATCAGAATTTGGGTTCTAATAATGGTTCCAATTTAGAGTTTCAATGGTGGCACACTGTAGAGATTGTTGAGAGATTTTCTATGCTTTTTGCGATTTGTAAAATGGACACCGTATGCAAAAGTTATGGCCATTTGAAGATTTCTCAAAAAATGTCACTTGTGACATTTGGCACGTGATTCGAGGACGTTTCAACATTTAGACCTATTGTAGGTCAACACATGGCACTATTGAAATGCCAAGTGGGCCAATATCCATTTGACACGTGGAAAAAAATTAGGTGCAAAAAAAAATTGGTTAGGTGTTATTTATCACATGTTATTTGAAATTTTCAAAGCATGCCACGCCACCTTGCCATGTCTATCACGCCACCCAAGGAAATATTCAAACTTGGCACCCAAGAAGGAGTCAAGGTGCCTAGAAAGGAGAACCTGAGGGCCTAGAATGGAGGAAGGAGGTTTTGAACCCTTGACCTCCTGTGTAAAAGGGAAACGCCTTGACCACTTCAGCCACGGGTTTTGAATTGTTATAAAAGGCACTAATTTTTACTTGAATAAAAGAAGTTCTGGACTGTGTTTTTTTATTTTAAGAGGCTGAGACTTTGTAAAAGCTTTGGAAAAGCTTATATAATGGATTTTTATCCATTTTCCTGCCATAATACTTAGTTTTAATACTCTTATTATCCAATTTGCATATTGGAAGAGTATTTTTAAGCCCATAGAGGAGATTTTTAGGACTTTTGAAGCAACTTTGCAGGTGTAAAGATTCATGAAATTTGAAGGTGTCGGGCTTGATTATCAATCACAGTAAAGGTGAATTTTTGCATTAAGAGATCAACTTACAGGAAAGTTGTTTATTGTTTCTAAGTTTTTGAAATGCCCTTAATGGAAAAGGTCCACTCCTTTGGAGAACCCAGAGATGTAGGTATCAATTGTTGAGCCGAACTCCATTATCATGTTTCATGTTTTTTTGGTAATTGTCATTTTTGTGCATGATTTTGATTCAGTTTGCTGAGTTGCTTTTAATTAGTAAATGAACTCATACAAGTAATTCAAATTTTGACAATTATAACACAATGTTATTAAAAAAACTGGTTCAACAACCGAGAACATTTTATGCCAAAACATTTTGCAAGTTCTTTTGAGTTTTTTGAGAATTTGTTAAGTTTTGAGAAATTCAGTATTCGTATTTAAAACTTCACTTTGAGTTGATTCAGTGTAGTTTACGGATCACTACTATAGATTGAAAACCAATTTAAATTATTGGTTTTCCTATAGTTTTTACATCCACCTAGACATATCTATATCATATGAACAACTAGTAGCCCACCTTGATCTATATTAGGTCTAGAAAAGACCTATTATATCCTTGTAGAGTCTTAATAGCACCGTCTGATGCTAAAATATCACATCCTAGCCCAAACTAAAATATGCTCAAGCTTGGCTTTGCCATACTTGCTTGCCTTGGTTGAAAACTAACCTTTTGACCTTTGTCTAAGTCATTTAGGCTCACCTTCATTTGATTGGTCATTAAAAACTGGCTCAGATCATTGATCCCATGACTCTACTTGCTCTATTGGATATGCCTGAGGTGAATGAATGTGAGCCATAGATCCTTTGTCCAAACTCACGCGCTTATGCCACTTTTCTATCGCACCTTTGCTCTTAAGATTCCTTAACTCTTTAACCTACTTGCATGCCATTGATCTAAAATATGTAATTAAATGTGCATCATTGATCTAACCTAGACCCATTATCTTATCTTTGCCCACTCACCATTGGATTTGATCTGAGCTCCTAAGATCTGGACACTTGTCAAGCTGGCATTCAGTCTTGGACACATTTACTAGATCTTTGAATGTCAATGGCTATTTTATGGGGCTTAAATTTGACATTTTTGGGGCTATCAAATTTTTTTGAAATCAAACGACTATTTTACTTTAGGCCTTCTTGTTGGATAATTCCTTTGGGCTTTGTGTGGATCACGTTCTCTAAAGGAAATTGCTTACTTTGTCTCTGCCTTTGAGCAATTCTCTCAGGATCTCCACTTCAAACAAAAATTTTGAAGGAATTCTACCTTAGGGAAAATTATCTTGAATAATTTTCTCGAAGGAATTGCGTTCTTAGAATGGCCCCTCGCCTCTTTGAAATGGTCCTTCAGAAACTCTGGTTTGGGCCATCTCCCAAAAGAAAAGTACCCTTCAAAAACCTTGAAGTGGAGTATTTTCATGAGAAATGTACCCTTCGAGAAAAGTGCTAAGGTCCATTTACTTCAAAAGTCCCCTTTGGAACTATTAAAAATGTCCTTCAGATTTTATAAGTGGACCATTTGGAATTGACATTTGTTAAAAGAGTGCCCTTTAGAACCCCTGAAAAGGACCCTTTTTTGTAGAATTGCCCTTCGAGAAAATTGTGTGGACAATTTTCCCAAAGGAAATCCAATACTTAGCTTTGATAAATATCCAATAGACCATTTTCATGAACAAATACCCTTTAGACTTTTGTTTTTTACACTTCACCAAAGATGATCCTTTAGGGTTTTTGTTTTAAACAAAATGTCTGAAACAATTCCTGACACTTGCCCCAATAGACCTGAAACACATTCTCTGAAAGAAATAAACACTGAGTCCTTTTTGCTCTGAAACAATTTTCCCAAGAAAATTAAGCCTTCCAGAAAATTGTGCGAACAATTTTCTTGAGAAAATTTCTTCAACACTTAGCTTTTGGCTTGTAGGCTTGACCCATTCTAGTAGTAGAACTTTGTAGGACTTTGAAGGCTCAAATAAATTATGAAAATTTTAAGCTTGTAAAAACCTATTATTGACCTTGATTGCATTAACCACCATTCCATCTGAGATCTATTCAAACCCCCTTGGCCATCTAACTAATCTAGAAATTTGCTCAATTCTCCAATCTATGTTTGGCCCTTAGGACAAAGTTCTGCATGTAGGCCAAAAATTGGCCAACATGTCCTAAGGTATTTCATTCCTATCCATAGAATCCCTTATTTGATTTTGATGTTTATTGTATATCTTATTATGTGTACCCAAGGGAGTGAAGAAGTATCATTGTGCAAACATTCTAACTCAACCCATTGTTGATTATGACACTATGTATGGTTTTTTCATTGATATAGGATTGTATGAATAGTGCATGATAATCCAAATCATCATTGGTAATATCATTGTCATCAAATGTGATCATAGGACATTGTGAACATCATCTAAGTAGGCAAGTCATGGAAAGAGAAAGGAATAAATCCTAGGAGTGGCTAGTTAGAGTTCACAAAGGTAGGTGTTGTGTTAGAAGATTCACTCATAAGATGAGTTGTAATGAAGCATATGCAGTCTCATCAGAGGAATCACAAAGATGGTAGCAGTGCTCGAAGAGGAGAAAAAAATTGTAAATATGTGAGGTAGATAAAAGGGATTCAACTTGTATTTGACAAGGTTACAAAACTATTTTCACATAGTAGAGAGGATTTGCTATAAGGAGTTGGCTAATATCAACCCAAAATTGATATGGAAGGTGCAGGAGTCAAGGAGGTCACCAAAAGGAGAGGCATCAATCTAAAGTTGATCTAAAGGGTACAATTCATATTACATAAATATGATAATTCACTATCAACCATAAAAAATATAAGAGGTGAGGAAAAGTGACCAAAGTGGATGTCAATCTAAGTGTGTGCAACAAAGGGTGCGACAACAACAAGAAGAGAGAATGGAAATCAATGGATCCCATGAGGGCTTGAATGTTGCAAATGACATCAACAATGAAGAGGGAAGAAAATATGGAAGTGGAATGACCCACACAAACATCCTTGTGAGAAGATGAAATAAAAATGTACAAGTTTGTTTACTAGTCACGAAGAATTCAAGGAGATGCACTTAGTACAAAAGGAAGCACAGACTGAGGAAGTGGCCAGAGATGTTGCAAAACATAATAATAGTTACCTTATGTGTAATTACAGGATTTTAGAGTGTTTAATGTGAGGCAACTAGCAGAGGCACAAATGTCTTAGGATGCACAAAGGGAGGGAGAATTGGATAAAGTGGCAATTGAAAGGGAAAGTACTATACAAGAGCATTGCATAAGCATGAATGACAAAGCAGAATAAACATGCCTATCAGGAGTCATCAAGGTGAATAAGAAAGGGAAGACGAGGACCACAAGTTTAATTTGTGTGAGTAATAAGTTTGAAACCTTAAGAATAAGGCTAAATAGAAGGTATCATCCTATAACTGAGCCTAAGTTGTTTTGAGAAATCCAAAGTACTACACCAAGATGCATAAGAAACACACAAAGAAGAGGAATAAATAACAACATTGGAAGAGACTAGGGAGAAGATGCACAAAAATATGGGAGTAGCACATAAGAATACAATATCCTCAACAAAGAGGATAGAAGATAAGATGAAAAAGGATGGAATATGGTGTTGGATAGTGGATCTTGGTCTTATTATAATGCCTGGCTCCTGATAGGGGGTGTTAGGGGGCAATGTCCCCCACTATGGTCATCATGGGGGTCCAGGGGGAGCAATGACCTACTTGGAATCCCCCTTAGGAGTGGTTCAGGGGCCATGGCCTCGAAGAAAAACTTTTGTTAAAAATGTAATGTAAAATATTGTAATTTCATAGTAAATCTGGACCATTCATTTTTAGCTTGCAGATCTAACAATAAAAATTATGTGTGTGCATTTTTTCCCTATATGTAACCCTCCTTTTGATATGAGGTCATTATAATTATGATGGCACATTGTATGTGACTGAAGAGGAGATTGTAGTGGATGTATTGCAGGTTTAATCCCTTCATCTTATTGGACTGAATAAAGAGAATAACTAGTTGTTTCTGTGGATGTAGACCATATTGGGTGAACCACATTAAATTTGTGTCTATCTTATGTTGTATTTTCTACATTTTATTTTTGTCTTTAACTCATTACTATTTCTCTATGTTTTATATTTCTAACAATTGGAAACTCTAGATTCCTATGAAGTTAAATATTGTTGCACCAAGGCAACAATAAGAGAGAAATGAGCATAAATCAACTTGTAGTAATGCACAAGGGACAAGGGGAAAAAATAAGGTAATACATATACACCAAAGGCAAAGGATGGAGATGTGATGGAAAGAGAGGGAGATGGAAGATCCAACTGCATAAGTGTTGAGGGAGAATGTACAAACATTATTGTAGAAAACATATTGGATACACAAGAGAAGGAAAATAATGAAGCAACAAATTAGCTTGAAGTTGATGACATTAAAATATACATTGTGTAAGACATGGATAAGTTGTTATAATAAAATAAGGGTCATAGCCAACAATTAGCCTAAATCTAATGAAAGAAGGAAAGAGAGCAAGGAAGATAAATTGATTTTGACATTGGTCCAAGTGTGCAGAGTTGAGAATGCAACAATAGAGAATTGGATAAAGGAAATAAGAGAAATGGATGTCATTATACCACATAGTGTTTTGTATGCCACTGGAGGCATTGAGAATATCAAGGGCAATGGGAGTACTATGGTGACATATCTAGGAAAATATATGGAGAAAAGTAAGAAAGTGTGCATAAAGGGAGGATGGATAGAAGTGCACCAAAAGTTTATCAAAAGAAACCCTTGGCAGAGGTGATGGAGGTGAGTGTAGACCCACAAAAGTGAAAAAAAGAGAAGAGCGATAGAAAATAAGTAGAGGAGCCTTGTATGTCACACACATGAGTATAAGTCTTGTGAACACTAAGTAGAGGTGGGAGATCAAATGTGGGTGTATACCCACAAAAGGGAGAATGAGAAGAGTAAATAGGAAAAGGAGGAGAATGAAGAGGGGGAGAATCATGAGAGGTATTATAACTACGTAGAGGAGGATGGTTCATGACCCAAAGAGGGTTTGAATAAGGAAATGCAAAAGAATCCTACTTCAGCAACACACCAAGTGGAAGAGAATACCATGGTCTAGGTAGAAAGCCTAGATAGTGGTTTTACCACTCAACCCTAGTTGTAAGTGGGAGCTTACCTTTTAATTACCTGGGGAGTCTGATGTAGGAGCATCCTAGGTGACTTAGTAATCTTGCATCACCCAAAAAGAGAGTTAGTCGATTGTTAAATAAAAACTAACTTTGTTAGTGTGTTATTATATGGCACAACATTTTAGATACTTCCAAAAGGGTAAGAGTCCACTTGCATAGGGGAAAGGTGGTTGAGTTGCACAGAGGGTTTGAAAATAAAGAAGCTACTAGTTTTGGATAATAAAGGAAAATGTGTATACATGTAGGGAGTGAGGAAGACAAGGAACTGGAGAAAAAATACACAAAGTGACTTGTACAACAATTTGCAGAGGAGTCAAACATTTAGAAGGTGTAAGGGGAGTCCTCTAAAGACACTATACTATTGAATTAAGTTAATAGTTTTTAACCAAATCACTAAATAAAAGAGATATGTAAAATATCTGAGAAGCATGTAGTGGTGTGAAGGGTAAGACTAGTCAGCGCAAGAGCATCAAAAATATGGGAGAACATAAGTTTTATATAGATCATATGACCCAAGGTAGAAGGAAACAACTAGATGACCTATCACCATAAGGATTGATACCTATCCTTTTACAAGTTAGGGTGGTACTATAACTTATGTGACAACTAAAGAAATACAATCAACAAGATCCACTAGTAGAGATATGATGTGAGAACTATAAGAAACACATGGCTTAGGGCTTGTCAAAGTCAAAACTACCCCTAAGGTAGGCCTGCATGTTAACATCAAGCCCTACCAATTATAGTTATCAACCATTATGTTGGAAAATAGGACATCCCAAGCAATGAGAAACTATAAAAGGGGGAGTCGATCCAATGTTTAAAATAACTTAGAAGGTTGAAGACCTTCATAACAGTCGAGACTAGAATGGGAGACTCTATCAAAATGTAGAGTTAAATAGAGAGAGAGCCAAAGGCTCTAAATCATGTAGCCTCAGTGTAGTTGGAGCCTTGAGGACTCCAAGATTGTAAAAAGGGTTAAGTATTCCATTCAAAAAGTTAGGAATTGAAGAATATCATGTAACTCCTAATTCATTGATGACATCAATTTAGTTATCCACTGTGTGACTTTGATGGTTACATGGTTGAAGGCATCCCTTCATTGGTAACCCTAATCGTGACTACATCACCCTGTCACCACCAAAAGTTCTACCACCACCTACATCACCACCATCACCCCCATCTCTACTATCATCACCACCAATTGCTATTGTGTATGGAAACACAATAAGTAAATGTGCTCCAACCCACCATGTTGTTTAATAAATAGTAACTCTAATAGAATCAACTCCTAGATAAACAAATGGAGGATCTATATCCCCATCTAATTTATGTTTTATCTTGTTATCCCTAGGGGATCACACCTCTCTTTCTCAAATGAGACATCTGAATGAACACCTCAACATATGACATGTCATAAAATCCCAGAGTATACTGAATCATTTTGCAACATAATCAGATTGAAAGTGCTCTATATGGCCATGTCAATCCATAAACCACCTACAAACATGAATGTATCACATCATTTGCATCCTCAAGCCAATTGAGATGCAATTTGTATATCCTCCATAAAATATGGTTAGCCTGAAGTCTATAAAAAACCTACTTAAATGTGGTAATATCCTAGCCATATATTCTATGGATTCGTGTATGGACTAAAGGTGATATATACCACTCTACCACTATCTATCTAGCAATCAGTAACCTTGAGATCCGATTTGACTAATGATAGTGTGCTTATATGCCCATACCTTTAGTATTGTCCTAATGAAAATATAAATAGAACCCCTCTCCACAATGAATATGTATAAATCATGATACAAGTGGCCTCACATATAATGACCCCAACTACACACAATACCATGATCATCCATGTCCTGGATGATTGATCTTAGATCTTATGCAAGAGCACAACCACTATTGTCTAATGCAATGAATACAACAACTAATGTGTATAAATGTTTTTGTAAATATGAATTGGTCATAGTCATAAAATATTAAAATAGAAAGTTATCACTTGTCCTCTCTTGGCCTCCCTAACCACCCCTATAATATTGCCTGGTTGTTTGCCTCTTAGCTCAAGGCAATGAAATAACTCATACCTTGCAACCCCTCATGGGTATGTGCAATATGTGCCAAATTTCCTCCAAAGTCATTGTCAACTCCCCTATTGGGAGAAGGCACATGAATTATAGTCATATTTCTTAGCTAGAGTTGTGAATAATGGGAGTAATGAATTATAGGCACATGAAGAACAAACACTGGTTGGCTTGCATGACCTAGACCCACAACATCTACTCTAGATTAGTCCTATGCACATAGTCCCAACTCTAAAATGGATCCTCATGATTTAATAATGTTTCACTCTTGAATATGTATCATAAGTGTTAACCATGAATAAACATAAGAAAACATCATTATTTAGTTCCAAAAACAATAATATAAGCATGTTAAATCAACTTATAACAAATGAAAATGCAGTACAAACAAATAGGTCAAATTTAGCGCCTAATGGGTCAAATTTGGCGTAGACAAGGATAGATTCATTATATATTGGGACACTTTTGGGGGCCAAGGTGAAGATCCATTGGTCTAGGCACATATTCAATGAGGGTCCAGATTGGTCCAGAATGCATAAAATTTAAAATGGAATAGATTTCAAAATATTAAAATTTTAACAAAAATTTTAAAAAAAAACCCAGAAAAGATTTGTACCTCATCTATGGTTTCTCCAATGGTCACATGAACCCTCAGATGATCTAAACAACAAAGAATAACATCTTGGGTCACCACCATGATCACAAAAGTCAGAGCTCAAAATCAATAGAAAGTTGAAAAGCTATAAAGAATAAATGATTTCTTAATTTGGAAATTCAATTGATCTATATACCCCATACAGGTTTCTATATTTTCCATGTGATAACTTATATAAGCTAATTTTAGTACCTAATCAATCGATTTCACCTACTGAGAAGCATATGAAATGCATTTTTACAATTATTCATACTTTTGAGATCCTATGCATCATTTTCCATTATCACAATACTTATTGCACCTTTTAGGGCATTTATTACTTCTTTTCAAGTGTTTTAGTGACCCTATGTAACACTTTTGCATTCCAATTTTTTTTGGACAATTACATCTACTTATACACATTGTCATCAATCATTATAATATGATATTAAAGTATTCCCCCTCACTATGGGGTCATTTATTACACGGTACCCTTAAGAGAGGCACACAATGCCTCAAAAGGCAGCGAATTTTTACAATGAATTATCTCGTTGAAACACCTATATTTCCTATTGGGGTATGGTATCTTAAGAGAGGCACGAAACGCCTCAATTGGCAACTAATTTTTACAATGAATCATCTTATCAGAACACCTATATTTCCTATGGGGGCATGGTATCCCTACACTCCTTACAATATTATCATTATCTCTATATTACATCAACAGGGATGGAATAAAATCCTCTATAATATATATTTTACCCTTTGTTGTTGGGGACATCATACCCATTCAAGATTCAACATTTATCTCATGTACATCCAATCACTGGGGGAATCATATCATTGAAATTATCTTCGATTTTACACACACATACATAGTTACATTGGGGCACACCATTTGTTTCCCATCACCTTAATACAATAGAGCACATGGATTTCCCCTCCTCTACCTCATCCTCACGAGAAGAGGCACATACACATAACACATTGCATAATGTTACCCATTTTATATGATACGACGCTAAGTTATCTTATCACACATGACGGGGCATAAATAGTTGGTCTCACATTCACTCCCTTGACATTATTTTATATTATTAAGCACACATCATGATATCTTGTGATGTCTACATTTATGTGTTTTTAAAAAAAATCTAGATACTCACAACTTTGGCTATAATATTATGTGATGACATTACTTAACTTTTGATTTTGAGATGAGTGATTTACAAGAACAAGTTTACCAATCCCTCACCTCAAAAGGGGGGCATATATCCAAATATTTTAAGCATTTTTTTCAAGATGAAACATAATTGAGTAAAAAGGTTAAGTGACTTGAGCAAATTTGAGTGAAGTGAGAGCGTTAAAAATCACCTAAGTATCTAATTCCGTGATCAAGAACTGAATTGAGTTGTCAGAACTCTCTAAGAAGTGTTAGTTATGTCTAAGGCTCGTCTAAAAAATTACAAATAAAATAAATAAAATTAACATAATAAGATTGTGTTTTTACCACATATGAAAGCATGGTTCAAGCACCATTAGATGTAGCCATTCATATGTTTTGTTTTTTTTAATTTGTATTTTCAAATTGCTATTATTTGTGTTGAGTTGACATGAAATTAACTACATATTTGGAAAATGTCCATAATTGATAAGTATCCCAGAGTTTTGTGAACAATCAAAGCATGGATGAACGCATGCAAACATTTTGTTGGAGTGGTCATGTTTACACTAGCGAGTGGTTTGAGTTATTTATTTGTAAAACAGTTTTGTCTTTAATCATATTCACACCCACTCACAGAATTAAGATTGATTTGGAGTTTATTTTAGTTGTTGGATTGTTGTGTGCACGGACTATATATATATATTGCACCGACAATATTTGTGTGCACCAATCCAAACTATTTTGAGTGGATCATAACAACCAAGTGGTGGTTGTGAAACCAACTCATTAGCCTATTTAGTAGGGTATCCTTATGCTTCTCCTTGACTGGTTGACTAGAAATAAACTATGTTGGTTGTATATTCCTTTTGAGATACAATAACGAAGAGACTTTTATTGTGTATAATTGTCTGATTATTATGCAAGAATGATGGCTTCTCTGTAGTAACGGTGTGTAAGAGTGATCCCGTAATCACATGCGTGCATATAAAACTCTATCATAATATTAGAGCTACTCCATGTAAAAATTAATCATATTGGTTTGCAGAATAGTTGCAAAAACTATTAATCTGGATTGAAGAAACTCTGCATTCGAGTTTACCTAACTTGTATTTGATTGGTTTTACAAGGCCAAAAACCTCTCCATATAGGTTATACTACTGTATTTATCCTCAAAAAAGTGGATCTGGACACTGTTATATTGGTTTGGATATGTGATTGTTTACATTGAAGAGGTGCAGGCCTCAAACCTAAACTGTTCATAGTCCTCCGCCCATGCCTGCCATCAAGGCTTAAGGATTGCCTTCTCTACCTCGCCTTCAGTCAAACTCAATCTAGGTACACTGTAACATCAACTTTCATCACATTGGAGCTGTATTGGGATTGAAACCTGGTTCGACGTTCAATCTCTGACGGGTTCAATCTCGCACTGCTCGTCCTCTAGGCTAGTCAAACTAGGGTCGGCATTCAAATTGATGGCTATTAACTGATCAATCTTCACCGGGACTTAAATTCAATCCTCCGCTATCTTAGGCCTTGGATCTCGATCCAACCCTTGGCTCTCCTCCACTTCGATGAAAGCCAAAAACTCATCGCCATCGCTGCTCAAAATTGTCACTGAGCATCGAGTTCACAAACACTTTGTTCAATCTCCTTCACAGGGGGTCTACATTTTTAACAGTCAACATGTCACCTGTAAGCTATCTACCGCCACAACCTGGCATCCCTCACCATCATCGGGGGAGGCTTTAATTTTTTAATTCGAAATTCAAGTTTAAAAATAATAATAATCAAATTTTTCGTTTATTCATTTGAATCATTTGATAGCCAAGTCTACTATCAAAATCTTAGATGTGAGATAGGTAGGTGGATGATTCTCAAAGAAGAGTGGGCTGAAAGATCATGCATTTTTTGCGACAAAGGAGTGGTTGAAACGGAATGGCATTACATCATTGAATGTGTTGCATATGCGGATATTCGTGATCAGTTTGATAACAGTGGGAATGTGAACAGCGTTAGTGAGTTATTCGAGGAGCCTTGGTTCCTCAATACAACTAGTCTACTAGTCAAGATTCATAGCAAAAGATATGATCTCGAAAGGAGGTTGAAAATATCTTGAGAGTTTCTACCCGGATCCCTTAAACTGCTTGGCCTCGTGGACATCATTAAAATCTTTCATTCATTCATTTAAGTGGGCGAGGTCTTTCATTTGACCCACACCTAATTCCACCAAAGTGTATTTTGGTGTAAATTATATATGAGGGGTTTTGTTTTTTAAACTTGTGGTGGATTATTAGAAAAGGGAGTCTTCAATAAAAGTGGGCCTCGACGGTGAACGAGCGGCCCTTTTAAAAGGGGAAATTTGTATAATTATTGTGGGGGTCGTTATCATTTTATGGAGGAAATCAATGTGGCATTGGGATTATTGTAAAGGGGATGAGTAATTATTAAAGGGGTATATTTATTATTTTGATATATATTTTTTCATATTTATTGGAAGAGGGTGAGGTCCAGTCTGGCAGGAGATCAGATTTTGTTAGAGGTAAAACAAACTTATTTTTCATTCTTTTTTTAATTCTTTGAGGTCGTTTTTAATTGTATTTGTGAGCTTAACCAACACATACCAACTCTCAACATGTGTTGGTCATTGTCAATCAAAGATCGTTAACGTTTATCGTTTAACTTCGTGAGTTTACCTAACTGTGACCGCGACTGTCATCACTTAATTGCGATTTCACTTAACCATGACCATCACCACTTAACTCTGATTTCAGTTTAATCACAATCGTCATAGTCACCATGGTTTAGATATTGGAGGGAAAAAAGTGAGAACGGTGGGTTTGAATTTCCCCCCTTTTTCTCCATTTGGTTGTCATGTCTCCCTTTCCTGTAATTTTTGTTATGCAATTTTGGCTGTAGAGCGACATGCTAGATTGAGCTCGACAAATAAGAAGGACGAACGATGTGAAGGGATAATACTACCACTGTAGGGTTCAACTGTCAAAAAAAATAGCGCAAAGTCCTCTATGTTTGTGAACGTATATTTTTTGAGGCAATCTTGGAATATCCTTGTTATGATAGATTTTATATAACGTTGTTTTGGAATATCCTTGTTTTGATAGATTTGAAAGATGTTTCCTATAAATTTGGTATTACCATTTCATTACCTCTTTCGTATAAGAAATAACTTGTTTAACGGCAAAAGATTTGTCGCTCACCTCCATGAAAACATCAGTGCTGCCATTGGTGATAGAGCATTACAATGGCCATCGTCGAATGTAACTGCTTGACCACTAGTCTTGGGAATTCCAAGCAGGATTATGTTTGGGCGTGAAGCCATGGAGATAATTGCAGAACTAAATATTATTGTTGTTGCATGCTCCGTAAGCCCCACACACATCATATGCATCACATTGATCATGAGGTACTGACCAAACACAATTTCACGTGTTGTTATCAACCCAAAAGCACATTCACAGTTGCCCACTCTTGTCTAATACTAATTACCCCTTGGTCGTTTGCATTTTTGGATTCAATACAAATATGAAGTATATCTTAGAATGATAAATGCTTACAAAGGACATGTTAACCATCTTTTGATCCAACAACTCAAAAAGATAGCTAAAATGGTTACCAATCCACTCTCCACAATACTAGTATCAAATGTTGTTATTACCATTTCATTACTAGACATTGTGTAATAAGCTCTACCCTTAGTTACCTGGACATGATAAAACCTTCCACAATTTTGCCCTTGATTACCTAGACATTGGACCCTATTACAAAGGGTGACACTTGGGAAGAAGGGTGAGGTGTATGTTACAAATATACTCTCTCATGCCTGCATTGTGCTCATTTTGGCCAGGGGAAGTTCTGGAACAAACCTATCAATTATTTGCATTAGGAAGATGACTAAACTCTGCTTGCCATGTAAAATTTTATTCAACATTGCCCTTCTTATGATCTGTGTGCAAAACACATTCACTTGTAGTGTTATCATCAAAATTGAATTTTTTTAAATTTTCACTTTCTGTAGTTGCAAGTCCCATTTCATCATAAAGGATTATAAATGATGCTTTCCATTAGTCTTGTCAAGTATTTTTTGTCTAAAGAAATCTCTGGAACAAACCTATCGATTATCTGCCCTGGGAAGATGACTAAACTCTGCCTGCCATGTCAAATTTTATTCAATATTGCCCTTCTTATGATCCATGTGCAAATCACATTTACAAGATGATCCATGTTCAGATCTCACAAATGGCATGTTATATGGCAAGCAAGCATAAAAAACTATATGACATATTCTATTTTATGAATTGAAATATTGAGTATATGAGGAGAAACATAAATATAAGGATAGTGAGTTCGTGTAAAGTTTGTAAACATATTTTATTCTAAAATTGACTAGAATAAAATCTGACAGTCCCATACGGAATTTGAGTTGTCAAATACATAGTGAAGGAAAAAAATTGGAAAATTTAAACCATAATTTAGGCTATAAGACTTTGAAGAAAACACATAAACCCTCAAATTAGAGGCCACACAAAATTTATAATTAGATCACAACAAAATTGAATATATTAATTTCTCTATTTTAGTCCAGTACAGTTGGTCATACATTTAACAAGCCAATCAAAAGTGATCTCCCTAATTATATATAATTGGCTTTCCCTTTAACATATCATACATTGAATTCAACAGGGTTTCGATGTAAGTTAAAGCAATATGCCATGGAAACATATAATTTGAGTATCGGCATTGGTCTATACAATGTGTGTTTATTTTCTTACACAACTTTTGGCCCATGAACACATTAGTATTATGTCCTTGTTGAGTAACCATCAGAAAAATATTGGTCCCTCTATGAATAATTTGAAAAGTGCAATATAAGCATGAAATGTTGAATTTGGGTTTTAATTTTTTTATGTACAAGAAATGTTGAAATTTTGACATATATGATTGTACTTAAATTATAAGGAGCACTGAAATTATGATGTCCTTACAATGTTGAAATTTTTTAAAAAAAAAATCAAAATGTCAAAATGTTCATTCTATTGGCAGATTGGCAAAGAGCCTTGTGTCAAAAATTATATGTTATCATTCAACTTTGCATATTTAATAAATCATTATAAGCAATAATGAAACATGTTTCACTCATGCGAGGGAAGAATTTCCAATCATTATCTAGTAGACTTGCCTTATTACATGCATGTGGAACACAGAAGAAGCTTACATGATTAGGTGTTGTTCTGGGAATGCATTAGTTAAGAGTTTGAGAACATCCTTGCTATAGCTTTGCATTGTATATTTTGCAATCATTTTATTCTTTGAGGACATCATTCAAACAATGCACATTCCTTTTGTAGCCTAGAATTTGGTAGAAATCTCAATCATGGAAATCATAACTAGGACATTTGACAAAAATTTGCTTTAAGTTATTTTTTTGTCAATCTCTATACTCTATTCAAATATAACCTAGCAGATATATTTTTATTTCAAGTTTAAGTTCGTAGTGTGTAATAGTATGATTTTCTAGGAATGAATTGCATGAATAACTCTAACATTTTGGGTTTCTCTGCAGAACCCATCATCAAGGATAGGTTTGAAACCAATGATGATGGTTCTTGTTGACAACCCTGAAATGTGTGTTTGCAAATATAATTTGGTACATATAATGTTTAAATGGAGGACCTAACGTAGGCAGAAGGTACCAAAGTGTTTTGCCAATTACAAGTCCTCTCATTTTTCTTGTTGGCTAAACATGTTTATATTTCCTTAAAGCATTCCTCTTCTTTCATGTGACATATTTTTATGTTACCCTAATCTTTTCAGACTTGAGACATGCAGGGTTTGTTAATAACTATTTTATGTCATGACTCCTAAATGCTATTATAAAACAAAGCTTCAATATTAACTCATGAAGCCAATATCATGTCTAACTCTCAAAACACTGACACTAGTTATAAGCTCATGAAGCCATATTGGAGAAGAGAGATTATGTAAGGGTTATACTACACTTAGTACACTTCAGACACGATATATCTCACACTAGTTTTAGGATGCGGAAGAAAAATTGCTTATCTTCTAAGCTTTAGTATCACTAACAATATTCCATGTTTTTAGATTTAGGGACCTATACTTCATGGTCCCAGTTGGGATCATGTTAATAAAATTATTACTTCTATGATATCCAAAAAGTTGTGGGTAAAATTCAAATCCACGTGTAGTTATTTTAGTTGATTTTGGCATCCATTTATGTCATTAAGAAACTATTTTGGATGTACTGATATGTTGGTTCACATATTACTATGTATGGAAGATACAATAATTGAGCATAATAGATATTCTTTCGAGGATCTTGAATCATATATAAAATTATATCAACAAGGGATCAATAAAAATTGGTATTCCCAATATACTTATTATTTTGTAGGGAAATGGTATTGATATTAATCATGTGCATCCTAATACATTTTCCATCAAGGCACAATACATGTTGATATTCATAAATGCATAAGAGATGATATATAAAAATCTTATATAAATCAACTTTGATAAAACCATTGAAACTATTATAAAAAAATGGATCGCTACTTTTTTCATTATCTTCAAATAGAAGATGGACTTATTAAAAATCCCAAATACAACATTCTTCCTTTTGGATTGAAATTTTTTTTGGGGTAATCACTAATATGCTCTCATCAACATTTCATGAAGTCAAATCACTTTATTCCAGACATCAATGTATTTGTAAAATTTGTAATAAATGACCAAAGTTAAAGGAACATTATGTATATATGTTTCCAATTTATTATGACATTCATGGAAGGGTTCACTGCCTCTTTAGAGGAAATCATTGCTCTATATGAAATCTTATTCATTATGAAGGTCAAAGATGTGTAGCTCATTCATTAGAGAGATAACCCAACATAGAGTTGTCCTCCTTAAGATTCATCAACATAATTTTTATTTCATTGTTCAGATTTAGACTCTTTTCTCCAATTTCAATTTTAGAGGCACAAACATACCCATTATTCTACGTAACAATCATAAGTTGTTAGGAAAAAGATCTTAAAAACATAACTCTTGTGTCTTATGTTCAATATCCCCTTTTTCTATTGCAATGTCTTATTTGAAGTTTAATTTTGAATGAATTCATTTTAACCTACATCATGGTTCTAATGTACAATATTATATATTCATATTCTTAACACATAACAACAACGATATGGCGACAATAAAACAAAATCAATATTTATGATCATATGAATTCTATTAGTTAGTTTATATAATTTATAAATGATATGATTTACAATTGATGACCCATCTCTCCTTTTATATTTGTGTCTTATTGTAGACACCTGATTTTAGTACAAGACCCTTTCACATTAGGTATGTTTCATGTTTCATCATATATGGTCTATGTGCATACATTTAGATATTTTTAGTAGACTTTCCTTTTTTGGGCCTGATGTCATCATCCCCTAATCTAGGTCTTCCTCGTAAATTTAATTTTTGTGAACATTGTTTTCATATAATGATATATCCATCAGATAAAAATTGCATGAGAACCTAAATATCGACTATTCATTTTCCTTTCTACAATTCTAAATGCTCTCAAAATGTCCAAAATATTCTTTTAGTGTCTTTTCCTTTGGTTAGCCCATATGGCTATCCCCTTAATTTATGGGTCCTTTGTGCCTTGATTTTCCCCTTTTATTAGCTTTTAATTTCAACCCACATGTATATATGCCCTTGAGGAGTGTGCATGCACATGCACGTGTACGTGCACACACACAACGCTTGGTCATGTCATCATTTATATTCTCATCGAACCCTATTATAAGCAGGGTCTCCTATGCTTCTTTTATCATGTATTATCAAGATGTCTTTACATTCAATCAAAGGAATTATACATTGATTTAATTTTTCCCTTATATATCTAGTGCCAAGTATCATATTTAGGTTATATGAAGAGCATGTAGTTGCATTGAATTATCTAGGATATGAGGTGAAGCCCTTTATCTCATGGTTGAGATTCCACTCACATGCACGTTATGGCTTCATCTTAGTATGGAGGCCCATAAAATACTTCTAAAGTACTATTGTTGAATGTTAATATGATATTTGTCATATTGATGGTTTATGCGTTTGTTTGCAGTATGTCAATGTTTTCATAACCCCTCTCCAATTAGCATTCCAATCACTTAAGGAATTCCCTAATCCAAATCAGAGATGTAACAATAAGAGACTTAGATCAAGTTGCAATTGAATTGAATGAAATTTTTAGTTGGCCACTACCTTCTTGGGCTACTCATGCAAATCATGTTGCCAGGATTTGGTGGAATACTAATAATGTTTTTACTTTGGAGCTATTAAAAGGCGATTGGCCACATCGACAAATGGAAACACTAGATATAATTTTTAAGTCTAATATCTTATCAAAATTAATTATTTCATAGCATGAAATATCATTGAATCCCATGATAAAAAGTTGGTTTGACATGTACTTTGATAGAACTAGTTATGCAACATTCTTGCTAGGGAGATTTTTTCGTACATATCACCTTGTGATTAGATTTCAACTTTTAACATAGGACATTCTTCATGCTAATTTTGTATAATTTTAAAATTCTTTGGATTCAAATCCTGAATTAGATCCCGAACAAGTGTTAGATGACCTTACATACCAAGAAGTAATGTGGCAAAGAAGTCATTTTCCAACACCATCAGAAGAATCTGAGGATGATAGAAATGATTATGATCATGATGGGTACTAGTAAAATTAGTTGTAAATAATTGACATTAGACAATGGTATAATTTTTTTCATGTAATGAAGAAAAAGCTTTTTGATCATAACAACTTTTTGTATAATTTTGTACATGTAATGAAGAAGAAGCTTTCATTTTGTTTCATAATTGTGTTCTATCCTCTCATGGGCCTCCCTAAATTTAGTGGCCAAATATTATGCTCTAAAATGTGGGAAATATGGTAATGTCATGTGATATTCTTAGGAATTTCATTTTTTTTACCCTCTCCTAATTCTATGGGCTTCGTAGCAAATTCCCCTATTTTTAAAACCTTGTCGTCATTATATGGGCTTCCTAGCATTTTTTATTTTTTTAAACCCTTTCCTGAAGCTATGGGATTCATATAAAAATCACATTCTTGGGCCCAACCCACATGCACGTAGTTAGTGCGTGCCACTTAAGATCATCTATAAACACAACTACCTCGTGCATGCACTATTTTGTCCATTTCTACATTTTGATGCATTTATTATGATATATTTTATGAAGGGTTTTATATTGATTTCAATTGAAAAAAAAGTCCTTTGCAATAAATCAAAACTTGCATTCACTCAATACAAAAATTCTATTTCTAATTTGTTCAATGAAATTCTCTCCTTGTAGGCTGCAATAGATGACAAAAGGGTGGGAAGAAATAATGTGCCTTAAACTGCAAAAGCTAGGCTAGGGTCCATTTGATTGTATTTCTATCAAGTGGGACAATATTCCTAACATCAACAAGGAAGACTTATGGGTTGCCTAGGTTGAGTAAGATAGGGTTGATGACATTATCAAAGGAGAATCGAGAAGGGCATTGATCCCTACAAATTTTCATGTTTCACATCACAAGAGAAATTCAAATTTTATTGGAAAGGATATGTAGATTAGCATAACCTCTAACTATGTCATGTGAGTCACATCACACTATAGATTACAAGCTAGTGTCTATTTAGATGCTATTATGTTTCATTCATGTACTTTTTTTTGTCTTTCACGACTGTTTATTTGTTCCCCACAATTGTATAAGTAATGGTGTTCATATGGCCTCGATGACTTTCAAGAAATTGATGCCATGCCAAAAGACAAGTCTTTAATTCCCAAGTCAGGAAAGGGTTGCTAGCTGAGTCAAAGGCATATAAGGTGTGGTTGTCATTGTCATTTAAGCACATGATGCATGGTCTGTAGACCCGATCGTGTGTTGCTCACATACAATCTAGTAGAACACATGGACAATGAGCATAACTACTACCACAACAAACAATATGATCAGTTCAAGGGCAAGAATTTTTTTTAATCCTCACATTAGCCCCTAACTCAATGAATGGGTTTATAGGCTACTATTATTAGGAATGTTTGCTAATGTTATCCACCTCAAACCCTAAGAGATGGTGCATGACAAACTTGTATTATTTAGTGGTGAAATAGAGCAAGATAATTTATTGAGCAAGGATGACATATATAATAGAGATTAATTGATCAAGGAGGCAACATACATGTACAATGTTGATGATGAAACAAGTGTTTAAGAGTGGGCACTAGCAAATCCTGACAAGTGGTTTTTCTATCAAGTATACAATTGGGGGAGAGCTCGACAGGTATTGAGAAATCCCCTTCATCTTGGGCATCCAACTCCCACAATAACTAGAATGGTTGTTGAGATTTGGGAAGCATAGCTTATTGGCAATGGATGCAATGTTTGGGATGAATGCAATGAAAGTATTGTGCCGATGTTTGTAAAAGTAGTTGTTAATATTAGTTATTTTGATGTTTGTAATAATAGTAGTTGTTATAAATTTTTTTTCTTGTATAGTTCCAATTATACACATTGTTAGCATTTGATTCCAAACATGAAGGTGTGCCAGTTGCATGGGTCATTATGTCTCAATCATTAACTATCGACATAAGATAATGGATGCAAATTCTTCTTTAAAGAGTGCATTTGAAAGACATTGAATGGATAATCAGTGCCTTTATGGTTGACGATGTCGATGTGGAGATAAAATCTATCAGGTTCATCATCGTTATTCCTAAATGCATCATGGACTTCATATTTGTATGTTCACAGACACCATCACCACCTTATTCCATTTGATTATGCAAAACTATTATGTTATTCAGGGAGACATTCAACTATGAGGTCTACTTATGCATTTGGCATGTTCATCATGTGTGGTTGAAGAATTTGATAGCAAAGGTGAAAGATGATGATGTCAAACATGTGATGTTTCAAGACTTGGGGTTCATAATTCATACTTGTGTTTATGAGGAAATGGATACAAGGGAGTCCATAAAGTTTGTAGAAAGATATTGCTCCTCTCAACTTGCCTTTATCGAATACTAGGAACAACACTAGGCATACAGGGTTGGAATGTGGTCACGATGTTGTCAGACACTTCTGCATACAGGGCAAGACACTAATGCATGTATAAAATCTTACCATTCTCATTTAAAATGTCATTTCCTAAGCACAGTAAGATCTTTTGCACATCAGAGGGTGGATTGGTTGGTTTACCAACTAACAACATCGGTTTACATACATAATTGGTGGCTACAGCTATGCAAGAACATTGACTTCCATAAGAACATCAAAGTAGAAAGATATAAAAATCTTTCATGGGTATAGGCTTTGAACATCCTAGATTCTCATGTTAACTTCAACAATAGTGACCCTTGTATTACATGGGTATAAAGTATGAAAGATGAGACATTGCATTATTGTGTCTTCAATGTAATGCCTTTTATGTCGATGTGCAATTTCTCATTTTCAATCCAAGGATATACTTACAAACATGTGCTCAAGGTGGACCTGATGAGAAAGATGAAAACTCAAGAATTTGTAGAGGATGCAGCCATAATGCATGGTGTTAACAAGAGCATCAACAACATCGATGTTGAGTACCATGTAAGTTTTATTTCCCTCACACACTTTATGTATCGATAACTTTGAGGTTATTATAGTTTGTGTAATACATTTTCATTTCCCAAGTCAAGGATGATGGAGTTAAAATTGAAAATGTACGAGAAGGCATGAATGTCAAAGATTTGCATATCAAAATACATGGCGTATCAGATATGGATATGCAATGAGCTAGAGGGTGTTGCAACAAATTTTATGGATGACACTGAAGACCACCTAAGGGGATGAAATTATAAGTCTAGTAACTAGTTGTAGTCATATGTTTTTCATATTCTTTAGCATTTCTGACTGGATGCTTTTCACTTTATGAATAGACCTCGTATACTGCTAAAGTTGATGATGTTGAGGCCCTGATATGTGAACCACAAGAGATATTTAATAGATGTTGTGCAGTGTATAGAGTCATAGAAACTATGACATTCTTCAAAAACCATATGGAATAGGTTTATAATAAGGTGCAGAGTAGGGTGATATTGAATGCATAATACCCAATGTCTCATCCATTCCAAAAAGTGTAGGATGGGCATAGAAGTTCAACCCATAGACAGAAAGACTTCATAGAAAATATGAATAGATGTGGATATTAGAGCATGTCATAGGAAACCACACTTTTTCCAACCCCACCTTGTAACAATCCGAATGACAATTTCGCAATGATGAGCTTAATAGGGCAACAAAGCAAGATAAGGGTGGACATAATAGAGATAATGTACCCTGATTGCAACCGTTTATAGGTTTTGGTGATAACACAACAATAATAGATGCATGTAACAATAATAAACACATGTAACAAAAAATCAATACCCTTTTTTTTAAGGTGAATAGTTCTCTTAGACTACCCACATGTTGTAACATATTACATAAATGTATTGTCTCTTGCATGATTTTTTGAATGATATTTGAACCCTACTTTGAGGAATGTAGTAAAGCTAGCCATTATTTTAAACATAAATCAAAATTATATATATTATATAAACAAATGATGTTATTGAAATTATATAAACAAAGAATGCAATAGTTTTGAGGTTCATTTAATTCGTTAGTAACTTTAGTACCTTATTCATGCTTATAAGAGTCTCTTTAGTCCTCTTTTTAAAACTACTTTTTACATCAACTACCTTTTGACAACTAATTTTATGATGGTGTTCATCTTCAATTATATTAATTTTGTGATGGTGGTCATTGGTCATCCTTTATCCATTAGTTAGAATATTCTTTTTACCCAAACTATATGGGAATCCCTCATCTCACCATGTAAATGCAAAGAAAGTACCCCTTGGGGGACTAGGATGAACTAAGATGATCAAATGCAAGAAAATATTACCCATTGAAGGATCATGAAATAATTTAAGAAATATCCTAAAATAATAATATAATGTACATCATCACCAACCACTCTTGTGGTAACATAACTATTACTATTATTAGAGTGTCCATACAAATGGAAAAAATTATGTGTCTCATACCAATATCTGAAAATCATAAGTTACCTACAATAAGCAAATAAAAATGTATTTTAGGATCACCAATTTAACCTCATGCCCATATAGTAGAGTCGATGATTGAGTTAAGGAAAGTCCTCTAGGGCATGTAAACTATGTTAATAGATACTCTCCTGCTCTCTTCATCACATTTTCCCATGTTGGATATAACCCAAATGCACCTTAGATATATAACAATATTTGGGTATGGCCTAGGTAAGGTGGGAAAATTTATTAGATATGGATATTACAAAATTTGAAATGTATCCTACAAAAGATTTAAGAAAAAAGTGAAAAACATATAAAAAAAGAAATAAAACATTCATTGATTATGAAGAGGCGAATCACCTTTTCTCTTAACACACACTACTCTTAGTTGAAAAAATTTTTTGATAGACTTTTGGTATTGTGTTGGTCATTTTGAAGGGATTCAAAAGGTTTCAGCAACCAATCCTTCACCATAAAAAATATCTTTTATTATGGATTATTCCACCAGGATAGCTACTCAGGACGAAAAAATACAAGACAATAACTTGGTGCTCACTTGTACATGCACGTAAAGCACACAATTTCATGTAATGTTTGTCCTTGAAGGTTCCATCTTCTCACAATATTTCCTTGGTTATTGGGATAGTGGCCTTCTTCTTCATATACCTATCCCTTATACATTTTAAATACACTTCTTTGACTCAGTAGGCATCTAACATGTCACTAGCATCCACTCCTGACTCACTTCTTAACACTGGTCTCTTCTTACAATTCAATTATCTTTACTATCTCTCCATTAGACATATATCATAGGTTTTAAACATCAATCTTTGAGGTAACTCTTAAGAATGTGTCTTATTGTCATGAACAATCTCATATTACCCTATTTAACCTATCTTGGATCCTTTTAGGTGTTCCATCCTAACTAATCATTCCATTTTATACCCCAAGTTCACAAAGATTACACAAGGCTTATAGCCTTTTTTTGGATAAACCTGCTTGCTTGGGACACTTCATAGCTCACTTCCTTGGGTTTGTTTGACTGTTTATGTAAAATAGGGTACACACTATTATGAGATGGTTTCCACATTTAATTCTCTTCTAAACCCTACTTGGGTTATAACATAAGGTTCATCCACCTTTATATATCCTGAAACTCACACTACATGTGACTCATTCACCTCTAATAATCCCTTACACCTTGTTTTATCTCTAGACTGTGCATAACATTATGACATACAGGTCTATAACTACCACAGAGATCAGTTGCTTCCTTTCAAACCTCTTATAATGCATCCAATGGGTTCATAATTTCATTTGTGATTGGAATAATCTCTTCAAACCATCCATTCAATGTTCACCTGGCCAAGACAAGAATTGAAAATTTATCTTCTTCACAATGGGGTTGTGTCCTCAAGACAGAGTACACCCTGTTACATGTGTTGCAACCTAATTGTCTTAAAATCATACCCTCTATTATTCTAAGGCTTTACCAAACATTCCTCTATATTCCAACACAACAAAGATTCATTATGATGGTGTTCATTCTTTCCTCCAAAGTTATTCTCCACATTGAAATGTTTCTCTCTTATCTAGGACTATTCTCAAGGTCCTTTGATTGTAAATAGGATATGTATTTTACTAACCTCCACAATTTTTCATGCCATCATTTTAGTAGGGATTCCATTCACCCAAGTATCTTTTCATTAACATCTAAACATGTTCACCCAAGTTTTCCTTCTCACAAGTTTCTTGCATTTGGAATCATCTTACTCAATTACTCAAGGATCAAAATGATCTTCACAGTGAATCTTACTTGTTTATTTCACTGAAAATAGTTTGTCCAAAGATTTCATTCTTGAATATAATCACAATCCTACCACTCCTGTAGATATATAAAAGCAATCATACAAAAATAGTCCATCAAAGGCAAACTGTGTAAACAAGGTAATGTTGGGTATGACTGTGTCAAATGTTTCCAAGATCCCAATATGCATCCATGAGGTTATGATAAATATCCAAAAGTTACTCTCAGGATCTTAATCTCTTCTAAATGTTGATAAGACAAACAATTCAATGTCTTTATCCCTTCTCACACCAATACATTCATTTTGTCTTGAAAATGGCAATAGGTTGTTAGTATGTGCAAACAGGGTTCCTTTGTTCAAGATGGTTGTCTATTATCACTTTCCTATTAAATTATATATAGAAAACAATGAATCTACTCCTTCAATTACCACTCTTAGTCTATACATCATTCTTTTCATCTAAACCATACACCACTTTTTGAGAAATAACCTTCCACTTTCAAATTGACTGTCATAAGTGAAATAGGGTATAAGGATAGAGTTAACTCTTATTGTTGAGTTACAATGAGGGTAGTGTTGATGCATTGGATTTCACCCTCTGAAGGGAGGCTCAGCTCTCTTCATCCACATGGCATAATGGAGACATCCCTCTTATTGTGCATGGCAAACGTGAGGGATGAATCTCTAGATTAGGGGCTAGTTCCCCTTGATGCACCTTGAGGCCTCGATCTCCTATTGCTAACAATGGGGGGGATGAAAAGGGAGAGAAAATACTAAAAATTTGACCTAAGCTAAGAGGTGATACACCAAAACAATTGGTCTACTCAGCTTTGGCATACACTTTGAACCATGGACGGCAAGCATACACTATCATTCAAGATGAGAAACTTTCATGCATCATTATTTAAATAGGGGGCCCTATGGAGATACAAGGAGGAACAACTAGTAGAGGTGTTTGAAGACACACTATGGTATCATGTTCACATGCGCCTATACTCTACTATGGACACTTCTTGTCGACTTGCAAGAAAGAGCTCGCAATACACTAGATATGTTGGAATAAACTTATGAAAGCATGAAAAGAAAATGACTTAACACAAGATAAACAATAGACATATGCAAAAGTGCAAGCTTCAATGGAGGTAAAAATATTTTTTTTGATTCAACGTAAATTCCTTCAGGGCTTCACCATACAAGATGAGAGATATCTTTTCTCAAATGAGAAGTTACAAATATATAGAGAACTAGAAACAAGATAGCTGACAAATCAAGGAATGGAAACCCATGCCAAGTTAAACACTTCTATAAAGACCAAAAGACCATGTTGTTGTCACTTTCTTTGAACTACCTATGGGATCCATGCTATAGGCTATCCAAATCATCATTTCTATTGTCATTGGGTTGTAAAAGCATGGGAGACCATCCCCAGCAACTAACAAGGCCATTCTAAGTTGTTGTGACCAACTATGATCTCTTCAATACCTGGACGTGAATTGGATGCACATTAATGGTGAAGCATGAAAACATGAGACGTTGGTCTCTATAGTTCTAAAACCAACCTATTTTATTGGTTTTCGATAGATATATTTTACCTAAACATATTAACTCCCTTGGCTGAGTTGTCTATGCCACTTGTCTTGGTTTGAGTGGTCTTTGATTCTGCCCTTTGACTTCATCAGCTGATAGAACTATTCTACATTTTTTATCCTTTTTCACTCTTATCTTTACTCTTATTTTGTCTCTTTCCTTTGACTTCTCATTTGCCTTGGTTTCTCCTACTTTGTCTTTACTCATTTAGGCCTTCAAATTTCTAATCCTCAGGCCTTTGCTTTTTTCTTGCTTGCTCTTTGCAAGTCTTTTCTGTAGGTAGGCTTTTCTTTTTTGTCTGAAGGAATTCAACCTTGGTTCACCTTCTTTAGTTTTCCTTCAAATAAAATGTTGGAAACAAAACTCTTTTCACTTATCACTTTTTCCAAAGGACAAGTGCCCTTCGGGCTTCTTATCTTTACCCCCTTTACTTCAACCGGTTGCCCTTCATAAGGGCATTTTGAGCCTCTAGTTGCCCTTAAAAACTTTTGTATTGGTCCTCACATTGAAAAAAATCCCTCCACAAAAAAACCCTTGCCTTAAGAAGCGTCTAAGACCAATTCGAGATCTTTCAAAAGACTTAGTCAAAAAGTTTTGAAGGAAAGATGTCTCAAAAATACAATTGCTTCCTCCTTACCCTTTCGGGTTTGTGAATGACTCTTACTCATGAAAGATCATAAGTCAAGTAATCCCACAAACCTGAATTGAACTACTCTAACCCTTATCGGGTTTCTCTTCAGCTTTTACTCATGAAAATTGGCAAGTAAAGTACTTTGTAAAAATTGACTTGCACTGGAACTGGCCATAGACCCTTTTAGGTTTGTCAAGTGCTCCCACTTATTACTTGTAAAGCTTACAAGTAATGTTGTTCTAAGAACCTGATTTACTCTGTGAGTGCTAGAAAAGACCAATTCTTGATGAGACAACCCCTGCACCTACACAAAAGAAACTTTTCCTTGATTTTTAAAGGGTTAAGACCTGGTTTCAAGGCAAAAGGTCATGAAGAACAAGGAAAGGCAAAAAACGGGGGGGTGCCCATTTTGGCATGCACGATTCACAAAATGGTCAACAAATTGGTGACCCATAGAGAAAGTATGCCTGCTATGCTTGGGAAGATTAGGGACCTAAAATTCCATTGGGCATGGAGTCAGGATGTAGCTCGAAAAGTTGGCAACAAACATGTAAGGACTTATGAACTAGAAAAGATTTACCTTGAACAACAATGAAAAACACACACAACAAGACAAAAACAAACAAACCTATGTAATAACACTTAAGGAAAATGAAGAAAAATAAGGAAATCTATGTACATGGTAAAAGAAACTTAGTAATAATGCTTGATATATATCCCATTGACTAGGATATGTATCTCTTCACCATCCAACTTGGAGTGTTGAAAAGCATTGTGTTGCTTGCATTGGGTGATGACATATGGGCCACTCCACAAAGCATCAAAATTTATGTGCCTTTTAGGCTTATCTCGGTCCTTATCCCACTTCAAGACAATGTCACCTTTTGAGAAGCTCTTTGGCATAGAGCTTTTTTCAAAATGCTTATTTGTTTGTTGTTGGCATCTAGTCATGGCATCCATGGCTTGGTCTCTTGCTTCTTGAAGCTCCATTAGCTCACAATACCTGACTTCTAGGCTGTCACTCTCCATCAATTGTAGCTAATGGGCAAGAACCAAGGCTAGTAACTCAAGTGAGATAGGAAGTCTAGCTTCCCTTCCATACACAAGTGTGTATGGTGAATTCTCGATTGCCCTCTTTGGAGTGATCCTATTTGCCCAAAGAGTTGTCTTCAACTTGGCATGCCAAGTCCTTTGATTTTCCTCTATTATCCTCCTTATGTTCCAAATCAAATTCTTGTTTGTGGACTTAGTCAGCCCATTTCCTTGTGGATAGTAGTTGGAAGAAGTGTTGATATATATGCCATACTTCAATGCCCACTCACTTATCTTTGTTCCCAAGAAATCTAATACATTGTATGAAATGATTATGATTAGGACCCCAAATATTGTCACTATGCCTTCATAGAAGTCTAGGATTGTACTCTCAATGGCCTCTTTCAAAGCTATGGCCTCTACCCACCTTGTGAAATAATCTATGGTAGTCAAAACCCAGTTGTGGCTAGTACTAGAAGGAGGATTGATCAGCTCTATGAAGTCCAACCCCCATTACTTGAATGGTTATTCCACTAGAATAGGGTGAAGAGGCATGGCGGCCAGCTATTGCTTCCCATCAAAGAAGGCACATTTTTTAAATTTCCTCACCTAATCATGAGTGTCTTTAAACAAACTGGGCCAAAAGTAACCAGCCCTCATAATCCTTGTAGTTGTGGCCTTGAGAACAAAGTGGCTACCAGTTGATCCATCATGGAACTCGAATAGTACCTTGTCAACTTGGTCTAAATCAATGTATCTCAAGATCACCCCTAAAAAATATTTTTTGAATAGCACTCCATCAACTAGGACATAAGGAAGAGATTGGAGTCTAAAATACCTCCTCTTGGCCTTATCAAGACCTTGTGGACACTCACCAGTTTGAAGGACATGAAACATGTCTTGTGCCCAGATCTTCATGATTGGAGGTACAACTACTATAGGTTCATCATGGAATATCAAAACATCCTCCTTTGGCTCTTTCAATTCTATAGCAAGGTGTTCACACAGCCCTCTTTCTCTTACTAGCTTGGTGGTCTTGATCTCTACATCATACTCCATTACTTTGGTGATCCAACCTGCCTTTTTCTCATTCAAGTCTCAATTTAGTAAGAAGTCTTTTACATTAGGATGTGGCACCATGATGTGAACTTTTATTCTAGACAACATATGTCTAAACTTTTTTAGACTTTGTATGAATGCAAGCACCTACTTCTCAACATACGTGTATTTAACCTCATAGCCTTCTAAACCTTGGCTGAAAAAATCAAGAGGCTATTCTAAATTCTCACCATTTGCTTGAGTGAGAATAGAAAATATTACCTCTTCATTCCCAAAGGTATAGATTGAAGTCCTTGGAGAAGTTTGGACTAGCTAGGGTAGGAGCTTGGGCAATATCTTACTTGATGCCTTCAAAGCTTTCTCTTCTTCTTGCTATTTATGTGAATGTTTCATCCTTCCTTAGCATGGAAGTTAGTAGCTTGACAAGCTCAAAAAAGTTAGGAATGAATCTCCTAATGAAATTTATCTTACCAAAGAAACTTTCGAGGCCCTTCTTGTGCTTAGGCAAGGACAATGCTAAGATGGCATTCACTCTCTCTAGATCAATGGACATGCCTTCCTTTGAAATGACATGGCTTAAGAGATTGCCTTCATGGATGCCAAACACGTATTTCTTTAAGTTGAGAGAGACACCAAACTCTCTACACCTTTCAAAGATTTACCTCAGGTGCTTTAATTATTCACTTTCCTCCTTGGAGAAGACTGTCACATCATCAAAATAAACCAGCACAATGTCATTGGTCAAACCTTGGAAAGCCATGTCTATAGCACGTTAGAAGGTATCTATAGCATTTAAAAATATGAATGCCATCTTCATATAGGCATATGTTTCCCACTTGGTGGTGAAGGTTGTCTTGTATTGGTCACATTCTTGTACTAGGATTTGATTGTACCTAGAGTAACCATCTAAGAGAGAGAACCTTTCACATCATGTCACCATCTGAAGAATTTACTCCAGACTTGGAAGGGGATAGTGATATCTTAGTGAGACTCTGTTTAGGTCTCTAAAATCTACACATAATCTAACTTCTCCATTCTACTTCCTAACAAGGACCAAATTGGCCAGCCAAGAAGAGTGTTTGATAGGGAAAATGATCCTAGGCTCGATCTGTTTGGTGAGCTCCTTCTACATGAGAGGCTCAATCTTTGCATTGATTGGCCTTTACTTTTACTTGATGGGTTTGGCACCTTCCTCCAGCTCAATGGTATGTTGGGCCAAGCTTGGATCAAGGCCCTTCAAGTTACCATACTCCTAAGCAAAGACATTAATAAACTCTTGGCATATCATAATGAAAGCATATATTTACTCATTGGTACACACCTTCCCAAGTGAAGCAGCTTATCCTTGTAAATATACAACCTTTCATAATTTTCCTTCTTGGTTGACATGCTTGCTTTGTCTCTCTTTAGTTGGTCATCTTCATTGAAAATGCACTCAAGAGTTACCAAACATTTGAGAAGCTTATTGGTCTTTAGTTGAATAATCTACCCATCATACTGTTGTTGTAGCTTGGACTAATTTTTGGAAGCAAACTTAGCTTCTTCTTGCAAGTGTTATTTGCTGGTCACTTTTAAACACCTGCCAATTGGTGACATTTTATGATATGGAGGGCCTCACAATCACCTTTAAATGATGTTGATTCTTTCTTTGTCTCATCCCCTTTGGGATGTCAAACTGAGCACCAACTATTGCCAGTCTATCAGCATGCTTGTTCTCCTCTCTTGGAATGGAAGTGATGTTGAAAGCAATGAAGTTATCTACAAAGTGCCACTCTTTTTTCTTATAAGACTTGAGTAAGGAGTTCTTGGTCAAGCTTTGACCTCTCACTTGGTTCACAATCAACTCACTGTCTCCAAACACCTACAATTCTTTGATTCCTCTCTTCCTTGCCCATTCTAGGCCATGAACAAGAGCCTCATACTCTGCTAAGTTATAGGTGTAGGAGAAATAAAACCTAAAAGTTGAGAAGTATTTATCCTTTGAAGGTGAAACTAGCATTGCTCCACCGCCGGCTCCCACCTTGCTTTTAGATCCATCAAAGAATAGCTGCCACAAACCATAGTCCTCTTAGTCTGTCTTCATCAATTTTGGCATGAAAGCATATTTCTCATGCATGTAGTAGACTCTAAGACCAGATTTTTCAATGAACTTGTAAGGATCATGTTTAAAGTTGTCATTTTTCCATTCATCTAGGAGTAGGTCAGCAACTCCTACAAGGGAAGATGATGGAGATTGATCCACCTGGAGTTCTTCTTCATCAATGATTGTGTAGTTCACATTTGCCTCTTTAGGCAAGTATGGCTCTAGGTGATCCTTGTGGATGGGCTTTGACTCAATCTTCACTTTAGTTCCATACTTTGTCCTAAAAACTATGCAAGACTAGTTGGCTGCCAAGTATCTACCTATCTTGGATGTGAAATCCCTTGACAAGCAAAGAGTGAAGTAAGGAGGAATATCTAACACTACCACATCATAGAGAATTGAAAAGGTTGGACAGGCATGGAGAGTCAAATTCAAGCCTCTTACCACTCCCAAGGTATTAACTGGTGATCCATCCAACTATATAACTCCTTTGGTCATTTCCTCATACTTGAGGCCTAGCTTATTAGCTATACATTTGGGTATAACTAAGGTGCTTTCTCCACTATCAATAATGCAATTGTAGACCAAGAAATCACCAATAATTAGGGACAAATAGAAGGGGGGACCTCATCTTTATTTGCTTGACTAGCTATGGGAGGAGCCCTATTTACTACCAACACATTATCATTTCTTGTTGGGACAACTTGCTCACCTAGCCCATGTAATTCCTTTTGGAGTATATCTTTTTGTCCTGGAAGCGCTAAAGAATCCCATAATGAGATGTTTATGCGCATCTTATTCATTTGGTCCACCACATTGATTGAAGGATTTTCCCCTTTAGAGTTCTATTTGGGAACATTCATAACATGTAGTGCAACCTGAGGAGCTAAAACTGTAATCGTTGGCCTAAAATTGGGAAACTTTTAATTTGCTTATGATCTTAGGGCTACTTCACGTACACTTCCTACTTGATTAGGTGAAGTAGATGTAGTAGGTGCTTGAGTGGTTGCTTGAGCTTCATCAATGGCTTTCCTTTTAGACCTGGTGTTGGATGCAACACCAACATTGTGATTACTTGTGCTCTCCACATAGTTGACCGCATAGAACTCTACTTCCAAGTGATTCATGAGAGTGGAATCAGATTGAGCTTGCCTGCTATCTATCTAAAGTTTTGTTAACATCTCAAAATTTGAGAATTAGGCTGCCTGATCACCTTGTGCAGTCACGCTTTGATTTAGTAGCTCACTAGCATAAGTAACCTGTGCTTGGCCAAGCTCCAAGGGTGGATAGTTGGGTTGCTCCTGCACCAAATTATGTTAAGTGGGGACAAGTTCCTTGGAAGATGAAGGGCCATTTGGATTATAGCTTTGATAAGGCTTAACATGTGTAATTTGACCTTGCCCTTGATTATAAGTTTGGAAAGGAGGCCTATTTGCTTGCCCAAACTATTGGTAGCCTTGATTTGGCCTATAACTCTTAGCTTGTTATCTTTTGAGGGAAACTAACTCATTGGTAATACTCTACAGTAGGCTCTTAACTTCATGGACATCATTTATAGGGGTATTAGCTAGCTTCTCTTGATTAGGCAGAGGAGCTAGAGTGAGCGAATCAGGCTTGACTGAGGGCTATAAATCCATAAAGAGTGGCATAGGAGGTCTAGGAGTTATCTTTCATACTAGAATGAGGCAATTTTTTATAGCTATGGCTATCTCGTAAGCAATGGGCAGAGTTTTCCCCCCATGGACTGTATCATGACAAGAATTCCACTATTCATGGCCTTCAAGTAGTAAAGGAAAGCATAGCTTGGGGTTGGCTTCATAAGAATTGGGATCCTAAACCTAATGTTAAAATCTTGCTTAAACTCATGTGGGGCTCTCTTCATGGTGGTTAACTTCTTAACTAGAGACAAATGGTCACTTTTTTCCCCAAACCTATTGGTCAAGAGGGTCCCCAACTCATTCCATGAGCTAACTGAGTTCATAAGCAAGATCCCATACTAGTCCAGAACTTGCCCTTTGAAAGACAAGGCTAGAAATCTAATGGCTACATTTTATTTAGTGATATTATGGATGTTTCAGAGGTTTTCTATGTTCCTAATATGCTTGACAGTAGTGATTGGGCCCTCTCCACTAAAGGGAGCAACACTTTTGAGAGTTGTCCTTGGAATTGGGTCATAGTACTAAAGGTTCAAGGGACTTTGACCATTATAAGCCACAAAATGGAAAGCCCTAAGGACTACCATGGTTGTGAAAGGATACAACAGGGGTCTCTTTGAGTAGGTATATTTAATGGTTGGCTTAGGAAAATGGCTTGCTACATAAGGGTGGGTATTTGTAAATCTCAACCTTTTTGTTGAGTTCAAAGGTAGCTCAACAAATTCAAAAGGGACACCCCTACAAGAAGATCTTGTAGTGACCTTTGGCATGGGATGTCAAGCTGGTCATTAACCAGAGACTTGGTTCCCCAATGGAGTCACCAAGTGTTGAATATAGCTCCTTTTATATTTTTTAACAATATCAAGACTAGCACCAATCCTAAAACTTGCAGGACATAGCAATTATCTCACTAGGTGTGC
Source organism: Torreya grandis (assembly GCA_037957365.1). Taxonomy (NCBI): domain Eukaryota; kingdom Viridiplantae; phylum Streptophyta; class Pinopsida; order Cupressales; family Taxaceae; genus Torreya; species Torreya grandis. The sequence goes on along the minus strand of JARHVA010003990.1, from coordinate 451,830 downwards.
TAAAAATTGTTGATACAATGGATTGCACCCTCTAAAAGGAGGCTCAAATCTCTTTATTCACATGGCACAATGGAGACATCCCTCTTTTTATGGGTGGAAAACATGAGGGATGAATCTCTGGATTAGGAGCTAGCTCCCCTTGATACACCTTGAGGCCCTAATTCAACAGTTGGGGTTCATAATTCATACTTGTGTCGATGAGGAAATGGATACAAGGGAGTCCATAAAGTTTGTAGAAAGATATTTCTCCTCTCATCTTGCCTTTATCAAATACTAGGAACAACACTAGGTATACAGGGTTGGAATGTGGTCACGATGTTGTCAGACACTTCTGCATACAGGGCAAGACACTAATTCATCTATAAAATCTTACCATTCTCATTTAAAATGTCATTTCCCAAGCACAATAAAGACTTTTGCACATCAGAGGGTGGATTTGTTGGTTTACCAACTAATAACATCGGTTTGCATACATTATTGGTGGCTACAGCTATGCAAGAACATCAACTTCCATAGGAACTTCAAAGTAGAAAGATATGAAAATCTTTCATGGGTATAGGCTTTGAACATCCTAGATTCTCATGTTAACTTCAAAAATAGTGACCCTTGTATTACATGGGTATAAAGTATGAAAGATGAGACATTGCATTATCGTGTCTTTAATGTAATGCCTTTTATGTCAATGTGCAATTTCTCGTTTTCAATCCAAGGATATACTTGGAAACATGTGCTCAAGGTAGACCTGATGAGAAAGATGAAAACTCAAGAATTTGTACAGGATGCAGCCATAATGCATGGTATTAACAAGAGCATCAATTACATCGATGTTGAGTACCATGTAAGTTTTGTTTCCCCCACATACTATATGCATCGATAACTTTGAGGTTATAATAGTTTGTGTAACACATTTTCATTGCCCAAGTCAAGGATGATGGATTTCAAATTTAAAATGTAGAAGGCATGAATGTCAAAGATTTGCATATCAAAATACATGGCGTATTAGATATGGATATGCAAAGATCATGCCACGAGCTAGAGGGTGTTGCAACAAATTTTATGGATGACACTGAAGACCACCTAAGGGGGATGAAATTGTAAGTCTAGTAACTAGTTTCAGACATATGTTTTTCATATTCTTTAGCATTTCTGACTAGATGCTTTTCACTTTATGAATAAATCTCGTATACTGCTAAAGTTGATGATGTTGAGGCCCTGATATGTGAACCACAAGAGATATTTAACAAATGTTGTGCAGTGGATAGAATCATAGTAACTATGACATTCTTCAAAACCCATATGGAATAGGTTTATAATAAGGTGCAGAGTAGAGTGATATTGAATGCATAATACCCAATGTCTCATCCATTCCAAAAAGTGTAAGATGGGCATAGAAGTTCAACCCATAGACAAAGAGACTTCATAGAAAATATGAATAGATGTGGATATCAGAGCATGTCATAGGAGACCACACTTTTTCCAAACCCACCTTGTAACAATCCAAAATGACAAGTTTGGGATGATGAGCTTAATAGGGCAACAAAGCAAGATAAGGGTGGACATAATAGAGATATTGTACCCTGATTGCAACCGTTTATAGGTTTTGGTGATAACACAACAATAATAGATGCATGTAGCAATAATAAATGCATGTAACAAAAAATTAATACCCTTTTTTTTAAGGTGAATAGTTCTCTTAGACTACCCACATGTTGTAACATATTACATAAATGTACTGTCTCTTACATGATTTTTTGAATGATATTTGAACCCTACTCTGAGGAATGCGATAAAGCTAGCCATTATTTTAAACATAAATCAAAATTATAAATATTATATAAAAAAATGATGTTATTGAAATTATATAAACAAAGGATGCAATAGTTATGAGGTTCATTTAATTCGTTAGTAGCTTTAGTACCTTATTCATGCTTATAAGAGTCTCTTTAGTCCTCTTTTTACAACTACTTTTTACATCACCTACCTTTTGACAACTAATTTTATGATGGTGTTCATCTTCAATTATATTAATTTTGTGATGGTGGTCATTGGTCATCCTTTATCCATTAGTTAGAATATTCTTTTTACCCAAACTCTCTGTGATTCCCTCATCTCACCGTGTAAATGCAAAGAGAGTACCCCTTGGGGGACTAGGATGAACTAAGATGATCAAATGCAAGAAAATATTACCCATTGAAGGATCACAAAATAATTTAAGCAATGTCCAAAAATAATAATATAATGTACATCATCACCAACCACTCTTGTGGTAACATAACCATTACTGTTATGAGAGTGTCCATACAAATGCAACAAAATATGTGTCTCATACCAATATCTGAAAATCATAAGTTACCTATAATAAGCAAATAAATATGTATTTTAGGATCACCAATTTAACCTCATGCCCATATAGTAGAGTCGATGATTGAGTTAAGGAAAGTCCTCTAGGGCATGTAAACTATGTTAATAGATACTCTCTTGCTCTCTTCATCACATTTTCCCATGTTGGATATAACCCAAATGCACCTTAGATATATAACAATATTTGGGTATGGCCTAGGTAAGGTGGGAAAATTTATTAGATATGGATATCACAAAATTTGAAATGTATCCTACAAAATATTTAAGAAAAAAGTGAAAAATATATTAAAAAAGAAATAAAACATTCATTGATTATGAAGAGGCGAATCACCTTTTCTCTTAACACACACTACTCTTAGTTGAAAATTTTTTTTGATAGACTTTTGGTATTGTGTTGGTCATTTTGAAGGGATTCAAAAGGTTTCAGCAACCAATCCTTCACCATGAAAAATATCTTTTATTATGGATTATTCCACCAGGATAGCTACTCAGGACGAAAAAATACAAGACAATAACTTGGTGCTCACTTGTACATGCACGTAAAGCACACAATTTCATGTAATGTTTGTCCTTGAAGGTTCCATCTTCTCACAATATTTCCTTGGTTCTTGGGCTAGTGGCCTTCTTCTTCATATACCTATCCCTTATACATTTTAAATACACTTCTTTGACTCAGTAGGCATCTAACATGTCACTAGCATCCACTCCTGACTCACTTCTTAACACTGGTCTCTTCTTACCATTCAATTCTCTTTACTATCTCTCCATTACACATATCTCATAGGTTTTAAACATCAATCTTTGAAGTAACTCCTAAGAATGTGTCTTATTGTCATGAGCAATCTCATATTACCCTATTTATCCTATCTTGGATCCTTTTAGGTGTTCCATCCTAACTAACCATTCCATTTTATACCCCAAGTTCACAAAGATTACACAAGGCTTGTAGCCTTTTTTTGGATAAACCTCCTTGCCTGGGACACGTCATAGCTCACTTCCTTAGGTCTGTTTGACTGTTTATGTAAAATAGGGTACACACTATTATGAGATGGTTTCCACATTTAATTCTCTTCTAAACCCTACTTGGGTTATAACATAAGGTTCACCCACCTTTATATATCCTAAAACTCACACTACATGTGACTCATTCACCTCTAATAATCCCTTACACCTTGTTTTATCTCTAGACTGTGCATAACATTATGACATACAGGTCTATAACTACCACAGAGATCAGTTGCTTCCTTTCAAACCTCTTATAATGCATCCAATGGGTTCATAATTTCATTTGTGATTGGAATAATCTCTTCAAACCATCCATTCAATGTTCACCTGGCCAAGACAAGAATTGAAAATTTATCTTCTTCACAATGGGGTTGTGTCCTCAAGACAGAGTACACCCTGTTACATGTGTTGCAACCTAATTGTCTTAAAATCATACCCTCTATTATTCTAAGGCTTTACCAGACATTCCTCTATATTCCAACACAACAAAGATTCATTATGATGGTGTTCATTCTTTCCTCCAAAGTTATTCTCCACATTGAAATGTTTCTCTCTTATCTAGGACTATTCTCAAGGTCCTTTGATTGTAAATAGGATATGTATTTTACTAACCTCCACAATTTTTCATGCCATCATTTTAGTAGGGATTCCATTCACCCAAGTATCTTTTCATTAACATCTAAACATGTTCACCCAAGTTTTCCTTCTCACAAGTTTCTTGCATTTGGAATCATCTTACTCAATTACTCAAGGATCAAAATGATCTTCACAGTGAATCTTACTTGTTTATTTCACTGAAAATAGTTTGTCCAAAGATTTCATTCTTGACTATAATCACAACCTTACCACTCCTGTAGATATATAAAAGCAATCATACAAAAATAGTCCATCAAAGGCAAACTGTGTAAACAAGGTAATGTTGGGTATGACTGTGTCAAATGTTTCCAAGATTCCAATATGCATCCATGAGGTTATGATAAATATCCAAAAGTTACTCTCAGGATCTTAATCTCTTCTAAATGTTGATAAGACAAACAATTCAATGTCTTTATCCCTTCTCACACTAATACATTCATTTTGTCTTGAAAATGGCAACAGGTTGTTAGTATGTGCAAACAGGGTTCCTTTGTTCAAGATGGTTGTATATTATCACTTTCCTATTAAATTATATATAAACAACAACGAATCTACTCCTTCAATTACCACTGTTATTCTCTACATCATTCATTTCATCTAAACCATACACCACTTTCTAAGAAATAACCTTCCACTTTCAAATTGACTGTCATAAGTGAAATAGGGTATAAGGATAGAGTTAACTCTTATTGTTGAGTTACAATGAGGGTAGTGTTGATGCATTATATTTCACCCTCTGAAGGGAGGCTCAGCTCTCTTCATCCACATGGCATAATGGAGACATCCCTCTTATTGTGGGTGGCAAACGTGAGGGATGAATCTCTAGATTAGGGGCTAGTTCCCCTTGATGCACCTTGAGTCCCTGGATCTCCTACTTCTAACAATGGGGGGGATGAAAAGGGAGAGAAAATACTAAAAATGTAAACTAAGCTAAGAGGTGATGCACCAAAACAAGTGGTCTACTCAGCTTTGGCATACACTTTGAACCATGGACGGCAAGCATACACTATCATTCAATATGAGAAACTTTCATGGATCAGTATTTCAATAGGGGGTCATATGGAGATACAAGGAGGAAGAACTACTAGAGGTGTTCAAAGACACACTACGGTAGCATGTTCACATGTGCCTATACTCTGCTATGGACACTTCTTGTTGACCTACAAGAAAGAGCTCACAATACACTAGATATGTTGGAATAAACTTATGAAAACATGAAAAGAAAATGACTTAACACAAGATAAACCATAGACATATGCAAAAGTGCAAGCTTCAATGGAGGTAAAAATGCTTTTTTTGATTCAAGGTAAATTCCTTCAGGGCTTCACCATACAAGATGAGAGATATCTTTTCTCAAATGAGAAGTTACAAATATATAGAGAACTGGAAACAAGATAGCTGACAAATTAAGGAATGGAAACCCATGCCGAGTTAAACACATCTACAGGACCAAAAGACCATGTCGTTGTCACTTTCTTCAAACTACCTATGGGAGCCATGCTATAGGCTATCCAAATCATCATTTCTATTGTCATTGGGTTGTAAAAGCATGGGAGACCATCCCCAGCAACTAACAAGGCCATTCTGAGTTGTTGTGACCAACTATGATCTCTTCAATACCTGGACGTGACTTGGATGCACATTAATGGTGAAACATGAAAACATGAGACGTTGGTCTCTATAGTTCTACAAAAAACCTATTTTATTGGTTTTCATTAGATATATTTTACCTAAACATATTAACTCCCTTGGCTGAGTTGTCTATGCCACTTGTCTTGGTTTGAGTGGTCTTTGATTCTGCCCTTTGACTTCATCAACTGATAAAACTGTTCTGCATATTTTGTCCTTTTTCACTCTTATCTTTACTCTTATTTTGTCTCTTTCCTTTGACTTCTCATTTGCCTTGGTTTCTCCTGCTTTGTCTTTACTCATTTGGGTCTTCAGATTTATAATCCTCAGGCCTTTGCTTTTTTCTTGCTTGCTCTTTGTGGGTCTTTTCTACGGGTAGGCTTTTCTTTTTTGTCTGAAGGAATTTGACCTTGGTTCACCTTCTTTAGTTTTCCTTCAAATAAAATGTTGGAAACAAAACTCTTTTCACTTATCACTTTTTCTAAAGGACAAGTGCCCTTCGGGCTTTTTATCTTTACCCCCTTTACTTCAATTGGTTGCCCTTCATAAGGGCATTTCGAGCCTCTAGTTTCCCCTAAAAACTTTTGTATTGGTCCTCACATCGAAAAAAATCCCTCCACAAAAAAACCCTTGCCTTAAGAAGTGTCTAAGACCAATTCGAGATCTTTCAAAAGACTTACTCAAAAAGTTTTGAAGGAAAGACGTCTCAAAAATCCGATTGCTTCCTCCTTACCCTTTCGGGTTTGTGAATGACTCTTACTCATGAAATATCATAAGTCAAGTAATCTCACAAACCTGAATTGAACTACTCTGACCCTTATTGGGTTTCTCTTCAGCTTTTACTCATGAAAATTAGCAGGTACAGTACTTTGTAAAAATTGACTTGCACTAGAACTGGCCATAGACCCTTTTAGGTTTGTCAAGTGCTCCCGCTTATTACTTGTATAGCTTATAAGTAATGTTGTTCTACGAACCTGATTTACTCTGTGAGTGCTAGAAAAGACCAATTCTTGATGAGACAACCCCTGCACCTACACAAAAGAAACTTTTCCTTGATTTTTAAAGGGTTAAGACCTAGTTTCAAGGCAAAAGGTCATGAAGAACAAGGAAAGGGAAAAAACGAGGGGGTGCCCATTTTGGCATGCACGATTCACAAAATGGTCAACAAATTGGTGACTCATAGAGAAAGTATGCCTGCTATGCTTGGGAAGACTGGTGGCCTAAAAGTCCATTGGGCATGGAGTCGGGATGCAGCTTGAAAAGTTGGCAACAACCTTGTAAAGACTTATGAACTAGCAAAGATTTACCTTGAACAACAATGAAAAACACACACAACAAGATGAAAACAAACAAACCTGTGCAATAACAGTTAAGGAAAATGAAGAAAAACAAGGAAAACTATGTACATGGTAAAAGAAACTTAGTAACAATGCTTAATATATATCCCATTGACTAGGATATGTATCTCTTCACCATCCAACTTGGAGAGTTGAAAAGCATTGTGTTGCTTGCATTGGGTGATGACATATGGGCGACTCCACAAAGCATCAAAATTCATGTGCCTTCTAGGCTTATCTCGGTCCTTATCCCACTTCAAGACAATGTCACCTTTTGAGAAGCTCTTTGGCATAGAGCTTTTTTCAAAATGCTTATTTGTTTGTTGTTGGCATCTAGTCATGGCATCCATGGCTTGGTCTCTCGCTTCTTGAAGCTCCATTAGCTCACAATACCTGACTTCTAGGCTGTCACTCTCCATCAATTGTAGCTAATGGGCAAGAACCAAGGCTAGTAACTCAAGTGAGATAGGAAGTATAGCTTCCCTTCCATACACAAGTGTGTATGGTGAATTATCAATTGCCCTCTTTGGAGTGATCCTATCTGCCCAAAGAGTTGTCTTCAACTTGGCATGCCAAGTCCTTTGATTTTCCTCTATTATCCTCTTTATGTTCCAAATCAAATTCTTATTTGTGGACTCAGTGTGCCCATTTCCTTGTGGATAGTAGTTAGAAGAAGTGTTGATATATATGCCATACTTCAATGCCCACTCACTTATCTTTGTTCCCAAGAAATCTAATGCATTGTCTGAAATGATTATGGTTAGAACCCCAAATATTGTCACTATGCCTTCATAGAAGTCTAGGATTGCACTCTCATTGGCCTCTTTCAAAGCTATGGCCTCTACCCACCTTTTGAAATAATCTATGGTAGTCAAAACCCACTTGTGGCTAGTATGAGGAGGAGGATTGATTAGCTATATGAAGTCCAACCCCCATTACATGAATGGTTGTTCCACCTGAATAAGATGAAGAGGCATGGCAGCCAGCTATTGCTTCCCATCAAAGAAGGCACATTTTTTAAATTTCTTCACCTAATCATGAGTGTCTTTAAACAAATTATGCCAAAAGTTACCAACCCTCATATTCCTTGTAGCTGTGGTCTTGAGAACAAAGTGGCCACCAGCTTATCCATCATGGAACTCAAATAGTACCTTGTCAACTTGGTCTAAATCAATGCATCTCAAGATCACCCCTAAAAAATATTTTTTGAACATCACTCCATCAACTAGGACATAAGGAAGAGATTGGAGTCTAAAATACCTCCTCTTGGCCTTATCAAGACCTTGTGGACACTCACCAGTTTGAAGGACATGAAACATGTCTTGTGCCCAGCTATTCATGATCGGAGGTACAGCTACTATAGGTTCATCATGGAATACCAAAACATCCTCCTTTGGCTCTTTCAATTCTATAGCAAGGTGTTCACACAGCCCTCTTTCTCTTACCAGCTTAATGGTCTTGATCTCTACATCATACTCCATTACTTTGGTGATCCAACTTGCCTTTTTCTCATTCAAGTCTCAGTTTAGTCAAAAGTCTTTTACATTAGGATGTGGCACCATGATGTGAACTTTGCTTCTAGACAACATATGTCTAAACTTTTTTAGACTTTGGATGAATGCAAGCACCTACTTCTCAACATACGTGTATTTAACCTCATAGCCTTCTAAACCTTGGCTAAAAAAATCAAGAGGCTATTCTAAATTCTCACCATTTGCTTGAGTGAGAATAGAAAATATTACCTCTTCATTCCCAAAGGTGTATAGATTGAAGTCCTTGGAGAATTTTGGACTAGCTAGGGTAGGAGCTTGGGCAATATATTACTTGATGCCTTCAAAGCTTTCTCTTCTTATTGCTATCTATGTGAATGTCTCATCCTTCCTTAGCATGGAAGTTAGTAGCTTGACAATCTCAAAAAAGCTAGGAATGAATCTCTTAATGAAATTTTTCTTACCAAAGAAACTTTGTAAGCCCTTCTTGTGCTTAGGAAAGGACAATGCTAAGATGGCATTCACTCTCTCTAGATCAATGGGCATGCCTTCCTTCGAAATGACATGGCCTAAGAGATTGCCTTCATGAATGCCAAACACATATTTATTTAAGTTGAGAGAGATACCAAACTCTATACACCTTTCAAAGATTTACCTCAGGTGCTTGAAGTGTTCACTTGCCTCCTTCGAGAAGATTGTCACATCATCAAGATAAACCAACACAATGTCATTAATCAAACCTTGGAAAGCCATGTCTATATCACTTTAAAAGGTATCTCTAGCATTTAAAAATATGAATGGCATCTTCCTATAGGCATATGTTTCCCACTTGGTGGTGAAGGTTGTCTTGTATTGGTCACATTCTTGTACTAGGATTTGATTATACCTAGAGTAGCCATCTAAGAGAGAGAACCTTTAACAGCCTGTCACCATCTGAAGAATTTTCTTCATACTTGGAAGGGGATACTGATATCTTAGTGAGACTCTATTTAGGTCTCTAAATTCTACACACAATCTAACTTCTCCATTCTTCTTCCTAACAAGGACCAAATTGGCCAGCTAAGAAGAGTGTTTGATAGGAAAAATGATCCTAGGCTCGATCAGTTTGGTGAGCTCCTTCTACATGAGAGGCTCGATCTTTGGATTGATTGGACTTTACTTTTGCTTGATGGGTTTGGCACCTTCCTCCAGCTCAATGGTATGTTGTGCCAAGCTTGGATCAAAGCCCTTCAAGTTACCATGCTCCTAAGCAAAGACATTAATAAACTCTTGGCATAACATAATGAAAGCATATTTGTCCTCATTGGTACACACCTTCCCAAGTGCAAGCAGCTTATCCTTGTCAATCTCTACCCTTTCATAATTTTCTTTCTTGGTTGACATGCTTGTTTTGTCTCTCTTTAGTTGGTCATCTTCATTGAAAATGCTCTCAAGAGTTACCAAACATTTGGGAGGCTTACTGGTCTTTAGTTGAATAATCTACCCATCATATTATTGTTGTAGCTTGGACTTATTGGGTGAAAATTTTGTCAATCAACATACTGATAAATAAAATAGGTCTGATCAACCACAGTAGGAAGATTGGTTGGCTAAATGTGTAGGTTTACCACATCAAAAAGGGACTAATCTCTCCTCTCATCAAGGGGAGGCTCCCTGTAGATATGTGGGAGCTATTTACTATATATATAAACAAAAAATAACACTCAAGGGCAGGATAAACCATCCATCTCTCTTTTTTCAGAGATGATGTGCATGAATCAAAGGAGAAATCTTGATGAAAATGATAGAAGACACTCCTCTTCTTTCAGAAGTGTTGTTTAGCAGACCAAAAGAATCTTTCTGGTGAAGACAAATAACTGTAACAGGATATAATAACATAGCAGGATGAAATGAGGCACAAAGTCTCGACCTCAACTGCCAAAGAGTGAAATACGAAGAACAATGAGGGCACAAAGTCATCCCAAGGTTCTTTACATAGAAATAGAAAATAAATATACACTAAAGACAATTATGACAGCACAAAGTCTAAAAGTAACTTGCTTCAGGACACCTTCTTTGTCACCTCCACTAGCTATGTTTGTTAAATTGTATAAACAAGAATACATTTAGGAAATAGACATAAGAACAATCTCCTATAATGATACAAGCTATAACAGCACAAAGTCTGAAAGTAACTTGCTTTCTGACTCAAACAAAGAAATATGATGAACAATCTGAGCTCAAAGTCTCAATAATGCGTTTCAATTTGGGCAGAGTTTTTGTTTCTGATAACCGAGAGAGATCTCTATAAAACAATAAGAGAGAGTCCAATATATAGCCCTCTAAGAAAGACTTGGGAGTAGTAACACACCATGTTGCATTAAATTCTATCAAGAAGATATGCTGGAATTAGGCTTATTTGCCCATTTACTTTTCTTAATGCAGAGAAATGGGTCACACCATTGAATGTTTGTATCTTTTGATGTCCACTTGGCGGTTTGCTTCTAGAAACATATCTTATGCATGAATATTTATTGTCCTTCATCATTCCTCCTTTTTTGGCTATTGAATTGGGTCTTTGATTCAATCAGATCTTGCTCTTTGGTTGATTTATGTTGATCTTAACAATTGACACATGGCAGCATCTGCTGGAAAACAAGCGAGGACACATGGCAGCATCCATGGGACTCTGAGAGATGCTTATTTGAAAGAAGCTTTGAAACCTATAAGAAACTCAAGATGTGAATACAGACATGTGTCGCGCTTCATGGAGTTACAATGGGACATGTGGAAGCTTCCACTTGTCTTTTGAGAATCCTATAGAGGATGACACTTGGCATGATCCGCTTACTTTAGTAGCTTACTAGGGGTATACCACAATCCTTAATTAAAGAAACTAAAAGGAGAAATTACGGATGTCGACACGTGGTGATTTCACCGAGCTTTAGCTTCTCTTTTGAAAGTCTCCGGGACTCATATTAGTTTCTTACGAAAGATGACACGTGGCGATCTCCGCAAAGTTTTGAAGACGATGCATGGCATGTTCCGTTGATTTGAAACTATGTCTCAGTAGATGACATGTGGTGGCTTCTGCTGCATTTTGATAAGGGACACGTGGCAACTTGGTAGGTTTTATGTTTCAGGGGACTTTTTCCTTTAGACAAAAATTCTAAAGGAATTCTTTCAGACAATTTGTCCGAAGGAATTATTTCTTTACAACTTTGCCGCAAGAACTTTTTCAAAGGAATTCTTTGTGTCTGCCTTTGCTCGTTCAGCCTTTGAATCGGTTCATTTGCCCTAAGCCTGCCCTCTGAAAGGGTTGTTTGAGCTTGAAAGTGACCTTTCAAATTTTTTAAACGGTTTACTTTAGTTTTCAAGTGCCCTCTGAAAGGGTTGTTTGTCCTTTGGCTTTACCTTAGTCGATTTTCTATTGATCTTAATAGGTGACACGTGGCAGCATCCATTGTGAAATAGATGAGGACACATGGCAGCATCTGCTTAACTTATAGAGGCTTTGGAGGCCTTTTGAGTGTCTCGCAGGAGATGACACTTGGTGGCTTTCGCTGAGCTTTTAGAAACACTGTAGATACACTTGGGACTTATTTTAGATTCATGTGGATGTTGACACTTGGCATGTTTTGCTTATCTTACAAAAGACACGTGGCAACTTCTATAGCTCTTAGAAATAAAGTAAAATGGGGCTCGATATATGACACTTGGCAGTATCTACTGCGCTTTGACGGGCTTTTGTTTTGGGCTTTTGCTTGCCTTAGTCACTTTTGCCATGAAATTTCCTCCGCAAGGGCACTTGTCTCTTTGACTTTTGGGGCACTCCTTTGAACCTATCTCTTGAACAAACTAATCAAATCTTTGGTTGAATGGTTCAACGGTTCATTCCTTCATTTCTATTGACCGCTTGAAAGAAGCTCTTTGAGATAAACTGTGTTGAACCTGCCGTTGTTGAACCTGTTGAAGCTTTGAACCCATCGAACCTTTGAACTTGAGTGCTTAATTCTTGAAACCTATTGATGTCTTTGAAACTTCAAACTCATTGAACCTTTGAACTAAAAATGGTTCAATGGTTCAAACAATACATAGAAGCTTGCCGATAGATTCTTTAGGTTAAACCAAGGTGTTGAACCAGTCCTGAAAATGACTAAGTGTTGGAAACTTGTTCTTTTGATTGAACTCACCTGTAGAACCCTTTGAACCTATTGAACCTATTAGTCCTTTGACTGAAAAAGCTTGAATAATTCCCAATTTTGAGGTTTAGAATAATTTTTTGAAATGGGAAGAGATAATTTTGTCTTGTAGGACCGAAATAGCTTATATGTTGTCCCAAAAATGAGTGACATTTTTTGGGTACAACAACTGGCTCCAGTTGGGGAACTTCTATCAATTGTAAAAAGAATTGAAGGGAGTAGAATTTTAAATCTTTAGTGTCTTCATGTGTACCATTGGGCTACGGAATCATGTTACCCAAAAATGAAAGGTGTCAAAAATGAAAACAAACAAAACAAAACGGAACTAAAAACTATACAAATATACATATGTACAGATGAAATGATCTGATACTTCAAGAATTGAAGTGTTTTAGATGCTGCCCATTGTGAGGCAAAAAAAAGAGTGTGCCATCTTGATACTTCATCAAGGAGCTATTTTCACTATTGTGCTGATGAATAATAAATGGGCCTCTCTAAAGGGAGTCAAACTTTCCATGCATCCCTTTTGGTTCTCTCCTTTTGTCCCACAACAGGACTTGATCTCCAACTTGGAAATCATATTTTTTTGCCTTCTGGTCAAAGAGTTTCTTTACCAGGCTTTGATGGGCAATAATTCAATCCACTACCATAATTCTTTGCTCATTCAGCTCAGTCAGGCACATGATTCTCTTATCAAGAGAGCTTTCATATGTCTGATCTTCAATTGCCTTAGCCAATTTCAATGCTAGCAATTCTAAGGTGATTGGTATCTCAGCATTGATACCATAAAGAAGTTGGAAAGGAAACATACCAATTGCCTTCTTTGGTGTGATTTTGTCTGCCCATAGAGCATCAACCAATGCTTTATGTCATGTCTTTTGATTGTCATCTGCCAGCTTTTTGATGATAGTCACCAGGTTCTTATTGCTTGATTCAGCTTGTCCATTCCCTTATGAAAAGTAATCAGAAGAGTGAGAGAGTGTAATCCCATAATAGAAATAGAATTGTGTAATTTCTTCAGAAGTGAAACAAGATACATTATCAGTAACAATCTTAGTTGGGACTCTAAACCTGGAAATGATATTCTCCTTGAAGAAATTGCACACTACTTATGAAGTGGCATGTTTAGTTGGGATAACTTGTACCCACTTGGTGAAATAGTCAGTTGTTGTAAGGACATAATCATGTCTAGCACTTGAAGATGGGTTTATAGCTCTAATAAAATCAATTCCCCATTGTTGGAATTATTCCTCTACGACCATTGGTTTGAGAGGCAGGGCAACTAACTTGGGTTTTTCAACAAATTGTTGGTAGAGTTCACATTTTCTCACCCACTTATATGCATCTTGGAAAAGAGTTGGCTAGTAATACCTAGCTCACAGAATCTTGTGGGTAGTCACAGGAGCAAAAAAATGTCCTCCATAGGCTAAATTGTGGAAGGATTTCAAAAGTTGGCTTTGTTGCTCTATGTCTACACAACGAAAGAATACTCCATCTAGGCTTCTCTTGTACAGGCCGTTGTTCTAAAAGACAAAATTGGTAGCTTTCAACTTGATAATCCTCCTTTCTTTGTAAGATAAATGAGCAAGACATTCACCATAAGTAAGGGAATGAGCAATATCTAAATACCACTCATTCGTAGTGGAGACAAAGAGGACTGTATGTGTGTCTTCCACCTCTGCTTCTTCATGCTCTGTTTCTTCTTGTTTGTTATCAAAAATTAATTGGCATAGACCTTTTCCCTGTACCAGCTTTGATGGTTTGATGTCTAGATCAAACTCTTAGATCTTTGCAATCCAATTGCCTCTTTTTGTCTCAAACTCCTGTTGAGTTAATATGGATTTGACTGTAGTGTCAGAAACCAAAGTAGTAGTAGTGTGAATTTAGGATATAGAAGCATAAATGCTTGACTGCTTTCACCACTACATAAGTATGCTTCTCCATGTTTGAGTACTTCAACTCATGAGCTTTGAGAAGACATCTCATGAAAAAATGGGAGATTCCATACTTTATTTATTATGTTGAACCATAATTGCTGAAAGCGTGTGTTCAGAAGCATAACTGTATATGGTGAACTCTTTGTTGTAGTCTGGACAAACTAGAGTTGGGGAATTGGCAATGGCAGTTTTGATGTCCTCAAATGCTGACTTACCTTCTTCAGTCCATCTAAAGTTGGTCTTCCCTTTCATCATGTTTACAATGTGTCGAGTCTTCTCAGCAAACTTGGCAATAAACTTTCATAAGAAATTCACCTTTCTGAAGAAAGAGTGAACAGCTTTTTTACTTGTACGTAAGGTAAGATCTTGAATAGACTTGACTCTGTCTGAGTCAATCTTTATGTCTTCTTTGGACACAATGTGTTTGAGAATTTTTCCCTCTGTTACTCCAAAAATAGACTTCTTGGGGTTTAAGGAAATGCCATTCTGGCAACAGCACTTCAGCACTTGTTGCAAGTGGCGTGTATGATTAGAACGATATTTTGAAAAGACGATCAAGTCATCAAAGTATACCACAATGAACTTACCCATTTCATCCTTAAAAGCAAGATCCATTGCTCTCTGAAAAGTGGTGCCAACATTTATTAAGCCAAAAGGCATCCTTCTATATGCAAATGTGCCCCAAAGTGTGGTGAATGCAGTCTTGTGTTGGTCTGCTTCACCAAATTCAACTTGATTGTATCCTAAGAAGCCATCTAGCATTGATAACATCTCTGAACCTATCACTATTTAAAGCACTTGATCCATGATTAGCAAAGGATAGTTATCCTTCAAGGATGACTGATTTAGATTCCTAAAATCCACACAAATGCAAATTTTGCCATTTTTCTTCCTTACAAGCACTATGTTTGCAATCCATGTGGAATGATGGATTGGAAAAATGATTCTAGCATTTAACATTTTTTTAATCTCAGATAGAATAGTACTTGATATCTTTGGATTGTATTATTTAGATTTTTACTTATGAGGCACCGAGTTAGCCTTGAGAGGAATGTCATGGCAGATTTCATCAGGCTTGAGAGACTTCAAGTCATCATAAGAGTATGCTAAGACATCTATGTATTAGCGAAGTAGAGTAGTGAACTTGAATCTCTCTTCAAGAGTGCAGCGCTTTCCAATATTTATCATTTTAGGATCTTCCTTGGTAGTCAGGTTTTTTTGATCAAATCCCTGAGAGGGGTTTGAATCTGTTTGTTGTTGTTTGATGAACCTATCATGCTTATCAAATAGTTTCTCAAAGGAAACCAGGCCTTTAGAAATTTTATTCCCTTTGAGTTGTAAGAATTCTTCAGTTGCATCTGAACTTGATTCAGGGGCTGGTTGACACTTTTGAGGTTCACTGCCTTCAAAATACAGTTGTTCAAAGCTGTCTTTTCATTCCAAGAAGGCAATGATTTGGTGATCATCATTAAATACTTGCCAATGATCAGCATTGTCAGGAACACTTGGTCTAAAGACTAGCTCAATGGTGTACTTGTTTTCTGTGAAGTCTGAGTGACGAATTAAGAGAGTTGTTGAAACAGCAAGTGCATCATCTCGATCATTAGATTCCCTGGGTATGGCAGAGATGTTGAAAGTATCAAAGCTTTCAATTTAGTTCCAGACTAAGTTGCGGTAGTGGTGCAATTTTTCATTCTTAGTTTGGTACAGATTTCTCACCTGAAAAACCACTAGTTCAGCATCTCCTTTGGCATGAACGAGTTTGATGCCTTTGTCTTGGGCAGCCTTCAATCCAAGCAATAGAGATTCATATTCAGCTATGTTATTAGTGTTATTGAATTATAACTTATAAGATGAAGGAAAAATATCTCTTTGAGGAGATATCAACACAATCCCAGCTCTTGAATCAGTAGAGGAGCAGATGCCATCGAATTCCAGAGTCCATACGTTATCAGACACTAATTTTTCTTTAGATTTTCCTTCATTAGAGAGGGAAGATCCTTCTCCATCTGTATTGCAACCTACCAATTTTTATGTTGTTCTAGTTCAACTAATTTTTGGATTGACACTTTGAAGATCTTTATCAAATGTTTCATGAACTTGATCTGTAGATAGAAAATAGTTACCCATGCCTGAAGACTCAAATAGAATTTGAGCTTTAGGGGCTAATGTCTGAGTGACAATATATTTTGTTTCTTTTTCAGGAAGTAGCCTATGCATAATGCCTTTGATAGAGATTCTTGCTTTAGATAGGTCCATGCTCAATTCTAGACCAACAACTTTGCAAAAAATTTGCCCTAGTAGAATACCATAGGATGTTGGGACATCAGCCACCAAAATTGTCATCTTGATTCTTTTGTCTGAAAAGGCTGCAAATGCAAATTGGGCATCTTTTATTTGCCCCAACAGTGGTACTTGTTTATTCTCTATGGCGAAACATATACCAAATGTTTTGGTCAGTGTGAGATCAAGAGATTTAGCTACTTTGGCAGGCATAATATTGTCAGATGCACCTGAGTCTATGATGCAGTTACTCAACTTGTGACCATTTATCAACAAGGAAACATAGAAAGGTTCTATTTTCTTAGGGACAGCTAGAAGAGTAATGACAAGATTGTTTAGAATGGACATGTTCTTTGGGGAATTAGGAGTTACCTTCTTAGCATCTTGTCTTACAGGGACAATCTTATTCTTCACACACTCAATTGACCTATCCAACTGTTCATGATTGGATTGTAAATATTCAAACTCAGTCATTTGAATTTTGGTTTTCTTGACATGATCAATTATGTCAAATGTCTAAATTAGACTAGGAACAGAAGAAGGTAATTCAACTTTCTGGTTTATAAGGGGGAGAGGACTGATTTGCAAAATTGAAATTAAAGGTGAAGGTAAAATTGATGTACTTACCTTTTTGGTGATCACTGGGTCCTTTGGCTAGAAAGGTAGAGAGGTTCCACGTTTAGCAATTGAAATTGGTGGTTGAGGTTGCTCTTCTATTTTTCTTTTATCAGCTTACTGGGCTGATTGGTTCTTAGACCTGGTAAACACTGTGTATGATCCATCAAAATCTTCTCGTTTACTTTTGGGTTCATCTTGGTATTTTAAGAAACTAATGTTGGAGTTGCTAGTTGATTCTTCTTGGTTTTCTACAAGGAGATAAGCATTATTTTCTTGACTCAATTCAGGCTGGAAAGAGAAATCCAATTTTACTTCAAGATATCCCACTACTGAATTGGCTGGGGGTGCTTTAATAGCAAGTTTCCCTTGTGGGGGAGGAAGACGATTTAGTTGCCCTTGATTCCTAACAACATTGCCCTGATACGAATGATTTGAAAATATCTTCCTTGGCATATCTCTATATGAAGGAGCAGAAGACATTCTTTGTGCCATTTACTTTTTGAGAGCAAGCAACTCATTTGCCAACTCCTACACCATTGGCTTAGTGGTGCCTGTAGATGGATATTCAGAAGATGTTGAGGGTCTATTTCTATTTGGATCTCTTCTTATCTTCCCTACTAAGATGAGATCATCTTCTACCTCAGCGACCAAATCTCGAGCTGCATCAAGGTCTATTTGACTAGCACGTCTCAAAAAGAAACTAACTTCAGATAACTGAGAATTAATGAAGAAACATTTGAGATTCTCAGTTGTAGGTTGAGAAATTATAGGAATCATGTTTCTTAGTTTGTTAAACTTAGCTATGAAGTCCCTCATTGGTTCATGAGGCTCTTTTTTCATTTGTGTAAGTTGAGCCAAAAAGGCATGTGCATCTTCTGCAAGCTTAAATCTAGCTTCAAACTTAGCTTTGAGGGTGTTCCAGTCAGTTACTGACTGAGCTTGTAGATGGTAAAACCAATCTGTAGCAGCATGTTGTAATGTTTCTACAAATATCTTGAATGCCACGTCCTCAAATTTTGCTCTAATTATACCATAGGCTATGCTGAAAGCTACAATGTGTTCATCAGAATGAACTTTCCCATCACCATAGAACTTGGAGAAATTCTTCCTCGAACTGCGTGGAAGCTCATGTAGACATGGAGTAAGATTGAGAGGACCAAAAGAATTACCCCAAGGGCCTTGAAATGCCATTGTATGACTATGAAAATGAGGAATAATAAATCTCATAGGGGTAATTATTGGCAAAGCTTTATTAGTAGAAGAAGTGGATGCTTCACTTGGCAATGGAGACCTGACTTTAGTAGGAAGAAAGCTCCTAGTTCGTTGGAGATGAGATGGTGAAGAAGATAAATCAAAATTACTTTGTTGTACCAACTTGAATATAGGGTCAACAATACCTTTAGCCCTTTGACTTCATGTATACCTTGAATCTGCCAGGTTGTGAAACAAAAATGGAAAAGAATTGACCTTGATTCAGCTTAAAGCTTGAGGCTTTAAATTGCACTTTTTTTCCCAGTTGGTGTGGAGGTGGATGGTAAGGTTATAATAATAATGGGTAAGACACAAAAATGGAATGGAGTCGCCAGAATCTATAATGGATAAGGGTAGGGACTGCTTCAATCTAAAACTTGAGCCTTCAGAATGCACATAACATCTCCAGCGAAGTCACCAAAAACTGTTGGGTGAATATTTTGTCAATCAGCGTACTGATAAACAAAATAGGTCTGATCAACCATAGCATGAAGATTGGTCGGCCAAATGTGTAGGTTTACCACATCAAAATGGGACTAATCTCTCCTCTCATCAAGGGGAGGTTCCCTATAGATATGCGGGAGCTATATACTATATATATATAAATAGAAAATAACACTCAAGGGTAGGATAAACCATCCATCTCTCTTTTTTTAGAGATGATGTGCATGAATCAAAGGAGAAATCTTGATGAAAATGATAGAAGACACTCCTCTTCTTTCAAAAGTGTTGTTCAGTAGACAAAAAAAATATTTTTAGTGAAAACAAATAACTGTAACAGGGTATAGTAACACAGCAGGATGAAATGAGGCACAAAGTCTCGACCTCAACTGCCAAAGAGTAAAATACGAAAAACAATGAGGGCACAAAGTCATCCCAAGGTTCTTTACATAGAAACATAAAATAAACACACACTGAAGACAATTATGACAGCACAAAGTCTGAAAGTAACTGGCTTTAGGACACCTTCTTTGTCACCTCCGCTAGCTCTGCTTGTTAAATTGTATAAACAAAAAAACATTTAGGAAATAGACATAAGAACAATCTCCTAAAATGATACAAGCTATAACAACACAAATTTTGAAAGCAACTTGCTTTCTGATTCAAACAAAGAAATATGATGAATAATCTGAGCTCAAAGTCTCAGTAATGCCTTTCAATTTGGGCAGAGTTTTTGTTTATGATAACCGAGAGAGATCTCCATAAAACAATAAGAGAGATTCCAATATATAGCCCTCCAAGAAAGACTTGGGAGCAGTAACACATAATGTTACATTAAATTATGTCAAGAAGATATGCTGGAATTGGGCGTATTTGCCCATTTGCTTTTCTCAATGCAGAGAAACAGATCATGCCATTGAATGTTTGTATCTTTCAATGTCCATCTAGTAGTCTGCTTCTAGAAACATATCTTATGTGTGAATGTTTCTGGTCCTTCTTCATTGTTCCTCCTTTTCTAGCTGTTGAATCGGGTCTTTGATTCAATCGAATCTTGCTCTTTGGTCAATTTTCGTTGATCTTAACAATTGACACGTGGCAGCATCCACTAGGAAACATGTGAAGACACGTGGTAGCATCCGTGGGACTCTGAGAGATGTTTATTTGAAAGAATCTTTGAAACCTATAATAAACTCAAGATGCAAATATAGACACTTGTCACGCTTCGCGGAGTTACAATGGGACATGTGGCAGCGTTCGCTTATCTTTTGAGAATCCCGTGGAGGATGACACTTGGCACGCTCTTCTTACTTCATTAGCTTGTTGGGGGTCTACCACAATCCTTAATAAAGAAACCAAAGGGAGAAATTGTAGATGTCAACACGTGGTGACTTTTGTCGAGCTTTAGCTTCTCTTTTAAAAGTCTTTGGGACTCATATTAGTTTCCTACGAAAGATGACACGTGGCGATCTCTGTAGAGTTTTGAAGATGACATGTGGCACGTTTCACTACTTTGAAACTGTCTCAGTAGAGGACACGTGGCAGCTTCCACTGCATTTTGATAAGGGACACGTGGCAACTTGGCAGGTTTTATGTTTCAAGGGACTTTTTCTTTCAAATAAAAAGTCTAAAGGAATTCTTTCAGACAATTTGTCTGAAGGAATTGTTTCTTTACAAGTTTGCCCTGGGAACTTTTTTGAAGGAATTATTTATGTCTGCCTTTGCTCATTTGGCTTTTGAATCGATTCATTTTCCCTAAGCCTGCCCTCTGCAAGGGCTGTTTGAGCTCGAAAGTGACCTTTCAGATTTCTGCAATGGTTCATTTTAGTTTCCAAGTGCCCTTTGAAAGGGTTGTTTGTCCTTTGGCTTTGCCTTAGTCAATTTTTTGCTGATCTCAATAGGGGACACGTGGCAACATCCACTGTGAAATATGTGGCAACATTTGCTTAACTTATAGAGGCTTTGGAGGCCTTTTGAGTGTCCCACGGAAGATGACACTTGGTGGCTTTTGCTGAGCTTTTAGAAACACTGTAGATACACTTGGGACTTATTTTAGATTCATGCGGATGTTGACACTTGGTGTGTTCTACTTATCTTACAAATGACACATGGAAAATTATGTAGCTCTTAGAAATAAAGTAAAATGGGGCTCGATAGATGACACTTGGCAATATCTGTTGCACTTTGACGGGATTTTGTTTTGGGATTTTGCTTGCCTTAGTCACTTTTGCCACAAAATTTCCTCCACAAGGGCACTTGTCTCTTTGACTTTTGGGGCACTCCTTTGAACCCATCAATTGAACCAACTGATTGAATCTTTGGTTCAACGGTTCATTCCTTCATTTCTATTGACTGCTTGAAACAAGCTCTTTGAGACAAACTGTGTTGAACCTGCCGTCATTGAACCTGTCAAAGCTTTGAATCTGTCAAACCTTTGAACTTGAGCGCTTAATTATTGAAACCTAATGACATCATTAAACCTTTGAACCCATTGAACCTTTGAACTAAAAATGGTTCAATGGTTCAAACATTACATAGAAGCTTGCTGATAGATTCTTTTGGTTGAACCAAGGTGTTGAACCAGTCCTGAAAATGACTAAGTGATGGAAACTTGTTCTTTTGATTGAACTCACCTTTAGAACCCTTTGAACCTATTGAACCTGTTAGTCCTTTAACTAAAAAATCTTGAATAATTCCTAATTTTGAGGTTTAGAATAATTTTTTGAAATGGGAAGAGATAATTTTGTATTGCAGGACCAAAATAGCTTATATGTTGTCCCAAAAATGAGTGACATTTTTCGAGTACAACATGACTGTTTTTTTGAAGCAAACTTAGCTTCTTCTTGCAAGTGCTATTTGCTGGTCACTTTCAAACACCTCCCAATTGGTGACATTTTTTGATATGGAGGGCCTCACAATCACCTTTAAATGATGTTGATTCTTGCTTTGTCTCATCCCCTTTGGGATGTCAAACTGAGCCCTAACTATTGCTAGTCTATCAGCATGCTTGTTCCCCTCTCTTAGAATGGAAGTGATGTTGAAAGCAATGAAGTTATCTACAAAGTCCCACAAATTTTGCTTATAATACTTGAGTAAGGAGTTCTTGGTCAAGCTTTGACCTCTCACTTGGTTCACAATCAACTCACTATCTCCAAACACCTGCAATTCTTTGATTCCTCTCTTCCTTGCCCATTCTAGGCCATGAACAAGAGCCTCATACTCTGCTAAGTTGTAGGTGTAGGAGAACTGAAACCTAAAATTTGAGAAGTATTTATCCTTTGAAGGTGAAACTAGCATTGCTCCACCACTGGCTCCTAACTTGCTTTTAGATCCATCAAAGAATAGCTGCCACAAACCATAGTCCTCTTAGTCTATCTTCATCAATTTTGGCATGAAATCATATTTCTCATGCATGTAGTAGACTTCAAGACCAGATTTTTCAATGAACTTGTAAGAATCATGTTCAAAGTTGTCATTTTTCCATTCATCTAGGAGCAGGTCAGCAACTCCTACAAGGGAAGATGATGGAGATTGATCCACCTGGAGCTCTTCTTCATTAATGATTGTGTAGTTCACATTCGCCACTTTATGTGAGTATGGCTCTAGGTGACCCTTGTGGATGGGCTCTAACTCAATCTTCACTTTAGTTCCATACTTTATCCTGAAAACTATGTAAGACTAGTTGGCTGCCAAGTATCCACCTATCTTGGATGTGAAATCTCTTGACAAGCAAAGAGTGAAGGAGGAATATCTGACACTACCACATCATGGAGAATTGAAAAGGTTGGACAGGCATGGAGAGTCAAATTCAAGCCTCTTACCAATCCCAAGGTCTTAACTAGTTATCCATCCAACTATAGAACTCCTTTGGTCATTTCCTCATACTTGAGGCCTAGCTTATTAGCTATACATTTGGGTATAGCTAAGGTGCTTGCTTCACTATCAATGATGCAATTGTAGAACAAGAAATCAACAATAATTAGGGACAAATAGAAGGGGGGACCTTCTCATCTTTCTTTGTTTGACCAGCCATGGGAGGAGCCCTATTTACGACCAACACATTATCATTTCTTGTTGGGACAGCTTGCTTACCTAGCCCATGTAATTCCTTTTGGAGTATATATTTTTGTCCTGGTAGCGCTAAATAATCTCATAATGAGATGTTCATGTGCATCTTCTTCATTTGGTCCACCACATTGATTGAAGGATTGTCCCCTTTAGAGTTCTCCTTGGGAACATTCATAACATGTAGTGCAACCTGAGCTGAAACTGCAATCGTTGGCCTAAATTTGATAAACTTTTGATTTGCTTATGGTTTTAGGGCTACTTCACGTACACTTCCTACTTGATTGAGTGAAGTAGATGTAGTAGGTGCTTGAGTGGTTGCTTGAGCTTCATAAATGGCTTTCCTTTTGGACCTGGTGTTGGATGCAACACCAACATTCTGATTACTTGTGCTCTCCACATAGTGGACTGCGTAGAACTCTCCTTCCAAGTGATTCATGAGAGTGGAATCAGATTGAGCTTGCCTCCTATCTATCTAAAGTTGTGTTGACATCTCAAAATTTTAGAATTAGTCTGCCTGATCACCTTGTGTAGTCATGCTTTGATTTAGTAGCTCACTAGCATAAGTAACCTATTCTTGGCCATGCTCCAAGGGTGGATAGTTGGGCTGCTCCTACATGAAATTATTTTGAGTGTGGACAAGATCCTTAGAAGATGAAGGGGCATTTTAATTATAGCTTTGATAAGGCTTAACATGTGTAATTTGACCTTGCCCTTGATTATAATTCTGGAAGGGAGGCCTATTTGCTTGCCCAAACTGTTGGTAGCCTTGATTTGGCCTATAACTCTTAGCTTGTTATCTTTTGAGGGAAACTAACTCATTGGTAATACTCTACAGTATGCTCTTAACTTCATGGACATCATTTATAGGGGTAGCAGCTAGCTTCTCTTGATTAGGCAGAGGAGCTAGAGTGGGCAAAGTAGGCTTGACTGAGGGCTATAAATCAGGAAAGAGTGGCATAGGAGGTCTAGGAGCTATCTTTCCTGCTTGAATGAGGCAATTTTTAGTAGCTATGGCTATCTCATAAGCAATGGGTAGAGTGTTTCCCCCCATGGACTGTATCATGACAAGAATTCCACTATTTAGGGCCTTCAAGTAGTACAGGAAAGCATGGCTTGGGGTTGGCCTTATAAGAATTGGGACCCTGAACCTGTTGTTCCCAAAATCAGCTATGCTCATTTTTGGAACAACCCTTATGAAACTTGTTTGTTTCGTGTTTTCTCTCTAAGTTCATTTTTCGAGGCAAGTTTTTGTTGTTCTCGTGTTTGCTTTACTGGCCTCATTTGAAGTTCATGACATTTCCTTAATTATGTTTTCCCAAAAATGTGAAAATCATTACAATCTCGATGCGACTAGAGGACAAAGTTTTCATTTCTCAAAGTTAGTGTTTTCTGGCATTTCCATGCAAGGGTGGCATGTTTTGCCTCCACTGCATTTGCTTTGCATCCTCCATGCAAAGGCGGCATTTTTCACTGCCCTTGCATCCATCATGCAAGAGCGGCAATTTTTGTCGCCTTTGCATCTTTTGGTCTCTTCCCTTTCTTTCCATTGGCCATCCTTCCTCTTCCCCCATGTTAGGGAGGTGAATTTCACCGCCCTCCCGTCTTTCCTGGCTTTTACTACCTGTAAGGGAGGCAAATTTTTCTGCCCTAACAAAGCGTCCCCCC
This sequence comes from Torreya grandis, assembly GCA_037957365.1. NCBI lineage: Eukaryota > Viridiplantae > Streptophyta > Pinopsida > Cupressales > Taxaceae > Torreya > Torreya grandis. The sequence goes on along the minus strand of JARHVA010003990.1, from coordinate 426,931 downwards.
ACCTGCACCGACGACAAATTTTGCCACCGATGCAAGTCCGCTCAACAAGGTGTAGGGGCGATAAATTTAACCACTGTTACACCTAAGTGCAAGGGTGGCAAATTTTATTGCCCTTACACCTTTTTTTTCCAGCATGCACGGGCAACAAAATTTGTCACCTGTGCCTTTTTCCACCTCACATGCACAGGCGACAAATTTTGCTGCCTGTGCATGCAGACTGTCCCACATGTTAGGGCAACAAATTTTGCCGCCCTTGTACCCTCTTTCTCTATTTTCTCTAACTCTAGAGAAATTTTTTTTCTTTCCATCTTTCACACCTCTTTCTCATTTTCCTCTTGCTTTCCAACCCACTTTCACCTCGGCCCTGTCAAGTGCCCTTCCTTGGTCATGATCACCCAACATGCAATTTTCCCAGATTGCCCATTTTCCCCTAATTGCATGATCATGACTCTTATCGCAGTTCCTCCTTATCATCCTTCTTCATCAATGTACTTTCGACAAAGGCTCGTCCCAATGGCTGAAGCTTCTCCAAAAAAGTCAAAGGTGGTGAAGTAACAATATCAAGGTGTTTTTCCAATCACCTCGATCACTTCTAATGTCGATGACATTAGGGACACAGAGATCGGCCACATAGATATGGCTAAGTTTGTGGAGAAAACCAAGATGAAGAATTTGAGCTCTGAAATGAAAAGTATAATTGAAGGCAACATTCATCTAGTCTCCTCTTTCCCTGTGGCGGCACATCACACAGAGTTCATCCTCCAGTACTCCCAATTCTACAACAAAGATACCAGGATTGTGGTAGATGCTACGGTGAGGGCTAAGGTGATTTTCAAAAATACTATTGCACCAGACAGTATCAGGATTCAGGCATCTATCGCCATGTACGATGCTCATTTGAAGAACTCTAGCGACAAAATTTGAACTATTCTTTTCATGCACTTTGTAATTGACTTGGGACATTTTCACGTGTACTTTTGTAATATGTAATTACATGTGAAAAATCCAAAAAATATCCCAAAGTCAATGCTGACTCATCTTTGACTAAGTTTTCAATATTTTAATCTTTTTCCAATTTTGAAGGTTTCTCCCTATATATAGAGGGAACCTCTTTTGTAATGGAGAGATCGATCTCTGGATAATTGAGAGCAAAAACTCTCCTGAAATTGAGACACTTCTTGAGACTTTGTACTCAATTTGTAAATCATATTTTATCGAATGAATGAAAAACAGGTTTATTTCAAACTTTGTGTTGGAGTAATTTGTGTTACTTAGGAAACAGTTCTTATATTCTCTTTCCTGATAATCTCTCATTTGTTTGATTTAAGAAGCAATGTGTGTGTATTGAAATTATCTAAAGACATTTCTAAATGATAAAAGAAAGACTTTGAGCTGTTTTTATCTTGGTAACCGTTTTATTCATTATAATTTTAGGCGAAGACGTTGGGCTTTGTTTCACTCTACTGTTACGTGTGTTTCGAATCAGTGAAGGAGGCAACGGAAGACTTTATGCTTTTGTGGTTTTTCTTGTGGACCTTATTACTACTTCAGGAGATTTTTTACTTTGCACTGGATACCATTCCTAAAAGAAGAGGAATGCTTTCAGCCATCGACTGGGACTTCTCTCTTTTGTTCCTTGGACATCATCTCTGAAAAAAGAGAGATGGATGGTGTTATACTACCCTGAGTATTATTTTATACTTACTTATATATACATATAGCATATAAGTGATTCATAGGGAACCTCCCCTTGATGAGAAGAGAGATTTATCTCGTTAAGATGTGGTAAACCTACACTTTTTGTGGCATAAGTATTCTTATACTTTGGTTGATATACCCATTTTGTCATCAGTTAGTTGACGACAAAATATTCACCCAACAGAACCTAATGTTAAAATCTTGCTTAAACTCATGTGGGGCTCTCTTCATGGTGGTTAACTACTCAACTAGAGACAAATGGTCACCTTTTTTTCCCCAAACCTATTGGTCAAGAGGGTCCCTAACTCATTCCATGAGCTAACTGAGTTCATAAGCAAGATCCCATACTAGTCCAGAACTTGCCCTTTGAAAGACAAGGCTAGAAATCTAATGGCTACATTTTCTTTAGTGATATTATGGATGTTTCAGAGGTTTTCTATGTTCCTAATATGCTTGACAGTAGTGATTGGGCCCTCTCCACTAAAGGGAGCAACACTTTTGAGAGTTGTCCTTGGAATTGGGTCATAGTACTAAAGGTTCAAGGGACTTTGACCATTATAAGCCACAAAATGGAAAGCCCTAAGGACTACCATGGTTGTGAAAGGATACAACAGGGGTCTCTTTGAGTAGGTATATTTAATGGTTGGCTTAGGAAAATGGCTTGCTACATAAGGGTGGGTATTTGTAAATCTCAACCTTTTTGTTGAGTTCAAAGGTAGCTCAACAAATTCAAAAGGGACACCCCTACAAGAAGATCTTGTAGTGACCTTTGGCATGGGATGCCAGTCTGGTCATTAACTAGAAACTTGGTTCCCCAATGGAGTCACCAAGTGTTGAATATAGCTCCTTCTTTTAGATTTTTTAACAATATCAAGACTAGCACTAATCCTAAAACTTGTAGGACATAGAAATTATCTCACTAGGTGTGCTAAAAATTGTTGATACAGTGGATTGCACCCTCTAAAAGGAGGCTCAAATATCTTTATTCACATGGCACAATGGAGACATCCCTCTTTTTATGGGTGTCAAAAATGAGGGATGAATCTCTAGATTAGGAGCTAGCTCCCCTTGATGCACCTTGAGGCCCTAGATCTCCTACTGCTAACAATGGGGGGGATGAAAGGGAGAAAAAATGGAACCTAAGCTAAGAGGTGATGCACCAAAACAATTGGTCTACTCAGCTTTGGCATACACTTTGAACCATGGACAACAAGCATACACTATCATTCAAGATGAAAAACTCTCCTGCATCAGTATTTCAATAGGGGGTCCTATGGAGATAAAGGGAGGAAGAATTACCAAACGTGTTCTCAGACACACTATGGCAACCTGTTCACATGCGCCTATATTTTAATATGGACACTTCTTGTTGACCTATAAGAAAGATATCACAATACACTAGATATGTTGGAATAAACTTATGAAATCATGAAAATAAAATGACTTAACACAAGATAAACCATAGACATGCAAAAGTGCAAGATCCAATGGAGGTAAAAATGTTTTTTTTTTAGTCAGGGTAAATTCCTTCAGGACTTCACCATACAAGCTGAGAGATATATTTTCTCAAATGAGAATTTACAAATATATAAATAACTAGAAACAAGATAGCTAACAAATCAAGGAATGGAAACCCATGCTGAGTTAAACACTTTTGTAGAGACCAAAAGACCATGTTGCTATCACTTTCTTCAAACTAGCTATGGGAGCCATGTTTTAGGCTATCCAAACCATTGTTTCTATGGTTCTTGCACTGAAAAAGCATGGGAGACCATCCCCAACAACTGATAAGGCCATTTCAAGTTGTTGTGACTAACTATGCTCTCTTCAATACCTGGATGTGACTTGGATGCACATTAATGGTGAAGCATGAAAACATGGAATGTTGGTCTCTATAGTTAAAAAAGCAATCTATTTTATTGGTTTTTGATAGATATATTCTACCTAAACATATTAACTCCCTTGGATGTGTTGTCTATGCCACTTGTATTGGTCTGAGTGGTCTCTAATTTTGCCTTTTGACTTCATCAACTGTTGGAACTGTTCTACATTTTTTGTCCTTTTCTGCTCTTCTCTTTACTCATGTTTTATCTCTTTCCTTCAAATTCTCCTTTACCTTGGTTTCTCTTACTTTGTCTTTACTCATTCAGGCCTTCAGGTTTCTACTCCTTAGGCCTTTGGATTTTTATTGCTTGTTATTTGTGGGCCTTTTATGTGAGCAGGCTTTTCTTTTTTGTCCAAAGGAATTTGACCTTGGCTCACCTTCTTCGATTTTCCTTCAAACAAAATATCTGAAGGAAAACTCCTTCTGCTTATCACTTTTCCCAAAGGGCAAGTGCCCTTTGAGCTTTTTGTCTTTTCCCCTTTGCTTCAATTGGTTTCCCTCCACAAGGGCATTTTGAGCCTCTAGTTGCCCTTCAAAACTTTTATATTGGTCCTCATGCCAACAAAAAGCCTTCCACAAAAAAACCCTTGCCTTAAGAAATGTCTAAGACCAAGTCGGGCTCTTCCGAAAGACTTACTCAATTTTTTTTGAAGTAAAGACGTCTCAAAAACCCGATTGCTTACTCTTTACCCTTTCAGGTTTGTGAATGACGCTTACTCATGAAAGATCATAAGTCAAGTAATCCCACAAACCTGAATTGAACTGCTCTGACCCTTATTGGGTTTCTCTTCAGCTTTTACTCATGAAAATTGTCAAGTAAAGTACTTTGCAAAACCTGACTTGTACTGAAAGTGGCCATAGACCCTTTTGGGTTTGTCAAGTGCTCCTGCTTATTACTTGAAAAGCTTACAAGTAATGTTGTTCAGAGAACCTGATTTGCTCTGTGAGTGATGGAAAAGACCAGTGCTTTATGAGACAACACTTGCACCTACACAAAATTAACTTTTCCTTTATTTTTAAAGGCTTAATGCTTAGTTTCAAGGCAAAAGATCATGAACAACAAGGAAAGGCAAAAAAAAGGGGGGGTGCCCATTTTGGCATGTAGGAATCACAAAATGGTCAATGGTAGAGGGTAATTTTCCTTTCCTGACTCACAACATTTGTTTTAGCTTACAAACCTTTCCTTTCCTTTTCATAAGTTCACATTCCATGCTTAGTTTGCCCTGCAAAATCCCATCTATATATTGGAATCAATGCCATTTCATAGATTATTTGTTTTAGCTTAGAAACCTTTCCTTATATTGGACTAGCCTTCCATGTGAGTTCACAAAAACTATTTCATATCATTTTTTAGTCCTTCTTCAACTTTCATTGGTTACAACTCACACACTAGTTCCTTCTTAGGCAACCTTGTCCTTGACTTTGACTCTGACTTGTCCTTGATTAACCCTGCATCACACTACTTCTTCCCCTTTTTACACTATTCTTGTTGGTCTAATTCCTTAATTATTGATACTTGGGATTATTTAGACCTTGTTGACATTAGTATTTTTGTCACATGATTGAAAACCTGTGTTTTATAGTTCATAACATTCATTTTCTTAAAACACTTAGTCGTATATCTTCACTTTGTATTTTATTAGGTCACCACCTTGTAGCTTGCAAGGTTAAAATATTTGTTGGACTTAAAAGAATCAATATTTGGTTTTATATAGTCTTGAATTATTTTATCACACTTACCTCGATCTATTTTAAGGGCTTAATCACTTTGTTCAACTCCCTTTTGTATCTCAAGTCACATTGCTTGTAGCCTATTCCTAAGTAAATGATCCTTGGTTTTATCAATACAAGCACATTTCCCAAGATGTAATTACATTTTTGAGATTTATTTATACCCCTTGATATGTGGTTAAATATTCATCTTCAAACTCCATTCTTTTTTATCAGTTCCTTTATAACACACCCTTCTTTAAGGCCTAATTAGGCCTTTTCCAAACCCTTTACTATAAATACCATACTTTTTTGTACTTTCTCAGTCCCAAATCACTTGCATCATGTAAATCATGTCATATAGTGAAATATTACAAATATTTATCCTTTTTGGATGGTTGCATCTCTCAAAAACACTAAAACCTTGATTTTAGGGTTTCCTAGGCTTGCACAAACTCGTGGGAATGTAAAATTCATTTTATTGAGAAATAGGTAATTTAGAAGGCTCAAATAAAAAATTTCAACTTTTTTTTCACCTTGTTCATCTTTTTCATTGGGTATGAGCCTTTACTTTTATCCTTACCATGTTAAATATCAACTTTCTTAGATGACTGGGCATATTTGTGGACTGTGCACAATAGGGTTAGTGCACTAATTCATTACAATGACCCTTAATTGAGTATTTCCAATATTCACACCTTATTATGCCTATGTAAATAAAACAACATTATTAGAAACCATTAATTCTATATGAGAGAACTTGACTTCCATACATTGATTATGCTCCACTTTGTTACATGTAGGTCTTCTAATAACAACAGGGTCATGTATTCACATGTCAAGTGTTTCGCAATGATTCTATAGGATTTCAAACCTATTTTCCTCATATGGATACTTAACCATACCAATCCTTCATTGATTCAATTGACATGACAAATAAATAAGTCTTATCTCTCTATACAAGATGACTGTCAACCTAAACAGGGCTCTCACTGCCCCTTTTCTCTACTATAAATTTTACTTGGAAGTCATTAATTATGTGGAATCACTCAGTTTTATTACAAAAAACATTTCACTCAATAACTATGGTTTCAATATGTTCATATTAAATCCCCAGGAAATAAGTAACCCTTTCTCTCTTGATAGACACAAAGCGGGGCATAAGGCAAAATACCACATTTTAGTTTCTAAAACAGTTATTTGAATCCTTCAACCTATTCTAAGTAATATCAATGACCTATTTTGATTTCACAATAGTGTTATTATGTTACTCAATACATTTGTAGTATCAACACCAAATAACACACCTTATTTTGTTTACTAGGCAGTAAACAAAATTCTTTAATGTTAAGTTGTTTCTCAAATGTGATACATTCTCAATGCCACCACTAATATATAAAAGTTTATAGGGAGTATTTACAAACCCAAGGATATTTTTCAAACATTATTTTTAAACTCACCTCCACCAAATGCAAGTGGTTCTTTCCCAACAAGACTGTCAGCTTCTTCTCAAATTTTTGTCCTGCAATGTCTATTATAATGCCTTTACTTGTATACATAAGGAGTTAATCAATCCTTATCAAAGACAAGAACACATTATTACTTCAAGATATTCAACCAACAACAACAAACAACTTTTATTTTATTCGTATTGTTAATCTTGATTACAGAATTCAGTCCATGAGAGGACTTGTCACTCTGAAACCTATATTTTTTGCACTCAACCTTGTAACAAACACATTAGAAACCTACATTTGGATTCATGGATTCCTCAATACAATTCATAATCAATCTAAAGTAATATTAAATAGAGAAGGGGAAAACAAAACTCTTACAACTTTCTTGTTTCAATAGTTTATCTTCTCTTTATTCAATAGTGAAGCAAAATGATTAACTTATGTTTGTGAATTATTTTTGTAAAACATCACTAATTAATTTTTGTAATTGTTTTGCAGGTGGAATTAACACTACATGGAAAGTACTATATAAATATGAGAGGAATTCCATAAATTTATATGGAATAAATCAAATGTACTAGAGCAGCTCAATGTAGAACAACAAACATTACATGAAATATCATATGTGGTGGCTGAGACCATCAATTGGAGGAGGCTTGGTACCACAAAAATTTTCAAGAAGACTGATGGATTAAATTGGGTGAATTTTCTCCTACACTATAACATTGTGTATCCCACCCACCATGTTTCGATGGTGAGCTATGTATACACAATATTCATAGACAGGCCAAATAGTGATTTCTACATACAGTGGTCATATGAATGGCCACAGAATGATGTCATTTTACCTGACGCATGGGATACTCCTAGTGCCATTCCAACGTATGTGAGGCCCTTCTTGGAGAAGTTATTTCCAATGAAGGTGTCTAATGATCCAGATGTCTATGTGCATCTAGATCAAGTATGAAATATTTTCATTGGTGCCAAATTACCATTCAAGTGCATTTTGAACTATATAGTGTTTGAAATAACCTACTTCAAACCTCCAGTCTTTGTTTGGCGCAATCATAAGCAACATTAGGAAGAGATACATAATTTCCCACAACATAGACTTTCCTCTCATAAAACTAGGCCTAAGTATTTCAAGAACGGAACTGTTGTTTTTTTACACACATGCTCTAGAGGATGAAAGAGATGATGACTACGATCCAATGGATGAAAGTGACAGTTCTGAAAGTCAATAGAACAATTTTATAAAATATGTTCAATATTGATAAATAGTTTAATTTAATGGTAAACAAAGTACATATTTGTATATTACATATTTATTATTGATCTTGATGTTAATGTTAGTTGTTGTTCTTAATGTTGATGTTAGTTATTTATGTTGATGTTTCAATATTAATGTAGACAATAAGCTACTTATCTCACATTTTTCATTGTTCTTGATTTCATTTCTTTGAAAAATTCCACTTATTCACTGCTCACTATGTGGTTTATGGTTATTCAACATATCTTTAGGTTCAAGGTATCTAATAATGCTCTTTGATTGTGTTTTTAGGACCCAAGGACATTCAAATTAATCTTACTCTCTTCATGTAGGGTTTCAAAAGGATTTTCAAGTTTCATAAGGTCTGTATGGTTACAAGACACCTCTTCAATCCACTAGATTTCGACACTTGAGCCTCCATTCCACTTTTCTATGAAGATATTTGTGTCACTATGCATTCAAGATCTGTCTCAAGGTTTAGCTTCACACAAATGTTGTCAAATGTTGCAAAGCCTTTGAAGAAAATCCTTATACCTTTATAAATTTTATTAGATTACATAAAGAAATCCCAAAAGAATACATGCTTATATTCAACACATAGATAGCCTAATATATAGGCAAGAAACAAGCACCTACAAATATGAAGGTAGGTGAAACAAAGAGTTGATGGGAATAACAAAATAGAAAATCTATGTAATAATAAAACAATATTGATTATAAATATATAACCAAACACGTAAAATCTTAATTATTCTAACACCCTCCCTTAATGACTAAACCAACTATTTCAATCATTAATACAATAGTATGATTAAGTCTATAAAAAAATCAACCAGGGTGTATTGTTGTTGCCTCTGCAGTGATGTATCCAAATATCCCTATTATTTCCAATCCATCTTACTGGAGTACATGGATAATGTTCCGATGCAACCACCAAGTAGTGTAGGAAATGGTATTGAATACTGAATTCATTGGATTCTATTATTCCTTGAATTATTGTCATGTCTTGGATGTGTCATGCTTTACCTGTTTGTTAGAGTGATCAAGTCTGACCAAAAGTTTAGAATATACATCGAGACTAAACAACATAGTATATCCCTTAAGGGATATTCATGTGAAGAGTTGTTGACAACTTGATGCCTACTTCTCTCCATTCTTGTAGAATTTTGGGACATTTCTTGTTCACAACACAATTGTGTTCTTTGTTTATGCCCCTTCCTTTTTCACCAACCTTCATGGAACACTTCTATTTGAGTATAACTTTGGTCTTTAAACTTTTGCTTGGTTTCAATACTTCTGAAAAAATATTAAAATAAAAATTAACTTGTTCTTCACCTTGCACTTCCCTTTTCTTGAACTTGAGTATTGCCCTTTTATCAAATAAGGCAATTCATCCTTTTGAACATCCTACATAGTGGTATGGTACTACTTAGGCCGTTTAAGTTGGTCTTCTTGATTTAACTATGAAGAGTTAGAAACACTCTTTTCATTCACTAGAACTTGACTCCTTTGGTTTTTCCATCTTTGAAACCTGTTCAACTTTAGTATCAGAACTTGTTTTAGAAACATTATCAACAGAAATCACTACAATACTGTCAATAGATTTACCATTATTAGAAAATAATGATACTTTCTCATCTATAAGACCATCCCTACTCACCACAGTTATGTATGTAGAGACATCTATTAACTTGTATGCATTCCTTTACTCGCAATAGCCAAAAAACACGTATTCTTTGCCCAATATAGAAGTAGTAGATCTAGAAACATGAAAATTACTTACATCCGATGTTTTTCCTAACCATGCTTCTTCTGATGTTACATTATGCACAAGTTTATAGGGACTTCTATTCAAGATGAACACTGTAGTATTGATAGCTTTTTCCCAATACTAATATGGTATATTCTGGATATCCACCATACATCGTGCCATCTCCATCATTATCCTATTTTGCCTTGCCATGACTTTATTCTGTTGTGAGGAACTTTGCATGTGTATTCCTCCTTGTAGAATTATTTAAGTTTCCCAAAGATAAACTCATGCCCTTTAAACAATCTTAGAGCCTTTACCTATTTCCCTCCTTGTTTCTCTACCATAACTTTCCAAGCAACTATGTTAGAGAAACATTCAGACTTTCTATGTAGGAAACAAACCCACATTTTCCTATAAAAGTCATCATTAAATAACAAACAATACAAAGATCTAGAAATAGATGGTGTATGTGTTGAACCATGCAAACCCACATGTACCAAATCCAATGCAATATGAGTTTTCTCTTGCTTATCAATGCCAAATGAAATTGAAACATTCTTATCAATTTGACATCCTGAACATACATTATGACTATTTTGAATAGAAACCATTCCATTCACCATATTAGTCTGACCTGTTGTATGTAAGTGATCATAACTGAGGTGACCATACCTCTTGTGCTATAGTTCACTAGAGTTATCCACCACTGCTAGTGCATGCTCATTACCTATTTTGGGATCAACCAGTCTATATAGACCCTTAACACCAATCCCCATAGTAATGACTTTCTTATCATAGAGACTCCAAACCATGTAATTGTTTCCTTTAAATTCCACATAAAGGTTAGGTTTCATAATTATTTCACTGATGGAAAGAAGATTTCTATTCATTTCAAGGACAAACTAAACATTATAAAAAGTGTACATGACAAAATTCAATGAAATTTTAATATCTCCATAACCTTTCACATCATGAACCCAACCATCACCTAAGGAAATTGTTTCATTGTAACTAGTATCTTCAACAAAATTTACATACCAGTCCCTATGACATGTGTAGTGTCATGAAGCCCCTAAATAAAAGTATCATGTTCTTGAATCCTCTAACTAGTTATGTGATGCCACATATGCAAATTCACCCACTGAACTGTGTTCATCTACTTCAGTGATATTTAAAAATTATGATTTCTTTGTCAAATCATATTGTCACTTACGATAATCTTTCGTGAAATGACTAGGTTTCTTAAAATAGTGGCATTTCCACTATGATTTATTCTGACCACTTTTGAAGGCCTCATCATTGGATGAATTACTACCACTATATTGTCTTCCTTATCCCTTAAAATTGTATTCAATGAATGCAATGTCGATGTGGCTAATTGTTCCTACCTTTTCTCCTTCTGCAATAGCAATGTGGACAAATTTTCAAATTCCAAAGTCTACGTCTCAACAATCATGTGCAAGGACTCCACAAATGACTCAAATGAAGGTGGAAGATATTGCATAACTAGAGAAATCAAATCTTGCTCATCAACAGGCTTCTGCACAGCCTTCAACTGATCATTGATGTCCTTGATTTGTAACAAAAAATCAAAAATAAAGCCAACTTCCTACATCTTAGTGGAAAACAATAAATTATTCAAATACAATACACTACTGAATTCAGACACTTAGTATTTAGAAGTAAGACTAGTCCACAAAACTGATGTAATGGTCGCATTTCTAATCTCTAAGATTAGATTACCTGCTACTAACAATTTTAACAACATATGATCCTCACGATGATGTTTATCATAGTCATCATAACTAGTGGTATGTCTTTGCTCTTTACCGAGCACTATTTGAACAAGATTTTGATATTCACATATTGTCAAAACTTTGTGACTCTACAAACTAAAATTTTTGCCTATCAATTTTATGAATCTGGCAACAAGAGGTGTTGTAAACTAGCCATTTTGACCTAATTTTTTTTTTAAATATATAAATACCAAAAAAAATATAATGAATTTACATAAAATTCATCCTACCCACTAATTTAAATCATAAACTAGTCAATACCTCTAATTTTTAGTAAAAACCTCAACATTGTTTGGGAAATTTTAAACTTTGTCTTTAAAAACACCAAAAAAGGACAAAAACAATTAAATCAGGGGATCTACAACTCCAATTTTAAAAATTCTTTCTTCATCAATATTTGGATTAAAAAACCCAAAAAATTGGTTAAATTTTTAACTGATTTGGCTTTACGGTTATCTTCCAACATAATTAAATGTGTTCCTCCAAGCAAAACTTTTAGTAAAAAATCAATTTCCAAAGTTTGAAACAATTAATTGATTTTCCCAAATTAAAAAAAAAATGCACCTTATTTCTGATTGGTTGGAATAAAACTTAGCATAAAATCTTGCATGAAATAAATCAACCAATCAAAAATGACATGTGCAAATTAGCAAACCTGCAAAACTTCAAATATAGATTTTGGACAAACTAATCAGCGAAATCAAATGTCGTCAGATCCAATGAGCTTCTCTTTGAAAATAGAAATTTTTAGAGCCCTCACACACCAAAAATAGTGCCCGAATGAAAATCTAGTCTCTTCCCCAATCCGTATGAAATTAACCAACCAGAAACTTCAAATACAATTTTCAAGCAAAATACTCAACAAAATTCAATTCCGTCTCTGCCTATAGGCTTCTCTCAATAAATAGAATTTTATAGAGCCAATAAATAACTAAAATAGGCAAAAAATTAATTTTTCACACTTTTGGGCTCTGTACGACCTGGCAAAGCAATGATGCACAAAAAATTAATTTCTTCTTCTTTTGCTTTGATCTTACCGGATGGTCTTCACACTGAGTACATGTAATCCTCATGCTTCCTCCCTGAACCAGGCCTCCTCTTTCATAGGCTTCTCTCCCAAGCTTTACCCACCATTGGCTCTACTACCATATTAGATTACATAAAGAAAGCCCAAAATAATATGTGTTTCTAGTGAACACATAGATAGCATAATTTATATGCAAGAAACAAGTACCTACAAATACAGAGGTAGGTGAAACAAAGAGTTGATGGGAATAACAAAATAAAAAAAACATGCAATAATAAAATAATATTGGTTATAACAATATAACCAAACACATAAAAGATTAACTATTCTAATAAAAGTTGGATTCCATTTCTTAATCTCTATTTCCACTAAACTATCCACGGTATTACCTCTTCTATACACATAGTCTCCATTTACTAAATCTTCAAATGACTTCTTGCAAGTTTTTATTCATGGTTGTCTAAATATCATTTGTTTCTTAAGCCTTTGAAGGCTCTCCAAGCTCGGTTCCAATATCAAATAGCTTTTATAAACACTTGATCTTCACTAGAACGCTCCTATACTCTTCTTGATAACTTCCTAGACTCCTCTGTTTGCACAATGACCAATTATAGGTTTGTAAGTGTTCTCCTCAAGTTTTAGATTACTAAATGGATTTACCAACTCTATTTAAAGGTGATAGGTCCAATGACACTTTGTGACATCTTTCAAAATTGTTCCCAACTCCTTTAATATCTCAGTTAACCTCTTTTACTACAATTTGTAAACTCACAACCTGAGTATGCTCTTTCTAAAAGGACTTTGTCATCCTGAAACGAGATAACATAAAAAGTAACAACAAGAATGGTCTCACATATGTTTAATAACATAAAAAAGGACTCACCAAATTCAAACTAAATTTTAGAAAAAAATACACTATGAAACTTTTCCCCTTGAGTAAATAATAAACAGTGAGTCTTCAATTCTATGCACAGAAAATAGGGTTACAGCCTTGTTGTTAAAACTTGAAGTCACCATTCATTTGTTTTGGGTCTTGAGCCCTTCTTTTTTTGAGTACACATGAAAAATTGATCACAAAACCAAAATTGAACTATTTTTGAAACAAATGTAACTACTTAAAGTACAAGTGACCTATGCATATGTGTAAATATGTATATGATGTATTTTTTATGATTTCCAAATCATTTGATGTTAGTTGATGTTGATGATAGTTGATATTTGTTTGTGATGTTAGTTGATGTAATGAATAAAGAAGGAATTTAGCCATATAAGTTGATGTTCTTGAACTGTATTGAGTGGTTGTGAATCATGTATATTGCCCTTAAAGGCCCTTGAGGCCATGTATTTGTTCATCTTTATCTGGAGTTGTAGGTTGTTGAATGATTGGTGGAGAAAACCAATTTGGCGTTGTAGGTTACACTCATAAAAGTAAGATATTGGAATGTTTGGTTATATATCAGAGTTGGAGTTTAGTGTGGTAAACATCATTGTATAGGTTTAGAAAGTACAAACCTTCAAAAAGTTATGATAATGTAATTAACAAGGTGAGACTGAGAGTAAAATGGACCATTGAATCCTTATAGAGGGGAAGATTTGTTATTTGAATACAAGAGAGGTAGTAAGCCTCTATTCATAGTTCACAAAAGGATCAACTCTGTTACACAATCCATAACCCCTATTTTGGTAGATGTTGGAATGGATATACATTGGGAGAGAGGTAAGATCAATATGTTAGCAAGTGGTTGATGTAAATAACTAGGAGAGAAGATCTTAATGATAATTCTTGAAAGAAAGAAACCTTATAATGGAAGTTGACAATATATAGGCCCTGTTTCCATACTTGCATTATTGTTTCATGATTGCGAGGACTGATCTTTGAGAGAATCCATATGATCAGCAAGTTCTTGGCTTCTAAAACATATTGGTAAGTTCAATGTGGAGGTTTGAAGTGGTTTATTATCTCTCTTTAGTTGAAACATTGTTATTAGTTGTCTATCAAGGACACGGACATGTAGGAAACCCTTGTAATCTGCATAGTCCAAGACAAATTGAGTTAGAACATGTGAACAGATGATTGGATTTTGGTTTTCAAAGGTTGGAGGAGTTGCAATAGGTTAAGACCATCTTTATACATTTGGGACATACATACCATCTTTTATGAACATTCATAAATAATCTAGCCAATATGTTACATGATCAAGCAAGTTTTCAATTAATAGAAAAATGTATTGGATCCAAAAATGCCTATAAACTATGTCATTACCAATCATTTTTGCTCAGTTTATATTTAAAAATAAAAAATAAGACACATGTTTAGAAGAAGTTGCAAAAACAAGTTAAGAAGCCACTCAAGGGACTTTAAACACCATGATAACATAGCCCATATGCTTATCGATAAGATGACATAGTAGATTTTCATAAGAAGCCAATTTGTATTTTTTTGGTTAAATAACTTCTGAACACACTCATCTGTTCGTTCATAAAGGACTTAAATACACAAGATGAACTAAGCAACTAGTGGAAAATAAACGTCAATTTTGTAGATTAAAATGTGAATAATCATATGTTTTAATTGATTTCCATACAAAATCATAAGCATACATCATATAATATCGGACACATGAATCATTGCACACAACTAATTATCATTATTCATGTATGGAATACCATGTCTATTTGGATACTTCCCATTAGCTTGTGCAAATAAGATATCAAAATCTACCTTCAAAATCTATAGTTGTTGCTCATATATGGAAACTATTCCTTCGTGCTTCATTTGCATGGCCCGCATAGTTTCTGCCCTTACATCATGGAGTGATTTTAGGTAGGCATGGGCAGGTTGTAGATTGATAAACTTTATTTCAGAGTCCATCTTCTCATCCCTCAATGTGAGAAGTGCACAATGCAACTTATTGACCTCTCTAGTCTTGTCATCCAATGTAGTTTCTAACTTGATAACCTTTGCCCTTGCACCATCAAGAAGCTCAGTCAAAAACTATTTTTCCCTTTTGAGTGAAGGATTTTTTATAGCTGCTAGTGATAGTTGCAAACCTAGATGTTCTACACCCATTGCATTCTGAGATGTCATCCTTGTGAGAAGTTCTTCCATGTCCTCAGGCAATTAGGTAGCCACATTCTCTTCTAGATTTTGGACTTCGCGTGCAAAAAATATGATACACATGAAAGTCAATGACAGCATTCAATATTTTGAGCATTAAAAAACTAAAAAAAAGTTAGACATGAATGAGGGTCCATGAGAATATTCAAAAGATAAGAACATCCATTTTTTTTATAATTACAAATAGTTTCCTTACAAAGAGTTTTCTAACTTAAATGAAAACAATGAAATCATTATATTAAAGTATGAAATATTTACCTGTGGCATGGTCATTTTGATGTATTAGAGTGTTGTCCCATTCCTTCTTGCCCCTCCTCCCCTACCTCAAACTGCAGTTCATAGTCATCAATAGTTGTGTTGATTGCCTGAATAGACAAACACATGATATGAGACAAAGGGATGTTAGAGAGACAAGCCATGCATACAAATATTATATTGCACTCCTCCCCACCATAGTTACTTTTATATAGTCATAGAGACATGCAAACATGTGAACTTTGTCACCAACATGTGAAAGAATGAAAGGAGAATAAGGTATACATGTGAAGAAGATAGATCACTAGTCGAAAACATTACATACCATACACATAAAAAATATACGATGAGTATATGGGAAAAACATTACATCATTAAACCATGAATGATTGTGTAATACATCAGTAAATGCAAATTAATCACCAAACTATTGTTTGAATTATACATAAACAAAAAACTACGTATCTAGCATAAACCATAAACAAAACACTTGTATTCAAATCTCCTGTCCAAATAATATGTTTAACCTCACATCAAACATGTCATACATATTATGCCAAAATGTATGTATACAAATAATAGTGTCCAAGGCAATAACCATAAGGCAATAGCCACAAGGCAATATCAATGTTCATGTTGTGGCCTTTAGGCCTTTGGAAATGGATAATGAATTGGAAGTGGTCAACCACATGCATGCACACATATGCATGTCACCCTAGACACCTGCATTTCAAAATGTGCAGTTTAGAAATCTCAACAAAATGTAAGAATAAGATCAATCAATCAATCTATCTATCTATATAGAGGGGTGGGGGGATGGGGGGAGGCCAAAAAAACTCTATCTTGAGGGGGGAGGAGGGCCACCATATAGATTTAATGGGCCCTATTTTGGTAAATAAGAAGTAATTATCATACCTCCTAACATGGTCCATCCGTGCCTACGACTGTGCTAACTTGTTTCCACCAAAAAGCCTATATGCAATAACAATATAAGTCACTATCAAAATATGTAATGACAGGGTTGACAGAAAAGTAGGGGGAATAAACAAAAGTGCATATAATACATAGTCATCATAAGAAATACAATATGAATTTGTGAGGAAACCTATTGTGCACACTTTCATTTGTTATGCCCCCCACTCGATGAACATATCTACCATTTCACAAATGCATTTCTCTCAAAGGAATGTGATCCTCATCACTATAATTGAATTGAGGTCCTCTATAATCAGAATGGTGATTATTGCAAAAATATCAATGTTAATATTGAGTAAGTTGAATTGAACTTAACATTAACTTCATGAAAACCAATGAATATAATGCATTTAACCTGAGGTCCATTGTTGCATGCACCTTGTTGTTACTCCACCCATTCTCTTTCTTGCTCTATTTATCGATGATATTCTCTTTACTAAATGCAGGCTTCCCTTCTCTGTGCTAAGTTTTCACTTGAATCATACGCAGTCATCTTGTCTTCGATAAAATTCAATGTTGTCTCACTAAGATAACACAACTTAGACACATCCTCCCTAGCCATCCATGATCTTTCTAACCTATCTCTCTTGTTGATGCTCTATTTTTTCAAGAGTCGGTCTATGGGCCTCCATTTTATTTGCCTTTTGTTGATATCTCTTCACTTAGGCATACATTTCCCACTTCGACCATGCCTAGGGGGCCTCCTTGGAATGGATTTTTGACCATGAATCTTATGACAATGAGTGTTAATCCTATCTCATGACCAAAATAAATAGCCACCATCAGCTCTAAATATATTGCATGGCCTCAACAAGCAAATGTGCACATTTTGCCTCACAATACCCCAATCCTCAATTTTGTACTCGCTTGCATACTATCATTCAATAATGAAGAGATGTGAGGTTAAGATCATAAGGCAATAAACAAAGTATAACATCATCAAACCTAATATAATGTTAAGATCATAAAATAATAAACATAACATCATCAAAGATAATCAAATGTTCTTACAACATTTGGTTCCTCCTCTGTTTCAGATTTTGAAGCATCCAGCAACCAATCACCATCATCATCAACATTCTCATCATCATTGTCATCGAGGTCATATGTGTTGTCCCCTAAAAATATCACTCATTTTTGGGACAACATTTGAACTATTTTGGTCCTACAGAACAAAATTGTATCTTCCCTTTTTCAAAATTTGTCCTGGGCATTCAAATTCCTCATTTTTCAAGCTTCTTAGAAATCTATGGACTCTGCAGGCTTGAATCTATAGACTCTGCAGGCTTGAATCTACGGACTCTACAAGCTTGAATCTACAGACTCTACAGGAAAAGAAATCTATGGACTCTGCAGGAAAAGAAAATCTACGAACTCTATAGGCTTGAATCTACCGACTCTGCAGACTAAGTTCAATGGGCTTCACAGGTTGATTTCTATGGACTTTGCAAGAAAGAAGCAAGCTCTCAACACTTAGGCGATCTCAAAGTTGGTTCAATGACCAGGTTCAACCAAAAGAGTTCATCGACAAACTTATAAGCAAGGATTGAACTGTTGAACCTTGAACCATTTTGGTTCAAAGGGCTCAACAAGTTCAAAGGCTTCTAAAGTCAGGTTCAAAAGCTTCTATAAGTAGTTTCAATAAAAAGAACAAGTTTCTGAGGCTTGAACCATTAAACCACTCAAATTCAATGTTCAACAGGTTCAAAGCATTTGGTTAAATGAGAATCAAAAGGACTTAGCCAAATTAAAGGTAATGAACCATTGAACTGTTGAACCAAAGTTGGTTCAACAGAGCGGTTCAATGCTTCGGTTCACTCAGTCAGTTCATCAAATGGTTCAATGTCTTCTGGTTCAATCAAATGATTCATAAGCTTGGTTCAACAGTTGGGTCAAAGGAGCGGTTTAATGCAAAAGTTCAAGAGAGCCTCCTGAAGGACAAGTGCCCTTGCGGAGGGCACTTGGTCGACAAAAGCACCCTTCAGAAGGGTCATTTTCAAGGAAGCCACAAAGGTAAGTTCTTTCAAAATTTTGTTTAAGGCAGTCGAAAAGCAAAGGCATAATTCCTTCAAACTTTTTGTCCGAAGGAATTCGGGAAAGAAGTTGCGGGAGGAAAGCCCGAAGGAATTTACAAAGGCCAAAGACAAAGAAAGTGGGAAAAATGTCTACAAAAAAAGTCTGTGGGAAAGCTCTGAAAGATTCCAAAGACAAAAGGCTGCCGAAGGACCCCGAAGGGCAGGTGCCCTTGCGATGGACTCTCAGCTATCAAATTAAAGGACACTTCCCAAAGCTGAAGGGTCACCTTCCCTTCGAGAGGATGCAAAACAAGAAAGCCCAAGGGGTGATGCGCTCGAAGACATCAAAATCAAGAATGATGAACTAGCCGTTGGAAATTCAAATGTATTGATGGGTGTACAAATGTCAATTTTAAGGTTCGTAAAATAGCCATCGATTTTGAAAAAGCCTTAAAGAAGAACCAAAGAAGATAGCCTGAAGGCCATCTGAAGACCGCCTGAAGGGTAGATACCCTTGCGGGGGGCTCTTCTCGACCCAAAGCAGATCATTTCTCAAGGCTCGAAGGGTCGGTTCCCTCTGGGAAAGCTCAAATGACAAAGCTGAAGGAATTGTCGAGGAAAGTGACGTGCCCGTGGATGTCAAAGTCACGACGATGAAATAGCCATTGATCCTTGTAAGTTTAAATCTACAGACCCGAATGCATTCAAAGGCTTTAAGGCCAAGATCAGCAGGAAGCGACTAAGGAACAGAGCATCAAATTGAATCAAGGACATGATTCAATTAACCAAAAAAGGAGGAACGATGAAGAAGGATCAGATCACCAAATGGACATTGAAAGATGTAAACTTTCAATAATGTGACTTGTTTCTCTGCATTGAGAAAAGCAAATGGGTAGATGCCTCTAAATTCCAGCATGTCTTCTTAAAAAAATTCAATGCAACATGATGTGTTATTATTCCCAAGTCCATCTTGAAGAGGCTATATAAAGGACTCTCTTGTTATTGTAAAAAGATCTCTCTCTGACAATCAGAAACAAAATGTTGCCTTAATTGGAAGGCATTACTGAGACTTTGAGCTCAGATTGTTGATCATATTTTGTTATTGGAATAAGAAAGCAAGTGACTTTTCAGACTTTGTGTTGTGATATCTTTGTTGTTGGAGAAACTATTCTTATATCTTTTTCCTTAATATATTTTTTATTCCTTTAATTCAACAAGCAAAATTAGTGAAAGTAGTCAGGAAGTTGTCCTGAAGTCAACTGTGGAGAGACTTTGTGCCCCCATAATTGCCTTTAGTGTGTTTTTTTTCATTTCTGTGTAAAGGACCTTGGGACGACTTTGTGCCCTCATTGTCCTTCGTATCTCACTCTTGGGCAATTTAGGTGGAGACTTTGTGCTACATCTCAATTTGTTGGTTATTACGTCCTTGGTTACATTTTGCAATTACTACTAGGAGTATTTTTGTGGTTTGCTAAATAGTAATTCTGAAAGAAGAGAAGTGTTTTCTGTCATTTTCCTTGAAAATTTTCCTTTGATTTACATGCATTATCTCTGAAGAAAGAGAGATGGATGATTTATCCTACCCTTGAGTATTATTTTCTATTTATATATATATAGCATATTTATAGGGAACCTCCCCTTGATGAAAGGAGAGATTAGTCCCCTTTTAAAGTGCTAAACCTACACATTTGGATGACCAATATTTCTATTTTGGCTGATCAGACCTATTTTGTTTATCAGTACGCTGATTGACAAAATATTCAACCAACAATTTTTGGCGACTCCGTTAGGGATATAGCCCATTATTGTTATAACCTATCCATTGTACTCTGCTGTGGAAGAACGAACTGCTCCAGTGTTTTTCCATTGTTAAATTTTCCTCCTAGCCTCATGCAATAGTTTTTGGTGACTCTGTTGGGGAATAACCCATTATCCATTTATAGTCTTACCATTCACCTCCACACTAACTGGAAAAAGAACACGTAGTTCAAAGCCTCAAGCTTCAAACTGAAGCAAGGTCAATTCTTTTCCATTTTTGTTTCACAATATGGCATATTCAAGGTATACACAAAGCCAAAAGGCCAAAAGTATTGTTGACTCTATATTCAAGTTGGTACAACAAAGTAATTTTGATTTGTTTCCTTCACCATCTCGCCTCCAACGAACCAAGAGCTTTCCTCCTACTAAAGTCAGATCTCCATTGCCAAACGAAGCATCCACCTCTACTGTTGATAAAGCTTTACCAATAATTACCCCTCTGAGATTTGTTATTCCTCCTTTTCATAGTCATATAATGGCAGTTCAAGGCCCCTGGGCTAATGCTTTTGGTCCTCTCAATCTTACTCCACCTCTACATGAGCTTCCACGCAGTTCAAAGAAGAATTTCCCCAAATTCTATGGTGATGGAAAAGTTCATCCTGATGAACACATTACAGCCTTCAGCATAGCCTATGGCATAATTAGAGTAGAATTTGAAGATGTAGCAGTCAAGCTATTTGTAGAAATATTACAAGGTGCTGTTGTAGATTGGTTTTATCATTTACAGGCTCGGTCAGTAACTGATTGGAATACCCTCAAAGATAAGTTTGAAGCCAGATTCAAACCTGCAGAAGATGCACATACACTTCTGGCTCAACTTACACAGATGAAGAAAGAGCCTCATGTACTAATGAGAGACTTCATAGCCAAGTTTGACAAACTAAGGAGCAGAATTCATGTAATTTCTCAACCTACAGCTGAGAATCTCAAATGCTTCTTCATTAATTCTCAGTTACTTGAAATAAGTTTTCTTTTGAGACGTGTTGGTCAAATAGATCTTGTTGCAGCTCAACTTTTGGCCACTGAGGTAGAAGATGATCTCATCTTAGCAGGAAAGATAAGAAGAGATCTAAATAGAAATAGACCCCCATCATCTTTTGAATATTCATCTACAAGCACCATAGATCCAATGGTGCAGAAATTGGCAAATGAACTGCTAGCCTTGAAAAGATAAATGGCATGAGGTATGTCTTCTGCTCCTTCATACAGAGATATGCCAAGAAGGACATTTCCAAATTAGTCATATCAAGGTAATGATGCCAGGAATCAAGGGCAGCCAGATCATCTTCCTCCCCCACAAGGGAAACTTGTCCTTGAAGCTCCTCCAACCAACTTAGCAGTTAGATATTTGGAAACAAAACATGCTTTCTCTTTCCAACTTGAGTTTGAGCAAAAAAATGAATCTAATCTCTTCATGGAGGATCAAGAAGAATCAACTAGCGATTCCCACATTAGTTTTTTGAATTACCAGGAAGAACCCAGAAGCAAAGGAAAAGCTTTTGATGGATCATATGCAGTGTTTACCAGGTCCAAGAACCAATCAGTCCAGCAAGTTGATAAAGGGAAGACAGAGGAACAATCTCAACTAGCAATTACAATTGCTAAGCGTGGAACCACTCTGCCTTTCCAGTCAAAGGATCCAGTGATTACCGAAAAGATAAATACATCAATTTCACCTTCACCTTCTCCCTTAATTTTGCAAACCAACCCTCCTCCCATCCCTCTTAAAACCCAAAAGGTTGAAATGCTTTCCTCTGTTCTTAGTCCAATTCAGCCATTTGGCATAATTGATCATGCCAAGAAGACCAAAATCCAAATGTCTGAATTTGAATATTTACAGTCCAATCCTGATTAATTGGATAAATTGGTCCAATGTGTCAAAAAACCAAACTGTCCCTGCAAGACAAGAGGTTAAGAAAATAATTCTTGATTCCCCAAAAAACAAGCCCATTCCAAATAATCTTGTAATTCTCCTCCAATTGCCCCTAGGAAAATAGAACCTTTCTATGTTTCCTTATTGATAAATAGTTATCAACTCAACAATTGCATCATTGATTTTGAGGCATCTGACAATGTCATGCCTGCTAAAGTAGCTAAGTCTCTAGGCCTCACACTAACCAGGACATTTGGTAGATGTTTCTCTATAAAAAACAAGTAAGTACCATTGTTGGGGCAAATCAAAGATGCCCAATTTAAATTTGCAGCCTTTCCAAACAAGAGAATCAAGATGACTGTCTTGGTGGCTAACGTCCCAGTGTCTTATGGCATTTTGCTTGGACAAAATTTTTGTAAGGATGTGGGAGGAAAACTAAGCATGGACCTGTCTGAGGCAAAGATCCCTATACAAGGCATAATGAAGAGGTTGCTCCCTGAAAAAGAGGAAAAATATGTGGTCACCCAAACATCAGCCCCTAAAGCTCAAATTCTTTTTGAATCCTCAGGTATGGGTAACTACTTTCTATCTACAGATGAAGTGCATGAAACATCTGATAAAATTCTTGAAAGTGTCAACCGAGAAATCAGTTCAACTAGAATAACAAAACTAGTAGGTTGCTATACAAATGAAGAAAGACCCTCCCTCTCTAATAAAGGAAATTCTAAAGAAAAATTAGTATCTAATGGGGTATGGACTCTAGAATTTGATGGCAGCTATTCCTCTACCAATTTGGAAGCTGGGATTGTGTTGATATCTCTTCAAGGAGATATGTTTCCTTCATCTTACAAATTACAATTTAGAAACACTAACAATACAACTGAATATGAATTTTTATTGCTTGGTTTGAAGGCTGCTCAAGACAAAGGCATCAAGTTTCTTCATGCTAAAGGGGATGCTGAATTAGTAGTTTGTCAAGTGAGAAACTTATTCCAACCCAAGAATGAAAGACTACGCCACTATCACAACCTATTTTGAGACCAAAATGAAAGCTTTGATGTTTTCAACATTTCTGTCATACCCAGGGAATCTAATGACAGAGCTGATACACTTGCTATTTCAAGAACTCTCTTAGTTCCTCACTCAGATTTCAAAGACAGGTATACTATTGAGCTAGTCTATAGACCAAGTGTTCCTAACAATGCTGATCGTTGGCAAGAATTCAATGATGATCATCAAATCATTGCCTTCTTAGAATAAAAAGACAATTTTGAACAACTACGTTTTGAAGGCAGTGAACCTCAGAAGTATGAATCAGCCTCTGAATTCAATTCAAATATAAATGAAGAATTCTTACAGCTGAAAAGAAATAAAATTCTCAAAGGCCTGATTTCTCTTGAAAAACCGTTTGACAAGCATGATAGATTCATCAAATAACAGCAAATAGATTCAAGTTTCTCTCAAGGATTCGATCAAGTAAATCTGACTACTAAAGAAAATCTCAAGATGGTGAACATTGGTAAGTGCTGCACCCTTGAAAAAATATTTGAGTTCACCACTTTACTCTGTCAATACATGGATGTCTTAGCATATTCTTATGATGACGTGAAGTCTCTCAGACCTGATGAAATCTACCATAACATTCCTCTCAAGGCTGATTCAATGCCCTATAAGCAAAAATTTAGACAATACAATCTAAAAATATCAGGTATTATTCTGTTTGAGATACAAAAAATGTTAAATGCTAGAATCATCATCCCAATCCATCATTCCACGTGGATTGCAAACATAGTGCTTGTAAGAAAGAAGAATGGCAAAATTTGCATTTGTGTAGATTTCAAGAATCTGAATCAGTCATCTTTGAAAGATAATTACCCTTTGCCAATTATGGATCAAGTGATTCAAACAGTGACAAGTTCAGAGATGTTATCAATGCTGGATGGCTTCTTAGGATATAATCAAGTTGAAGTTGGTGAAGTAGACCAACATAAGACTGCATTCACCACACCTTGGGGTACATTTTCATATAGAAGGATGCCTTTTGGCTTGATAAATGCTAGTGCTACCTTTCAAAGAACAATGGACTTGGGTTTTAAAGATGAGATAGGTAAATTCATAATGGTATACCTTGATGACTTAACCATCTTTTCAAAGCGTCATTCTGATTATGTATGCCACTTACAACAAGTGCTGGAGCACTACCACCAGAATGGTATTTCTTTGAACCCCAAGAAGTCTATTTTTGGAGTAACAGAGGGGAAACTCCTCAGACACATTGTGTCTAAAGAGGGCATAAAGATTGACTCAGACATAGTCAAGTCTATTCAAGAGCTTAATTTGCCTACAAGCAAAAATGTTATTCACTCTTTCTTTGGAAAAGTGAATTTCTTACAGAGGTTCATCCCCGAATTTGCTAAGAACACCAGATACATTGTGAACATGATGAAAGAGAAGACCACCTTCAGCTGGACTAAAAAAAACAAGTCAGTATTTCAAGATATCAAGACTACCATTGCCCATGCCCCTACCTTGGTTTGTCCAGATTACCACAAAAATTTTATCATATACAGCTATGCTTCTGAACACACGCTTTCAATAATTTTTGTTCAACAAGAAAAAGAAGGTATGGAATCTCCTATTTCTTTCATGATTTACCCTCTCAAAACCCATGAGATGAAGTATTCAAATGTAGAGAAGCATGCTTATGCGTTGGTGAAAGTAGTCAAATATTATCGCTTCTATATCATGAATTCACACACTACTACCTTAATTCTCAACACCACAGTCAAGTCCATATTAACTCAACAGGAGTTTGGCACAAAAAGAGGCAATTGGATTGCAAAGATCTAAGAGTTTGATCTAAACATCAAGCCAACAAAGCTGGTAAGGGAAAAAGTCCTATGCCAATTAATTACTGACAATAAGCCAAAGGATACACAACATGAAGAAGCTGAAGTGGAAGATACACCGATAGTCTTTTTTGTCTCCACTACCAATGAGTGGCATTTAGGTATTGCTCATTTTCTTACTTATGGTGAATGTCTTGCTCATTTGTATTATAAAGAAATGAGGACTATCAAGTTGAAAGCTATCAATTTTGTCTTTTGGGACAACGGCTTGTACAAGAGAAGCATAGATGGAGTATTCCTTCGTTGTGTAGATAAAGAGCAACAAAGCCAACTTTTGATATCTTTCCACAATTTGGGTTGTGGAGTACATTTTTTTACTCTTGTAACTACTCACAAAATTTTGTGAGCTAGGTATTATTGGCCAACTCTTTTCCAAGATGCATATAAGTGGGTGAGAAAATGTGAACTCTGTCAGCAATTTGTTGGAAGACCCAAGTTAGCTGCCCTGCCTCTCAAGCCAGTGATCATAAAAGAACCTTTCCAGCAATGGAGGATTGATTTTTTTGGGACTATAAACACATCTTTAAGTGTTGGACATGTTTATGTCATTATAGCAACTGACTATTTCACCAAGTGGATAGAAGCAATCCCAACTAAACATGTTACTTCAGAAGTTGTATGCAATTTTCTGAAAGAGAATATCATTTTCAGGTTTGGAGTTCCAACCAAAATTATTACTGATAATGCAACTTATTTCACCTCCCAGGAGATTACTCAATTCTATTTCTATTATGGAATTACACTCTCCCATTCTTTTGATTATACTCCACAAGTGAATGGACAAGCTGAATCCAGCAATAAGATCCTGATAACTATCATCAAGAAGCTAGTAGATGACAATCAAAGGACATGGCATAAAGCATTGATTGATGCTCTATGGGTAAATAGAATCACATCAAAGAGGGCAATTGGTATATCTCCTTTTCAAATTCTTTATGGTATCAATGCTAAGATACCAATCACCTTAGAATTGCCAGCCTTGAAATTGGCAAAGGCAATTAAAGATCATACATATGAAAGCTCTCTTGATAAGAGAATCATGTGCTTGACTGAGTTGGATGAACAGAGAACCATGGTGGTGGACCAAATTTCTACTCATCAAAGTTTGGTAAAGAAACTCTTTGACCAGAAGGCCAAAATTGTGATTTTCAAATTGGGGATCAAGTCCTGTTGTGGGACAAAAGGAGAGAACCAAAAGGGATGCATGGAAAGTTTGACTCCCTTTGGAGAGGCCCATTTATAATTCATCAACATAATAGTAAAAATATCTTTCTATTGAAATATCAAGATGGCACACTCTTTTCTCTGTCGCACAATGAGAAGCATCTGAAACACTTCAACTCTTGAAGTATCAGATCATTGCATCTATATATATGTATATTTGTATAGTTTTAAATTCTGTTTTGTTTGTTTTCATTTTTTATGTCTTCTATTTATGGGTAGCATGACTCCATAGCCCAATGGCATACTTCAATGCACTGGAGATTTTGGATTCTACTCCCTTCAATCTTTTTTACAATTGATAGAAGTTCCTCAACTGAAGCCAGCTGTTGTCCTCCAAAAATATCACTCATTTTTGGGACAACATTTGAACTATTTTAGTCCCACATACCAAAATTGTCTCTTCTCTTTTTCAAAATTTGTCTTGAGCATTCAAATTTCTCATTTTTCAAGCTTCTCAAAAATCTACAGACTCTGCAAGCTTGAATCTACGGACTCTGTAGGCTTGAATCTACGGACTCTGTAGGAAAAGAAATCTACGGACTTTGCAGGAAAAGAAAATCTACAAACTCTGCAGGCTTGAATATATGGACTCTGTAGACCAAGTTCAATAGGCTTCACAAGTTGATTTCTACAGACTCTGTAGGAAAGAAGCAAGCTCTCAACACTTAGGTGATCTCAAAGTTAGTTCAATGACCAGGGTCAACTAAAAGAGTTCATCGACAAACTTCTAAGCAAGGATTGAACCGTTGAACCTTGAACCATTTTGGTTCAATGGGCTCAATAGGTTCAAAGGCTTCTACAAGCAGGTTTAAAGGCTTCTACAAGCAGGTTCAATCAAAAGAACAAGTTTTCGAGGCTTGAACCATTGAACCACTCAGACTCAAGGTTCAACAGGGTCAGCGCATTTGGTTCAACGATGATCAAAAGGACTTAGCCAAATCAAAGGGAATGAACCATTGAACCGTTGAACCAAAGTTGGTTCAACGAAGCGATTTAATGCTTCGGTTCACTCAGTCGGTTCATCAAATAGTTTAACATCTTTTGGTTCAATCAAATGGTTCATAAGCTTGGTTCAAAGCTTGGTTCAACGGTTGGGTCAAAGGAGCAGTTCAATGCAAAAGTTTAAGAGAGCCTCTCGAAGGACAAGTGCCCTTACAAAGGGCACTTGGTCGACAAAAGCACCCTTCAGAAGGTTCGTTTTCAAAGAAGTCACAAAGGTAAGTTCTTTTAGAATTTTGTTTAAGGTAGTCGAAAAGCAAAGGCATAATTCCGTCAGATTTTTTGTCTGAAGGAATTTGGGAAAGAAGCTGTGGGAGGAAATCCTGAAGGAATTTCCAAAGGCCAAAGACAAAGCAAGCAGGAAAAATGTCCACGAAAAAAGTTTGTGGGAAAAATGTCTGCGAGAAAGATTCCAAAGACAAAAGGCCACCGAAGGACCCCGAAGGGCAGGTGCCCTTGCGGGGGACTCTCGGCTATCAAATTAAAGGACACTTCCTAAAGCCAAAGGGTAACCTTCCCTTTGGGAGGATGAAAAACAAGAAATCCCAAGGGGTGATGCACCTGAAGATATCAAAATCAAGAATGGTGAACTAGTCATTGAAAATTCAAATGTATTGACGGGTGTGCGAACGTCAATTTTAAGGTTTGTAAAATAGCAGTTGATTTTGAAAAAGCCTTAAAGAAGAGCCAAAGAACTTAGCCTGAAGGCCATCCAAAGACCACCCGAAGGGCAGATACCCTTGCGGGGGGCTCTTCTCGACCCAAAGTGGATCATTTCTCAAGGCTCAAAGGGCAAGTTCCCTCCAGGAAAACTCAGACGATAAAGCTGAAGGAATTGCTGATGAAAGTGATGTGCCCGCAGACGTCAAAGTCGCGATGATGAAATAGACTCAAATCTATAGTTGATCCTTGTAAGTTTAAATCTATAGACTCAAATGCATTCAAAGGCTTTAAGGCCAAGATCAGTAGGAAGTGACTAAGGAACAGAGCATCAAATTAAATCAAGGACCCGATTCAATTAACCAAAAAAGGAGGAATGATGAAGAAGGATCAGATCGCTAGGTGGACATTGAAAGATGTAAACTTTCAATAACGTGACTTGTTTCTTTGCATTGAGAAAAGCAAATGGGTAGATGCTTCTAAATTCTAGCTTGTCTTCTTAACAAAATTCAATGCAACATGATGTGTTACTATTCCCAAGTCTGTCTTGAAGAGACTATATAAGAGACTCTCTTGTTATTGTAAAAAGATCTCTCTCTCACAATCAGAAACAAAACATTGCCCAAATTGGAAGGCATTACTGAGACTTTGAGCTCAAATTGTTGATCATATTTTATTATTGGAATAAGAAAGCAAGTGACTTTTCAGACTTTATGCTGTGATATCTTTGTTGTTGGGGAAACTATTCTTATGTCTTTTTCCTTAATATATTTTTTGTTCCTTTAATTCAACAAGTAGAATTAGTGAAAGTAGTCAAGAAGGTGTTCTGAAGTCAACTATGGAGAGACTTTGTGCCCTCATAATTGCCTTTCGTGTGTTTTCTTTTCATTTTTGTGTAAAGGACCTTGGGATGACTTTATGCCCTCATTGTCCTTCGTATCTCACTCTTGGGCAATTCAGGTGGAGACTTTGTGCTACATCTCAATTTGTTGATTACTACGTCTTTGGTTACATTTTGCAATTACTACTAGGAGTATTCTTGTGGTTTTTTGAATAGTACTTTTGAAAGAAGAGGAGTGCTTTCTGTCATTTCCCTTGAGATTTTTCCTTTGATTTGCACGCATCATCTTTGAAGAAAGAGAGATGGATGATTTATCCTACCCTTGATTATTATTTTCTGTTTATATATATATATATATATAGGGAACCTCCCCTGAATGAGAGGAGAAATTAGTCCCCTTTTGATGTGCTAAACCTACACATTTGGATGACCAATCTTCCTACTTTGGCTGATCAGACCTATTTTGTTTATCAGTATGCTGATCGATAAAATATTCAACCAACAATATGACTCCACCTCATCCTACCACATAGGTGGACATATATATGTGAGTCCAACTCCAAACATTTATGGAACAACAAACATGGGGTTATGAGCATGTCAAATGAAAGAGAAACTAGAAAAATATGCAAGTTATAGGGATGGAGTCATTATGCAGGTGACTATCAAGCATATCCACATGGCTATGTTCCACCCCTTCTAACTAAAACACAAAATAAAAAAAAACATAGAAAAATGCATGGTATCTCGAGAGAATTCTAATCTTAATTATTGTAAGAGGGAAGAAATAAACATTATTTAACATTAGGAGTAATCAAACATTAAGGGCAGCTAAAGGTTCCCATACATCTCTTGAGAAATAGTCATTAGGTGCTTTGGGGACACCTTCTTCACCTTTGGTCTGCTCCACCCCCTTCTCCTCCATTATTTAAAAAATATATAACATATAAAAATATGGATGCATGGTTTGTAATTATTGAGCATGGCATATGAAAGAGAGTACAAAAATATGCAAATTTATAGGGACAGAGTCATTATGTAGGTGATTGTCATCCACATCCACATGGCTCTGCTCCACCCCTCTCAACTAAAACACAAAAGAAAAATAACATAGAAAAATGCATGGTGTGTTAGTCAAAAGTATTGTAATTTTGATTGTTGCAAAAGGGAAGAAAGAAACATTATTTAATATGAGAAGCAATCAAACATTAAGGGCAGCCAAATGTTCCCATACATCTCTTAAGAAATAATCATTGGGCACTTTAGGGACACCCTCTTCACCTTTAATCTACTCCACCCCTCCTCTTGCAATGTTAAAAAAGGACAATGTAACAAATCAAAAGAAGGATGCATGGTTTGCAAACATTGAGCATTTTACATATATAGTAAGAACATTAAAGCAGGCATTGAAAATACATGGACCACTAATAAAACTAATCATGTTATCCCCTTGTTTGCATATTTATTCAATAAATATTCCATCTCGCACTGGGATTGCACCCCTAGTTGTCTACGGGCAAGGGATGGTTGTCTCATAATAGTGGGAATACCATCCCCAATTATTGATCCTCCATATAACTTCCTCCTTTGATCTTCGAGGGAGTGAGGGGAATGTCTAAACTGAGCACTTGCATGCAATGAGGACTTTTGACCGGTTTCTTTATCCTAACATAATGCATGTCACAACAGATTAACATCAACAAAAAAAATAACATAACTCAAATTCACTTTTGAGTACAGTAGCTGAAAATGCATACCATTTGTTTGGTCTCAACATAAAGTTCTTTTGAGGCAATAGTCTAATTCCAAATCATCCATCTTAAACCTGCAGTAATTAACATTCATAGTATTTGTTGCCAACAAACAACAACTTGCATTCAAACAAGTCAATAATATGGTTTACAACACTAACCCTTACTAATGAAATGCTTATATAAATCATCATAAAGGTCACCACAAGAGTACAATAGTGTGTTGGCAGCCAGGGTAATCCGACTAGTTAGCAACGTAACGTAGTAGTCACAAACTAATTAGGCCAACCACTATTCATGAAATTGACATCCTATGTTAAAAGTATATATTATGATCCTCCAACAAGGAAATATACATATGAGAAGGCGTTGCATTTTCTATAGATAGTGTAACGTTCCAAAGCAGAGATTATCTTTTCACATTATGGAAACTTAACATACCAATTCATTTGGAAATAATATATATAATATGGCAATGCCTCATGTGGTGATTCAAGGACAAGCTAAATGAACCTTTGTATGTAGTAGATGAGATAGACTAAATGTAATGGATACATTACATTTTGAAAACTTTAAAAGAACCAAAACATGCCTATTGTAAATTTTAAAGGTTAGTAATGATATTTTTGAAGCCTAGAATATCAAGTGCATGGAAATTATATGCAAAAATTTTAATTTCAGTTGCACCTTCTATGAAAGACATTGATGGCAATATTTAATAAGCTCACTGAACATTCTGAATGAAGAAGTCAATAATAGTAAGTATACATTTCATAGTACAATGAGAGTAATGCAAACACAAACATAGATTCACAAACTCTCACTTTGTGGAAGTCTACACAAACACATGAAAAACGATAAGAATAACACTTTCAATGTACTTAAAATCACACATACATGATGACCCCATCACAAAGAATAAAGTACATTTAGCCACTTGCAAGCATAAATACACATGAAATGGTGAATAAGCACACAAGAATTAAAAACAAATCACAAAAAATTAAAGCTTGGAAAATACTATAGAGGCTCTTAAACACCCTACAATGGGAGTATAACAAACATGTATTCACACTCTTACTTTATGGAAGTCTGCACAAACACATGAAATATGATAAGAGTAACACTTTCAATGTACTTAAAAGCACACATACATGATGACCCCATCATAAAGAATATAGTACATTTAGGCACTTGCAAGCATAAATACACATGAAATGGTGAATAAAAAAACATGATTTCAAAATAGAGGTGAAGATATTAAAGCTTGGAAAATACTAGAAAGGCTCCTATACACCCTGTTATACCTTGTTGAACAACTCTCTTCCTCTAAATTCATAGTGCATATGAGCCTGCATATAAGAACTTATCCTTATGTATAAAAATAACTTATTAATATAGACAAAATCTTGGGCGAGCTTAACCTTATGTATAGTGGACCTATACCAAGGAGAAATAGGGCCTGAGAAATAGTAGGTATGGGTAAAATTGAAGACAGATGGCTGTTTAAAGGATTTATTACAGTCTTCCCTGCTTTTCTTTGTATTTTCATCTAAATAATTTATGCAAAGGAGGCTTATGAACACACTGTGAATGTGCTTATCTAAATCATTTTCCTTTATTCCCCATACCTATTCTTGCTTCCTATGATTTGGATTGTATCTATGTTAATAAGTTATGGATATGATTTTTTTGACATTTATAAAAAACTATGGGATTTCTTTCCTTGTTTAGCTTATTCAATGACCATTTGCCCTTCTATGATCACAAATATGAACAAATATGTCCTAAATAAGATAGGGATTCAGTTTTATGCAAGGTCATATGCATCATTATCTTTTATGCAGGGTCATATGCACTACCATTTTAATAAGGTAAAATTGAGCTTTGCTTTATTTTGTCATTTAAGAATAACTTGCAAACTATGTGGAAACTCAAGAATATTGGTTTTAAGCAGAGTTCATAAACATAGTTCATAATCATGCAGACCACTATCTGTTAAGACAAAGTCTATAAAGAAGCAAGGGTAACCTTGAATAGGGGCATATGAAACCCTCAAATAGAATGAAACGGTCACTTGACTATATGAAAATGATAAAAGTTTCCACAATTTACCTAGACATTTGACTAAACATCGACTCCTCCACTCTTGTTTAGACTACCTTCACTTGAGCTATCTCCCTCCACCTTGGATCCAATAGCGAGCGAATGGTGAAGGATATATGTTTAAACTTTAAGCTTAACATTACCCAGTTAAAATTAAGCCATATGAGATTAAGGCAAAGATAAGAAAACATGATTATCTATGTATTAGGGCATGATAATCTGACATTACCATCTCATGGTTTACATGTCACACTAGGTCATGCCACGTGGCAAGTTCAGTGATACATGCACAGTCATGGTTCACGGTTGGGTCCTGGGTGATGGTCAATTAGTGATGAAGTTGGTGGGGATGGTCAGAAAAAAGTGGTGGCATTGACATTGATTTAATTATGGTTTTGATTGGTTTAATTGTAATTTGTTTTAAGCAGAGACCAACCCCCCCCATGACAGCTAGTAACCAACCCCTGATGATTGATGCCAACTAGCCCACACTGGGAGTTGGCATGTGCTAGTTAAGCTCTACCATATCCTCTTAGCCCACATTATCCTTACACTTTGAAAACTCACAGACGTATTTTTGATAGAGTCTAATGTCCCATTTTTTTAGTGTGCATTATATTTTTTTTACCATTTGTTGTACTCACATATGCAATTTTGGTGGTAAATGACATCCATTCTAGGGACTCAATTTTGCTCTCATTTGTCTATTTTTTGCCATTGAATTTTTCATGTCTTTGAGTATGGAGTATTGTATGTTTTAACACCTTAACTCCATCAACTACACCACATGGAAAACCAAAATGCATATTCGCTTGCAAATGAAAGGTTTGTGGAGAGTAATACATGGTGACTTTCTAAACTTTTTATATAAGGACAATATATTGTGGCTTACATCCTTGAAAAAGGAAGTACTTGTTTCATTCAACTCCATGTTTTAGATAGTTTAAATTTGCACATTGTTCATGCCACATCGTCTAAGGAAGCCTGGGATGTTATTTCAACATTATTTGGAGAGGACACTTCACCTCTCACTATTCTTCTTCCTTCTCCTCCCTCTCATAGTGAGGATTTTCTTGATGACATGGTTGATGTTTCTCCACTATCTTCTCCCATTTGTCAAGGTGTAATTCTTGATGATGGTATGCATGAGGAATCTTTGGCATCTACTCCTTCTATTGGTTCTTGTCCTCCTTTGTTTATTAGTGAGGACTCATTTTTTGAGGATGAGACACTTGTATCACCTCTTCCTACTGTTGATTCTATATATTTGTTTATTAGTGGTCACTTAGATGAGGTATCTATACCTCCACATACAGATGCACATTTTCCTTCTATGATTGTTGATCCTATTCTTGATTCTAGTGTGGTTGTTGATAGTACCCTACCAAAATCTAAGCAACCCATTGATCATATGGCCTCTTTCCTAGCACTTCAGGAAGCACACAAGAAACTAATAAAATAAAATTCCTTTTTTTGTTCCCTAATTTATGGAAAAGATGCCATCATATGATCTCTATAGAATGCACTAGTTGGTACACAACATCTTACTAATATGTTGGACTCTCATACCATTATTTTTAGTCTACCGTGTACTGTTACTGAATCTAGTATGCATCCACTTGATGCACTTTTATAGTGTGATCTACCAAATCTTAAGTAACCCATTTTTCATGTTGCTCCTCTTATTATAGATGATACTTTTGGACATATTGTTATTGCACACTCTACACATCCAACTCTAGTTCCACCTATATATATGCCTAATTCTTTTCAAAAACATACCACTAGCTTTACCTCTTGTATGTTTCATTCCATGCGTCACACTACCAAACTTGTGGGCATTGGAAATCATCTACATGGCATTACTTGCCCTATCCAGTCTGTTACATGGTTTGATTGACATGACATTGGTTATTTTTCTAGTGTTTCATCTTCATTAGGATCATTTGATAGAGCTTCATATTTTGTTTGCTCCACTCTTCGTGAAGATATTGAGCTACATATGAGCTCTTTTGCACCTTCACCTAGGACTGAGAAACCTAAGATTATAGTGGTCAAACATGATCCACCTAACACTTCTTTGCATGTTACCTCACATTTTTCTATTGTGGAATTTGCACCCACTCATGTGCAGACATCTTCATCCACCATTTGTGTCTATTTGGGGTCAATTTCTTATCATTCTTGGTGGTGTCGACAACATTCTTTAAGAGGACTCCATAGGCAAGGTTCTTCCACCACTCAACTTATTTTACTACACATTTCTCCTCCTGCCTTTTGATGTTCCTTAGTTGTTTGAGCTCCTTATCAGGCATAAGTGTTTTTCGAGCATGCATATCTCATTTCACAAATGGCATCTTCCACAGATTGATTACATTGTGGAATTTCTTGCATCACTCGGTGATATTGTTACTGTATGGGACCTTAATTTGTAGTCACACTAAAAGTCATGGAGTTTTTTCTGCATGTACGTATGCTACATGTCGAGCACATTAATCTTAAGTTGTTGACTCTCCCATCACCACTAAGGACATATTATTGAGAGATTTGTATATATCTTTGATGTTGACAGTCTCCTTCATTTTTATTATTGAGTTTAATCTCCTTTTGAAGAGTAGCTAGTCTAATAAAGCCCAATTTCAACATTTCAGTCTTTGAGTAGTGAGATTCACCCATTCATATAGTTTTTTGAGTCACTACACCCACTTCATCATTATGGAGGAGGGGG
Organism: Torreya grandis; assembly: GCA_037957365.1. NCBI lineage: Eukaryota > Viridiplantae > Streptophyta > Pinopsida > Cupressales > Taxaceae > Torreya > Torreya grandis. Next base: position 391,063 of record JARHVA010003990.1, on the reverse strand, counting down.
GGGAAGCAAAGTGTGCACATAGTACTTTAGGTGTTGTGTTCCTTGTTATACCTTGGCACACCATATTTTCATTTTCAGCCAGTTGATAGAGTGCATTTTTTGTTTGATGGGATTCATTTCATCAAATCCACTTAATAAAATATTACATTGAGCTTTTGGGTCATGCTTCTTGGGATGCCTTGCAACGTATGATTAGTGTGTTTTACAAAGTGAGCCTCGTATAGATTACTGGTTCATATTTAACTCAATAGTTACAGTGACTTAATATCCATGTATTCTAGTAAGATGGATTGGTTACCATAGGGACACTCTGTATTTCACTATATTTTGTACATAGGTCCCTGATTAGGCGTAGTTGTTGGGACACATCAACCCCTTTGATTTTTCTTTTCTCACTCCTTATTTTGCACTTAAGTGAGGGTGTTGGAGTGGTTGTGTACACACCGGCTAGTGATTTGAGATATTTCCAAACCAATATTATCTCTAGCCATGTTCACAATCACTTATATAGTTAAACTTGATTTGGAGTTTGTTTTAGTTGTTAGACTGTTACATTCATGGACAATATTTAGTGTGCACTAACTTAGGCAATCCAAAATATTTTGAGTGGATCACAACAACCAAGTGGTTATTGTGAAACCAACTCATTAGCCTATTTAATAGTCTATCCTTGTGCTTCTCTTTGACCAGTTGAGTAGAGAGAAACTATGTGGGTTGTATATTCCTTTTGAGATACAATAATGAAAAGACTTTTATTGTGTACAATTCTTTGTCTGATTATTGTATGGGAGTTATGGCTTCTTTGTGGCAATGGTGTGCAAGAGTGATCCTACAATCATATGAGTGCACATAACACTTCATTGCCTTTCATCCTTCCTTCCCATGTAAGTCAAGATACATGATTCAATTATGTATTATTTTATTTTGACGCACACATGAATTCACTCACATACACATATCAAAGCAAGATAATAGACATCTAATTTTGGTATAAGGCATGTTATCACGATGTCATATGTGCCTTTTTATGCATATGATTCATTGGTTTGGTTTATGTGCTCATTGGAACTTTTCCCGTGTGTTTGTCTTGTCTCCTTCTTTGTGTGGCCCTAACTTGCCCTCTTTCTTCTATTTTCTCACTGTTAAATGTTTTGTATCTTTGAGGATACCCTCCTTTCTCTTTCTCTCTCCTCTCTCTTTTTCCACTCTTTATTTTTTGTTGTTTTTTCCTCTAGGACATATTTGGTGGTACTCTGAATTTGTCCTAGGCAGATTATGTGAACCGCCAAAATTATCCTTGTTTTTGGGGCCCTTTTCTCCCTTCCATTTTATTTTTCTTGCATGGTCCTATTTTTCAGCGTCTTTTTCTTCCCTTGGGTCAGATTTCACACCAATAAATCCATGATTTGAATTTCACAAGTCTATATATACATGGCCTCTTAGAGGCATTTCAACAACAAATAATGAAGAGGTTATTCAAGAAAAGGTAGTATAGGCACACTTAAAAGGGTTTATTTGTGCTCTTAAGGCCTACATACAAAGGATTAGCTGCATTTTATACCAAAAGAAGGATATACGGGTGTGCATGTAGTTGCATCTCCACCTAGGAAAACAAGACAAAAGCTCATACTTGAAATATCCATTCACACCGCATTAGAATTACATTGGATCTAATTCTCAGTGTGTAAGATATATAGTTGAAACTCTTTGATGGTTTCCTAAATCAACTAACCCATTTCTTTTCACTCTTGATAGGTCAATAGGATAAAAGAAGGAAAATAAACAACTTTTCCCTCTATTTTTTTGGCCCTCTAATTATAGAAAACAAAGATGCAAGACTATATGGTATCGCTCTACGCAACTAATAAAAAAATGAAAATTAAAAAAATTATCATAATAAATATTTAGCATAACTGAACATTTCAATGAGCACATAAGGGGAAATTTAATGTGTCATCGAATTCACCCTTGGTACATTTGACAATATAAATTAGGTGCCAAATCCATCCCTTTAGAATCTGACTTCCATATTTCATACACAATTGCATAAACACTTGCCCAACATAGATCTAGTTTTAGAATCCAAAAATTTTGTTTTGGGTGTCTGATTTCAATCTCTTTCTCTTTGTTTACATAGTTTAGCTTGTATTTGTCTTGTTATAGTTCCATTTATTTCTATTGATGGACATAAGATAGATTAGATACTATTTTGGATTGTCATGTTAATAATCTCCCTTCTAAACCCATTATAGCTTATTATGCTTAGGTTATTTAGCCCTAATCCACTTTTAGTTAAAATAGTATACCAAAAACATAACATAACACATTTATACTTGTTTATCCAAGAATATACCTTCATTATCATTCATCAAACATTACAAAGTATACACTCATATAATATTACAATGATCACCATTATAAGATGATGTTCACTCATATAATGCACCCAAGAGTGTCACACCTAAATCATTCAAACCCTATCTCACATTATTCTCCAAAAGCTTTGACTTTGCATCTACAAACATGTAACCAACATGAACTAAGATTATCTCAATCTTGTCTTCTCATAAAGCATCCCACATTTATTAGTGTCCAAATTGAGAGGTTTAGGGGTCTATTTACAACATTCATGGACCCACTCTCTCTCTACCAACTATTTTTTGTCAATGCTTTCACTTATTCATCTCATTAGCATATTATGATCAACCTTGATCGATCCCCAACCATCTACATTCTTCTTCTCTGGATGCATTGCATTTGTTTGTGCTTCATCAATTATGTTTATTTTCATGTTTCTTCTAGCTTTATGTTTCCTTCTAACTTACACATCAATGTTCCCTTTTGTGCTTCCTTAACCCACACATTATCATTTATCATTCTATTGTATTTATTTTGTGCTTTAGAAAGTGTCTTATGTGATTTTGCATGTCTCACGTGCACATCATTAGACTTATAATTTTTTTGAATGATTGCCTTAATTTGCATATTTTGGGTCAAATGTCATCCTTGGCTTGATTCTATTATGCCTTTATAATCCTTGCATAATTTTGAAAACACCATACCAAGTACAATACATGTTCAACTAGGCAATTCACTAATGCAGAGTATATCTTATATGACTTCCCATGCCAAAATGAATATATGATGGATTAATAAATGCTTTGTATATGTTTGTATTATGCCCTAAATGTTCAAATTAATTTATTTGGCATATTTAAAGTATATCTCTTTCATGCATGACATTGATTGATTGTCCTAAATGATCTAATGCTAATGTGTATTTATATAGTTATCGAATTCAAATTAGGACCCTATTAATGCACACATTGGCATATAATGAGCGGGAAAGTTGATTAGTGAGAATCCACTTGATTCATAGTAGACATAAATGATTCATATTAGACCCAAAGATAAGGGTTAGAAAGGCCCACCTTATAATTGCACACTATGTTTCTAGGGAATGTCTAAAAATCTTAGGGAAACATGAGGGAAGGAGAGTGAGGAAATGTGAAGGAAAATGACAGATAAAAATTAGAAACACATAGAAAACATGTCAATAATCACCCAATCTAAATATATGATTGACATACATATAAGTACCCTTTAATAATGCAATTTTATAACTAAAAGACACCCTTGTATCAAAATTATGTGTATATAACTACTTTACATACAACCTGAATGGCCTAATGGTGAAGTTTTTTACTCTATATCAGAGGTCATAGGTTCAAATCGTGGGGAAGAGGCTTCTTCTCTTCATTCAAGAATATATAATGTAAATGAAAAATAATCCCCTTGTGGACTTCCACAAGGGGAGTCCCATACACTAAAACCTTACACCTTGTTGAATAATATATAATGTACATGTAAGAATAATACCTTACGGAATAATATGTAATGTACATATAAAAACAATACCACATGAAACAATATGTAATGTATATGTAAAAAAAAATCCCCTTGTGGGATGATAAAGGGGGTTCTCATGCACCAATTCAATATTTTACCTGGGGTGACCAAAAAATCATCCTTTACCTTTACAACAATTTCGTAATTTTATTTTAAGCTATGGAATATATCTATAAAAACTAGTCTAAGATTGATGAGGTGGGGTTTTTTTCTTACCCCTAACATTTATGTTATATCAAGATATGGATTATAACTCTTAAGATATTTTTCTTAATATAAGGGTAATTTCCTGGGATGTCATAATAAATCCCTCATTTGGGAAAGGTATGCCAAGTGTCTTCTAGGGGCTTGAACTAAAGACTTGGATATAATAAATCCATAACTATAAACTCATAAAAATGGCTCCAATGCATTTATTAATCATTAAATTGCAAATTTTTAGGGTGTTTGTGTAATTGCCAAAATTTACTGGTCCAAATTAGGCATTATTGGTGTGTTTTGTCAACTTTTAATGATTTATAACCCTTCTCACAACTATTTCCAACTATCATATTTTATCTCCTCCAATTTCCTGCCATTTTGTGCTCTTATATGAAATGTGCACTAATGGTCTATACATGTTTAAAAAGTTAGTGTATGGTATGAGGAAACTTGCATGGCCCCTTGTTGTTAGAGTGTACTCACATTCTTTGTTTTGCCTTTTTTGCCTCATGATCATTAGATGTTGCTTTGCATGCCATTAGGGTCCTAATTTTAATGCAATTTGTCTATAAATACACAAGCATTATAGTTAGTTTAGGAAAAGGAAATCTATATAATTCATTTATCGTTCACAAGAATCAATTGAGCATTTACAAGCATTTTAGAGGAAACCATGTGATCAATAAAACATTTATTGAACCACATATGCTGATGTTAGATACATTAGTTTGCATGTTGTTGATCATCAGATTTTCTTTAAATTGTTATTGTAGATAGAGGCTTGATAAGTAGATGTTGATTGAAAACCCAACTAACCCTCAACACGTCCCAAAACACATTGTTTTCCTTATGCTTTCATATGTTACTACCAATCAGGGCAAGTATATAAATTACATTTTGTAAGTGATCAAAGGAACCAAGTGAGGATTTTGTAGGTCGAAACTAAATAAATAGAGTCGACAAATTATTTCAAGTTTGTTTGCATTTTTATTCAGAATGATGATGTACTTAATAGAGTGTCCAGAATGCAAGTATACCTTGTTTAAAAAATATTTGTTTGTAGCCATGCATCACCACCTTCCTTATTTTGCAGCTATATTTTCTTTGGCACAATCATTGTTCTCCTCATCATGAGATTTTCTCTAAGATTTGTTGCTACAACCTCAATATTTTGCTTTTTTGTCTCAGCTTCAACTAAATTCACTCTTGGGCGATCTTCTTGCATTATTTCTTGATCTTGGCAGTGTGAAAACTGAATTTATCTAGTTCCTTTTCCATATTTTTAACAAATATAAGACTTATGTTGATTTTGAAAACATACTCTAGTACCGCCATAGCATTGTCCTCTCTGAAATCCTCTTCTTCTTTGTTGGTATTGAAACCCTTGTCTATTATATTCTTGCATTTCTTATACCATGTGATGACTCTCCTCTAGTGGGATTAAAACCTACTCTAGTGGTATTGAATCCACCCCATCCCCTTATTGGATGGGATTTTATTCTTCTTATCCCAATACTAGATGATCTTCTGAAATTCTGTCTATTTTATTTTTATTATGCCTTAAAAGTTAAGGGATAAACCTCCTCCATGCAAAGTATTATGTGCGTGCTCAATTCATCTTGAATAGAAAACTTCAAACCATTTACATACATTACATCCATTTACTCTTCTCTTTTATCATGCTCCACTCATATGTAAAGCTTTTAAAAATCATTTGTATACTCTTGTATATTGTGATCCTTTTGCCTTAGATTCTAGAATCTTTTGTATAGGGTTTGTGCATAATCCACAAGAACAAATTTCTCCCTCAACATCTTCACCATATTTTTTCATGAATTGATCTTCTCTTTACCTTTTATATGCCTCTCTTTCTACAAGTTATCCCACCAACTCATTGCATGACCCTTCAATTTAATACATGCAAACTTTACTTTCTTGTCTTCTCTCAAAGTTTTCCATTCAAAAAACTTCTCCATGCTATTCATCCAATCTATCAACTCCTATGGTTTTAAAATTTTTCCACAATATGGAACTTCAACCTTGATTTATTTATTTCTTCCCTCTAAATCCCTAACCATCATCTCTTCCATTGATGGTGGTTGTTCCTGTTGAATTCCATCTTCATTATTTGTTTCTTCATCTACCTCATCTTCTGCTCTCCTTTATCTTTAATTTGCAACAATTATAGTTAATTGTTCTACTTGCTTTTACAAATCTTGCACAATCATATTCATTTGAGAAATTCTTTATCATTCTCTCACCATTTATTACACCTCTAAGAATCAAACTTATTATAATACCAAATAATGAACCTAATACTATCAAGGCAAGAAATTCAATAGGCACAGTACACAAAACTTCTAAGACATTAACCTATATCAACTCATATTAAAAAATGGAATAGTTACATAAAAGAGAATAAATAAACCTCAAATCAAATTTGGATTTGACATGGAAAATTTAAAATTCCAAAAAAAAAAAAAAAAAACTTGACCTGCTATTTTTAGCAAGTTTCGCATGCAAGCACAATCGACTTTAAAAATCACCACATATCTTCTAAACATTGAAATTAACCTAATGGATGATTTTGAACTAAAGTTCATGTCTAATTACAAAAATATTCTAATTCTAAAAATAGAAAAACCTAAAAAAATATTAAAATTTAATTTCAAAGCCTCAGATGGTCATGTATGACCTCCTAAAAGTTTTAAAAACATCACTAAGCAAATTGGAATGCTTATGGCTACATTAAAATTTTGAGGTAGTCATTTTGGTGCAAATGAGAGATCAAATGAATTTATGGATCAAAATTCATGGCCTCCAAAAGTTTGGACTCTGCATCAATAAGTTTCTCTGATCATCATCAATTTTCTATGTTAGCATCCTATAACTTTTAAGCACACATTTCCACTGTCACCTTCTAATGACATTTCCACTGTCACCTTCTAATGACTATCATGAGATAACAAAATAAAATTAGATAAGTTGAAACCTTGCATGTCTTTCTCTTTCTCTTTCTTTAGAATCAATTAATTAGGTTAATTACTATTTTATAAATGTGGTTTAGCCCAGTTAAAAGTAATTGTTTATTTGTATAGGAATTTAGTATAAATCTATTTATTCATATTGTGATGATCAATTAAACTCTTAAAGACAACCAACTTTAATTTTTTTGATACTTTATTATGTAGAGAGGCGTAACTTACATTGATAGACAAGGGGGTGGGGGTGTAGGATGAGTGAGTGTAATCTTGTCGTCGAGTATGTCCAAAAACATGTCTTTAAATTTGATGTCCATTTGATCATCATAGGGTGGTTTTTCTTCTTGCTTAGATAAGGCGATAAAAAATTAAAATATTTTAGGCATATAACATGATTGAGCCCAACACAGTAGTATAACATGATTGAGGCCATTTATCACCAATTAGTGGGAAATTTGTAGAGAAGATGATAAAATTGATAACTAATGTGAAAGTTTTAAATGGGTGAGATTATATAACAAATATAATACAAACACCTCATGATTGATATATATCGACATTTTAAAGATAAATATATTCAATATATTTGAACTAATCATATTACCCCAATAACATGTAGGTGAGAAGAGCCCACACTCAATCAAAGGTGATATTATAAATAGCATCCCCTTTTCCTTATTGATTCACATATCCTCCCCTAACTATATTTTTTTAATTTAAAAAAGTACACAAACATTTTATTTTATTTTTGAGGTAAATTTCTTTTAAATTAAAGCTATGAACCAAAAAATGCTCTTACTGAGTCTAGAGCTATGAAATGGAAACATAATAGCTTTTGATTAAAGCTAATGAACCAGTCGGGACATAAATGAGAGGCCCAGATCTCCCAAAGAACCATCAAAAGTGAACACCAACAACATGACAACATTACAAGAAGCCACATCCAATAAGGAAGAAGATACAAAACACAAACAATGGGAATGAAGAACAAAAATAAAAAAGACAATAAAAAACAACAAGAAAATAAAATATATATAGAAATCTAACCACTAGAAAGCGACAGCTAGGCTATATGACTACAAAGGATCCCAGTGAAAAGGGATGCACCAACACACATTGAGGGACTCAAATGAGTATCAAACATGGGAAGAGTTAACCATATGATGGAATCATCCTTCTCATTAAAAAGATCTCCTCAATCGATTTTAATGATCCATCTCTAATCATTTCTTTTGCCTCTAATGTCAACCTCTTTTCTTTAGATATACATCCTCTTTAGTTGGTCAAGGCACCAACACCAACCTTGGGTTTCCTCCCTTTTGAGCAGGATGGAGGAGAAGTTTGAAAGAATGATGATGTCAAATGATCATGCTCTAGATATAGCTCTTTTAGATAAGATCCATAAATGTCTAAAATTGGCTCCTCCTCAAGATCCATAATCTCCTCCTCTACCTCCTTTTCAACAAGAATGTTTGTGGATGGAGAAGGAATGGTGTTAAAGTGCCAGACATAGAAAACTCCATGATTAAGCCAATAAAAGTCATCCTTAGGAGGCCCCTTTTTTATATTTTATGCTCATTGATCTCCACTAGATCTCTAAAAAGAACAAGAATTCACTCGGTGTCTAACATGATTGTAGTAAAAATATCTGAAAGGCAATCATTCGTAGTTGAAGAATTGAGTCCAAGAGTCGCATGAAGAATATACCATAACTAAGTAAAAAATGGACTTGGATAAATTAATCAAATCACAAACTCTAGTTGTGATGCATCCCCTATAATTCTCCTCCATTTTCATGAAAGAGCCCACTTGATTAGTCAACAATTCAATATTATCCTTTTTGCGTAACAAAGGTGGAAGGTTATAGATCTAGGACACATAGGAGCAGTTGAAACAACTACCTTTTCCACATCAAAAAAAGGAGCCCAAGGGCCAATTAAAATTTTGTGGTTATAGAATAACTAAGGACTAGATTCCTTAACAAAAACACAATTTGTAGCATACCTGAAAGTACGCTGAAAGAAGCCTTTGCCTAAAAGAGAGAAGTACAATGCTAAAATGGAAGACCAAGCTAAGGAGGTCCAATGCTCAAGGTCAGTGATGGATATGAAAATGCCCATGCATTTTCCAAACAAGGGTCTACATCCTATACCAATTTACATACCAAAGATAATAGAGTTAGGTAGGGAAAACTTAGGTGACTATTCTGAAAATCAGATAAAATTGTCTCCCACTAAGAAAGATTTAGCCAAGAAGGGGTTGTCTTTGGCTAGTGGTGAAAGTCAGGTTATTCAAAATCAAATAATCCTAGCCTTTAGGTGCTCTTACCAAGGAATAAAGAACATCAATCGAAGGAAGAAGCTTACTCAAGAAAAAATCTGAGCAATTGTGAAAAGGATTATAGTTGTTCCTATAACTTGGATATAATCAACAACCTTCAAACCCAAATCCATTTCACTATGCTAGAAATGACTGGGAGTTCTACTAAGGATTCATTAAGACAACCCTAAGCCAGTCCTAAGGGATTAACATCCTTCAATGAAAAAGAACTACAAATTGCAGATTTAGGCTTGGACTAGTTTTAAAAACCCTTGTTGAGCCCTTTTCCCTGCCAACGACAAACTCACTTTGCTTGCCCTTAACTATAATAGCCTTGGTCTTTAAAGTAGATCCTGGCTACTAAAAAACATCATCCTCATTATCTCCCACTGCATTGATGTCTTTAAATCCTATCATAGTTGATGCTTTCACCTTGAAAAAGTTATGAAATGATCCACTAGGCAATGATCTAACTAATGACTTGAGTTTGCACTTCCTTACAGACAGTTGCGTTATCATCATTGGGACCTAGTTAATTTGCACCATCATCTTCATCGTAGTATAGAAACATTATAACATTAGCCATTCACCAAAAATAAATATCTCTACCAAACATTTTATATTAAGGTGTCATACCTTTTACACTAAAAACATATTTACAGTAGATCGATTCATGGTATGGTGAATAATTTCTTACCATGTGTAGACACTAAAAAACTACGCACTTGCAATTTTCAATGACTAAATACCTTATGAATCCCATAAAAGACCCTCTAAACCTTCTTAACCCTTAACAAACCCCTCTTAACCCAATTAAATCCCTATTTTCCTAATCACATAACACTATTCAAAAACACTATTTAAAATTACTATTCACTATCACTATTCACTATGGGACCCACTATCACTATTCGTGATGACATAGCAAGTAGCATGGCATGTGACATATCAAGTGACATGAAAGATTATTTGGGAGGTGATATGGCAAGTGATATGGCTTAGAAGTGGGACATCATACCCCACTTGGGACCCTTCCCAAAGTGCTTAATGACCTCATTTAAGCATCACAAGGGCTCCCCTTGAAATATGAAAAATTTCCCCTCAAGGTACCATTAGTCAACATGTAGTTTACATGAAATTAACCTCCAAAATAAGATACCTACCTCTTTAAGATAAAGGGCACCCATTTTTGAATTCTTAATCCAAATGGGACACTCACCAACCCAAATGGGAATCCCCACCCACCTCATTTTGACTAATTCATCCACCACATAGAAAATGATTCCATACCTCTATTATTCCTCTTTTGGCATGAATCTTCACAACATATGCTACAACCCCCCCTCATTTCCTTCACCCAGGGTTAAGTTGGAGAGTTGAAAGTTAGCCTTTTGGTTGTTAACATTTTGTTTTAGGTTTAGAGGCATCATCAAGGAGGTTATCATCTTAAGAAGAAAGAGCCAAGCATTAGATTTCTACCGAAGTTTTGCCAAAATTGCTTCAACAACATCAACACCAACATCTTCAATCTTGGAAGGTAACCTTGGTTTTATTTGTTGCAACTTAATTTCTTGTCCCTCTTGACTTGTTCTTTCTTGACTTCCAAACCCACCCTTTGGCCTTCTTCTTCTATTCACCTCCATATCTTTTCCCCTTAGCCTCTTCATTTTCCTTTCCCCTTTATCCATTTACATATTCTCCCATTTCCCTCTTTACCATCTTCACTCTCTTTATCCCCTTACCCTTTTGCCACATTAATTAGTTTTTGCCTTATCCTTTTTAACCTTCATCCCTTAAACCTTTGCCATATCAACCATTTTTCAACCCCAATCACATCACTCTTTTTACCCTGGCCATTTCATCAAACCAAAAACCAAAACCTTGTTTTAAACTAATTTTTAGCAATTTTAATTATTTAAACTATTTAATTTAATTTAATCATCTTAGCAAAGCATTTAGTTTTAATTAATTAAATTTAGATTATTTGTTGTATTTAATTTTAGTTCGCTATTTTAAATACATATTTCTTTAATTTTTATCTATCAAACTTAAGTGTTAAAAGTAGTTGGATTGACAGCCCCTAGGAAGCTTTCGCTTTTAGGGTTTAACTTACACTAGGCAATCCACTTATCTTCTTGTCTAACAAACAAGTCTCTTTTAGTGTTTTCTTAATTTTAGGTCATCCTCCCATGCCAAAGAGGAGTTCTTACAAATTCTAGATTCAACATGCATGCATTCAACAGGTAGTTTTCTACACACCCCTTTATCACTAGTTTCTTTCTTCCAAAACTAAAAATAAATAAATAGAGAGAAACATTTTGGCACGCCCGATGGGACCCCTTATGGGTTCGTAGTTTTTTTAGGCATATAGTTGAATTAGTAAAAATTCATGATCTTGAATTTTTGAAATTTCTAAAATATAGGAATCTTATTTCCCTTTCTTCTTAAAAATCTAAGAAAAAAAAGGTTTCATCCTAGGGATAGGTTGCACTTTTCATCTTGCATTTAGTTGCATTCTTAAGTATTTCTTGTTTGCATAAAAAGACACCAAAAGTTTATTTTGGGTTAAAATTAAGTGCATTCATTTATTGCTTGTTGATTTTAGTTCATTAGTAACTTAGGAGGCAAAGTAATCTTATCGTAACATTCACACTTGTTATCACACACAAAACCAAACCACAAAATAATTTACACATCAAAACAATACTTGAGACAAGGACTGACTAGGATTTCATCACTTGGAAACAACCTTACCCCCTCTCAACTATCCCACTTGGATTTCACCACCAAGGGGAGAACCAACTCAGCTCTCTAGTTGAGTATAAACTCTAGACTCAGTATATATTGGATAAGCACCCGCACTAGTTATGGGATCATGAAGTGAGGGGAGCAAGCCCTAAACACTAAGCCACATACTGAAGTGTCTTCCTTTTGAGTACCTAAACAACCTGAAACTATCTATAGACTTCCACTAAAGTACCCATTTTGCAAGCCAACCTCCCTTATCACACTCTTTAAGGCATAATCCAAAAGCGATTTAAAAGTAATCCTAAGGATAAAACACACTTCTTAGTGTATGTATTGATTGCTTTGAAATTTTTGGTTTTGGTCTTTGTTTGTGGTGCGAGTGTCACAATAACTTTCCCTATTTTCTCATATGGTTTCAACCAAATAACAAGTGACAAATCAAAACAACCAACCACCATCTTCTTCTTCATCTATGGATTATAAGATGTTGACAAATCTCCTCATGCTTCACCTCATGATTATCCTCCACCACATTCTCCTTCCAAAATCCCAATCATATATGGAGGAGATCTGGACTTTAATGCCTTCCTCGATAATAATCTAGTGGTTTTAAAACATTACCTCATCATACTTGACCTGCTTCGGTTCTTTCTTCTGATCTTTCTCTTGGCATGCCATCTCACCTTATGGTAGGTACCTCTTCAACCCAACCATTGACCCAGGCCTCTTTCAACAACCCATCTACCCAACCTCAAACAATATTCCATCCCCCAACCAAACACCTCCTGTCACAACCTATGTGGGTTCAACCTTGCCATTTGTTACCTATACCCCATCCACCGGTACATTATCTTCCATTTTGGATTCTATCTTCCCTTCTATTGTAACCAATCCCTCAACCACAGTCCCACTTCAAAGCCTAATTCTCTCCATACCTCAAAACCTTCCCAGAATCAGCACTATAGTAATTACCCAATCTCAACTTTTCTAACTTCCTCCTACCTCAATCATACTAACCACATCTTTTTCTCAACAAGTACCTATGACAACTCACCAGTATGTCCCTCACCCATAATGGTACATGCCTCCCTCCACCCAAGCTTTCATACCAAGTAGTTCTTCTGTGCTACCATCTCAAACTCTTGGTGCCACCTATCAATATGTGGCTTCTTCAGCACCATCTGTTGCCTATTCATACATTATCTCAACCCAACCCCAACAAAATGTACCTCTTAATTATATGACTTCCCAACCTCAACCTGATCTAATAAAAATGCTAATGGAAAAAATGACTAGTTTGGAGCCATCCATCTCCACTTCAACTAATCTTTTGTCTTATGACCAAATTTGTAACAAGCCTATCCATCCATCTATGCCCATTCACACTTACCCTCATCAGTGGGAATTGCCCAAATTTTAAAGATTCCAAGGTAAAGAGGATCCTTAGTAGCACCTAAGATCTTTTCATTGTACTTGTTACTTGATCGCTTATGATGATGTTTTCCTCCTCTAGACCTTTCCCATGTCATTATCTGGAGCTGCCCTTGACTAGTATAATGCCCTTCCCACTCATTCTATCTTCTCTTTCTCTCTATTGGCACAAACCTTTTTAGAATACTTTTCAGTAAACATATCTAAAAAGGTTTCCATTATCAACCTATACTCCATCAAACAATTTGAAGATGAATCCATTGTTGATTTCATTGCCAGATGGAGGGGCCTCATCAATTAACTTACCTTCCCATTACCCCAACCCAAATTGATCATATTATTCTCTTAGGGGTGTGCCAAGCATATTGTTCCAACTCTCCAAGTCCAAACCTTTAAGACCTTTGATGAAGCATTCACTATGGCCCGTAAATTGGAAAACTGCACTATTGATGAAGGGAAGTTGAAGCTTCGAAATAAAAATTATAGTTTCAAATCCACTGACCTATCCACTACCAAAACCACAAACCCAACCAATTCTAAAGCAAAAGCATTAGCACATTTGGTTGTGCTCAAAACTGCACCTCCTCCAACTATCAACCAAACACCTCGAACCAACAATCCTTCCAATCACCAAAATCATACCCAAAACTGGGCTCCTTCAAAACCATTTACCCTAATTGGGGAGTCTTATGCATCAATCTTGGAAAAATTACTTAAAGCCAATCTAATCCAACTTCCACCCATCAAGCCCCCTCAATAATTCAATACTTCTCACCCCCTTCTTGGGTGGTACAATGAGAATGATCATTGTAATTATCATCGAGTCACTGGACATGATACTGATAGATGTGATACCTTTAAGAGAATTGTCTAGGACCTAATTGATAAAGGGGAGTTTGTGTTTGATAACCCAAATGCTCCTTCCAACCAATCTCTTATCATCCACCTTCAACCCAACACCATGAAAACCAACCTGAATCCTCCAACTCACATGAGGCACATGTAATTTAAGTCATTAATAAAGTGCCCATTGCTAAAAAGGTCATCACCTCTATCACCCAAATAGAGGAAAACCATCCACCATCATGTATTTCTCTAGGTGCCCAAATGGAGGAAGTAGTTGCCCTTTCCATTACCTTGGATGAAACCACATCTCCATCCACCTCTCTTATGGTGGAAATACCCAAGGAGATAACCATTCCATTGGCCATTTTATCCACCCATCTAATCCAAGTAGAAACTCCACCTACTTCTTTGGATAACCAAACCCAAGAAGAAACTATGCCTACCCTTCCATTTGAAATCATTACCCCCACCACTAATATTACAAAGCCATTTATACCTCCCTTGAAAACTGTTGTCAGAGAAACCTTACCCTCATCTACCCAATCATCACCCTGTAAACCTTCCACCAAAGATAACAACATTGAAACCACTCCTTCTTCCTCAAAGGGCTTGCACTTTGAAACCAATGATCAGAGAAAAAGACTAGATTATTAACCTTTTTCTCTGCTCGTTCAAAGTTTAGAATGTACCTCCCAACCTAACTTTGATAGAGCCACCTTTTGGCATCAACTTGGACTCCCATATCAAAGCAAATCTGAACCTTCCACCTCACTTGAGTCTACCCTCAAGCTTGATGCTATAACTCCACCAACTCCCTGTTAGGGTGTGGAGCTAAAAGCTACACCTTAAGGCAAACAGGGAGGTTTTCGGAGCTTGATAGTCACCGACGTTGGCAGGCCAAAACCAACGTCGATCAGGAGACAGTGCAAGGGAAACCGACATCGACAGGAGATCGGTCGGCGTCAATCACCTCCAGTCAAGCAGGGACCGGCGTCGGTTGCCTGTGTATTCCAGAACTGTTCGTTACACGAACAATTAGTTTAGTGAACAGAGTGTTTACATGTAAAGGCTATTTCGAGTCTTGCGCTGTGTGGATAATTATAGTATGTTAGGGTGTGGAGCTAAAAGCTACACCTTAAGGCAAACAGGGAGGTTTTCAGAGCTTGACAGTCACCAGCGTCAGCAAGCCAAAATCAACGTCGGTCAGGAGACAGTGCAAGGGAAATCGGCATCAGTAGGAGATCGACCAGCGTCAGTCACCTCCAGTTAGGTAGGGACCGACGTCAGTCGCTTGTGGCGATCAGAACTGCTGTTGACGAACAGTCAGTTAATTGAACGCAGAGTTTGCATGATGAAGACTAGTTAGAGTCTTGAGCCACAAGTCTAATCTGTGTATGCATGAGATCTTTATAATAGACTCATGGGCTGTATTGTTAAGTGGAGAATTTGTAGAATCCAAGTGTGGAGCTTGGAGAGTTCTTTCCATGGTGGAATCAAGTAGGATTCTCCATGTATGTAAGATCAGGGTTGATATGCAGGGTGTTGCAGTATCATGGAGGAGATCTACATGTGATAAGTAAGAACAGGTAGGTCTACAGGGATGTGTGTATGCGAGGGTCAGAATAGGATCGGTGGGGGAGCAAGATCAAGGTGACAACAATACATCAGGAGCAGGATCATGGTGAGATCTACTTGGAGTACCGGTTCGTACTCGATTGTACAGATGTACAATGAGGTGAACAACTTGTGTTAGCTGTGTGTTGTGACCTATGAGAGAAGATTACTCAGGTGGGAAGATTACTTGGAGCCCTTGAGGAGGAAGCCTCACAGAGGTGGAAGAAGAGTGTGATCTCTTTATTGTAATTTCCTTTGTAATGAGTTGAATACAATTGTGTGTTGCCTCTCATATTCTGTGTGTTTTCTCATTGATAGTTATTTATTCTTTTGGTTATTTTCGCATCTTAAGTTGCTTATACAATGGTAATCATGTGTGCTCTTAAATCTGACAAGTTGTGTCAGAGCGTTGGGGAACTTCGGTCCTATCACTACCCCTCTTAAGATCACCAGTGAACCATATAACCTACCCTCACCTAAACTTGTCAAACCACACTATGCTTCTTTCATAAAGCCATAAATAAATTAAGGGATCCTTCCCACGCCTAATCCTACTTGCTCTCTATTGAGATTGAATTTAACTGTATCAACCCAATCAAATCCAAATCTAATTGAACCTATTAAAAAAAGGAGGGTTGCCTAAGCCACAACCTCGGGTTAGGCCCATACCACCTCCTTCACCTTTATCCTCTTTTATGGGACCACATCCTTCCACTATTCTCGTTATCTACTCTTCCTCCAAAAAACCATCTCCCCTTTCTCCATCTATAACAACCCAATCCTCTGTTGGGAAATAACAGAAGCACACAATTGATTACCAAGCAACTTAATATGTGAAAATTAACCAGAATACACAAGTAACTAGAATTCAAAAATAACACAAAATATGAGAGACAATACACAACTTGTATTAAAACTCTTCCAGAAGGAAATGCAACAAAGAAGATTGCCACAGTTCTTCTTCCTTACACACCTCTAGGGCTCCCACACCTCTAGGGCATAAACAGTAAATCTTCCCTCAAAGCTCTCTCTCTTACGGTCACAACACACAACTCAAACATAGAGTTGGTGTTCACCTCCAACCAGTCAATATCCACTACTGCCAGTACACCGGTGCTCCACGCACTCCACAAGTACACAATCGTACTTTAATTAGATCTCCCCTAAACTGTAACAACCTACAACCCAATCTGATCTTACTTATGGAAGGAACTGCCTTGCCTTCCTCTTTGCTCTCTTTGAGTACACACTGTACTCCAAGTAGATCCCCCCTGATCTTGCTCCCTGTTGTGTTATTGTCCTCCCTGATCTTGCACACCTGCAAATCAATCTGGTTTTGCACACCTACAAACCTGGATCATGCACACACATACACCTGCAGATCAATGATCTTACTTATCCATGTAGATCTCCAAAAGTAGCCATGCACACCTGTTGACCAAGATCCTACACACTTGAAGAATCCTACTGATTTTCCAAAACCAACACCCACCTTGGCACTACTGTGAAACTAGGAGGAACACCCTTGCTCACCTCACACATAGAAGGAGCTAACTTTGTTCAACTCAAACTAGAACACTTTACAATACAACCAATGAGTCTCTTAAATAGATCTCATGCAAACAATAATTAGACACCTAATTACAATAATTAGATCCACAACTTCTAGTCTAAATTTGGCTCTTGACATGCAAACACTTGGTTCGTTAACTAACTGCCCGTAAAAC
Source organism: Torreya grandis (assembly GCA_037957365.1). Lineage (NCBI taxonomy): Eukaryota > Viridiplantae > Streptophyta > Pinopsida > Cupressales > Taxaceae > Torreya > Torreya grandis. The sequence goes on along the minus strand of JARHVA010003990.1, from coordinate 373,287 downwards.
TCATAGTTCGAACCACACAGGCAACCGACGTCGATCCCTGTCCACTTGGAGGTGACCGACGCCGGTCGATCCCTGACCGACGTCGGTTGCTCTTCCTGTCTGACCCTATCAATGTCGGTTGGCCTGATCGATGCTGACATATGTGACACTCAGCAAACTCTCTGCAACCTCCTCCTTTATTTGCATCAGTGAAGCTTTTAGCTCCACAACCTAACAATCTCCCACTTGGAGATAAATAGCTATACTGTACTTGTACCTGTACCCCGTCTAATCTATTTTCTAGCTTGTATCCCTCTTCAAGATCAATCTTGAAGACCACCCACCACACAACCTGTGGTGCACCTCCTGTCATCCAAGTAACCTGCCACATCCGAACCTACAAACCCATGTAGTGAAGTCCTGACCCTGCATAGCATGAATCCCTGCTGCTGGTCCCTCTCAAATCCCTGAGAACCCACTTCCCTGAATTGCCTCCTAACTCTTTGATAGCTCCCACTGCTTGGGAAAACTCAGGTCTATACCAGACCTCATGTGATTTCGAACACTGAACTGTCCAGCCCTTAGTGTGCTTCAGTTCTGCATCCTGAACCTCACCAACACCTGATTCACATCAGCTCCCATTGGAGACAAAATCAACCTGTGATCTTCCATGTCTCTCATGTCAAAGAATTTCGCTGCTCCAAATTCTTCATGACATGCCACTGAACTAATCTTACCCTTAGCTCAGCAAAACCGTATATATCTGAACCTGCACCAAGCTCATCCTCCACATACAGTAACAAGATAATGTTGTGACCATCATCCACCTGGTAAGACAAACACAATGGTTATACTGACATTGACTAAAGCCCTACTTTGTCATCCACTTGGTACCACCTGTCAGCACTGTACCACTGTCTTTCAGCTACCTCAAGACCATATGACCTGGTCTTCTGTCTCACGTGTCTGTTCTCTCTATTCTTTAACTAAGGAATCCATTCATCTCTGTGCTTTTCATATCGGCTGGCAACCTTACCAAATCTCCCGCTTGGTTCTGCATCATATACCTGCCATGCTCCCACTGTTTCCTAGATCCTTCCTACTCTGCAATTAGCAACTAGTGTAAAGAAGAGGAACAATGAATTTGAGGCTTACTTACCACCTTCAGTCCTCCATATGGGAGTTTGAGACTCCTTGACAGCTTGTTGTCTGCCCAAAATTTGTTACAGTGACCGACCTCGGTCACTACACAGTCTGCATCCAACCGACGTCGGTTCCATGCGCCTATCCTGACTACCGAACCTACCAACATCGGTGTCTCCTATTGCTGACATTGGTCCTCCTGATCGACACCGATCTTACCTATTATCGACATCGATCATCCTGACCGATGTCAGTCTTACCCTGCCCGACATCACCGGCTTTGGTCTGCACATGACCGACATCAACACTTGTCTGTTCGATGCCGGTTCCTCCTGACTGACGCCGGTACCTGTGTTCACTGTGAGTGATGACTTTTTACTCGTGAGCTCCTTTGAATCAAAACCCATGTCCAAACTGCCATGCTCAGAAGTATCCAGCCCCATCCACTGAACTCTGTCCGTCGTCTCTTTTAAGAATACCAAGGCTTTCTAATTCATAAGCCTATCAAACACATCTATCTTTTGCTTAAGAACATGCATCTCCTTCTTGCTCATGTGACCAAGCCTACAAAGCCACGTCTTCGCAATAGAAGAAGAATTAGTAACATGCAAGTAGATAAAGAGTACCTACTTTCTTACCACTAGCTAATTCAAATGCATCCGCTGTGAGAGTTCTTGTGCATCTCTCATCACCCAAATTTCTTGAAGAAATTAGCCACATCTCCAAGCCTGAGACCTGCATGACCTTCTTCAACACCCATGTGTTGGCTGCCTACAATTTCAGCTTCACTTCCCCTTTGCCAATTCTTTGACAAGGCTCACCAGCTCCTCTCCTTGGGGCTGCATGGAAAGAGGCAACAGAATCTATTAACCAAGATTCAACTTTATCCAATAAACCTCCCAGAGCATCCTGTGCAACAACACCTGCAACATCTGCATCTTCAGTTCCTTCATGCTGATATGCTACCAACCAACAATTTTCTTTTACCTGCTCTTTCTTTCCATAGGACCGTAAGTGACCATTCATGCTTTTCAATTCCTCCATTCTTAGTGTACTTTCTTCTGTCATTGCTCTACTCCCACTCAATCAGAAACCCCTGAGAGTGACCTATAACCAAACACAAAACTTGCTCCCTGCAACCTTAGCTCTGATACCACTTGTTGGGAAATAACGGAAGCACACAATTGATTACCAAGCAACTTAATATGCAGAAATTAACCAGAATACACAAGTAACTAGAATTCAGAAATAACATAGAATATGAGAGACAATACACAACTTGTATTAAAACTCTTTCAGAAGGAAATACAACAAAGAAGATTGCCACAGTTCTTCTTCCTTACACACCTCTAGGGCTCCCACACCTCTAGGGCATAAACAATAAATCTTCCCTCAAAGCTCTCTCTCTTACGATCACAACACACAACTCAAACACAGAGTTGGTGTTCACCTCCAACCAGTCAGTATCCACTACTGCCAGTACACCAGTGCTCCATGCACACCACAAGTGCTCCACGCACTCCACAAGTACACAATCGTATTTCAAGTAGATCTCCCCTGAACTGCAACAACCTATAACCCAATCTGATCTTACTTATGGAAGGAACTGCCTTGCCTTCCTCCTTGCTCTCTTTGAGTACACACTGTACTCCAAGTAGATCCCACCTGATTCTGCTCCCTATTGTGTTGTTGTCCTCCTTGATCTTGCACACCTACAAATCAATCTGGTTCTGCACACCTGCAAACCTGGATCATGCACACGCATACACCTGCAGATCAATGATCTTACTTACCCATGTAGATCTCCAAAAGTAGCCATGCACACCTGCTGACCAAGATCCTATACACTTGAAGAATCCTGCTGATTCTCCAAAACCAACACCCACCTTGGCACTGCTGTGGAACTAGGAGGAACACCCTTGCTCACCTCACACACAGAAGGAGCTAACTTTGCTCAACTCAAACTAGAACACTTTACAATACAACCAATGAGTCTCTTAAATAGATCTCATGCAAACAATAATTAGACACCTAATTACAATAATTAGATCTGCAACTTTTAGTCTAAATTTGGATCTTGACATGCAAACACTTGGTTCGTTAACTAACTGCCCGTAAAACTCGCAGTTCGAACCACACAGGCGATTGACATTGGTCCCTGTCTGCCTGGAGGTGACAGATGCTGGCTGATCCCTGACCGACATCGGTTTCTCTTCCTGTCTGATCCCGTCAACGTTGGTTGGCCTGACCGATGCCGGTGTCTATGACACTCAGCAAACTCTCTGCAACCTCCTCCTCTGTTTGCATCAGTGAAGCTTTTAGCTCCACAACCTAACACCCTCCAGTTCATCATCATTCCTTACGAACCTTTCTAATCCACTTTCCCATGCATTAAACCCTCATCATCTAGACCTACAATTCCTAAGCCTATTACAACTAAGCCAATTCTTCCTAAACCACCAACCAAACTCACTCCACCAACCACACTTCCTATCCCAAAAACTTTACCCTATAAGATCCCTGCACCTAGAGTTTAAACTTCACCAGCTTCTAGATCTTTACTAGAATCTTATACAACCATTTTGTAAAGACTGTTGCAAGCCTCTATCATTAGCTTACCACCAATCAAGTCTTTTGACCCCACTCGTGAAAAGCCAACCTAGTTCAAGGATGGTTTGATTTGTCTTTATCATAGGACCCTTGAGCATGATATAGAAAATTGTAAAGCCCTCCAATCAATTATTCATGGCCATTTGGAGGAAGATGATCTACTAGATGAATCTTCTATAAGTGTCTTGCCTCTTCTACCACCTATCCAATCCACCTATCAATCATAGACTTCTTTACTTCTGCCAAGGAGTGAAGAAAATGAACTGAAGCAAGCAACCGTCCCCCTTATCAATGCCATTCATATGGTGAGACTCAATCTCAAGCTCAAGAAAGTGATATAGGTAAATCCATCCAAAAAAATGAAAAGGGCAAGGCCAAGGTAGCCATTCCATGGTCTTATCCTTCGACTCTACAACTGACCAACCACACCCAAACAACTACACCTTCACCTTCACACTCACAACCATCCAAGACGAAAGTCTCCATTTTGGGAGACCCTTCTTCTTCCAATGCATCTCCATTCATCCAATGCTTGGTGTTAAAACAACTTCACCAAATTGCAATCAAAATGAGCCTTTATAACTTAATTAACACCTCACCTCAACATCATTAGGGTTTAATCAAAGCATTGCATTCTATAGAGGTTCAACCAGATGATCTCTAGCCTATTTTATCTTTGATTGGAGCCATCTAACATGCTATCATGGTCACTTTTCAAGAATAAAAAATTCTACCATATCATAGCAAAGACCATGATCCCCCTCTTTTCATCACCTCATCTATCAATCAAATGCATATTAAAAGAGTCATGATTTATGGGGAAGTGAGTATCAATATCATCTCCTCCCACGCTTATGATCAACTTCAACTACCTAAAAACATCATGTCTGAAAGCTTGGCAATTCTCTGATCATTCAAAGATACCCTGGCTACCACTCTAGGAATAGTTGTTCTCTACATCTGTTTGGGGCCTCAAACTATTCCTAAACTATTTTATGTCATAGGGTGAGTTTCAACATAATGTTTTACTTGATCACCCTTGGATCCATGCCATGGGATGCGTCCCTTCCACCCTTCACCAATGTTTAAAATTTGAACATGAGGGACAAGTCATCATAATCAAAGTTGATCCGAGTGCCTTTGCTTCTTGTAATATGACATATCAGCCTAATGACATCCTCATTCCACCTTCACCCCTTCCATAAGCAACCTCTAACTAAATCACTACATCAACCCCACCTGCTGACACTTATGTCTACAACAATGAGGAAGTATGTACTAGTTCAACCATCCATTCATCTCAAATCCCAATAAAAAACCCCTTGCAATCCACATTTCAATTCCTCACACTGGGGAAATATCGACTCCTAGCTTTGGATGCTTTCCCTTCTCTACATGAATTTGGGAATCTCCAAAATGATACATCTTATGATCCCAATATATATACCCTTGTCCCCTTTGGCCTTTCTAATAATAGAACATATTTTGTCTATGGGGGACTTGATGAGCCATTCCTTGCTCCCATTGCCATGCCTTATATACAGCCACTCACTTCCAAATTTTCTTATCTTAACAATCTAACCTTTGCCCATACATATCTTCATTGATGTACTTGGAAGGGTTTTAGTTTCAAACTCTGTGAACAAGGGCCTCATGAACTTCCCATTGTTAAAACATAAAAACCTCATGAGTTCTTTGGCTTGGGATATGTTCCCCCAGAAGAACCCACATCACCAAAACTAGTTCTCACCACTATCAATGAACCTCCAACCTCACCAGTCCCATCTCTCCCACTTGGAGAACCTCCAACCACACCAATCCTAGTCGAGGAACTTCTACCCCTATCAGGCTCACCTTTCCAATTTGAATAACCTCTACCCTAACCAATTCCATTTGAAGACTTAGACATATCCCATCCAGCATTTTTTTTATCAGTATCATTAGGTTAGGCCCAAGTACCATTAGTTTAGGGCTATTAACCTGTTAGCACAGTGGCCAAACTAAAACCTTTCCTCTCATCCACCTCAAAATGATAAACCATGATTCACGCACCATCTATACCATTTAGTGCCAAGATGATAATTCCTTCCTCACCTACCTTGGTGTAGGAGACTCTCCCATCCATAAATCCTTCCCTCTGAAAGACCAAACCATGCTCAATGAATCAACTATTAACGTTAACTTAGGAACCCAAGAGAATAATTGTATCATTAAACTGGGCCAATCCTTGAACTCCAACAAGCAACGTGATTATCATGCCTTCCTTCGAGACTGTAACATCGCATTTGCTTGGTCTTATCAAGATATATCACCCTTCATAACATCATTACCCATCTAGAGGCTAAGCTGATATGGTAAAAGCTTCATAAAATGTACCCTCGTATAGATCTTCTCATTAAGGAAGAACTTCAACTTCATTCAACCCATTCACTACCCATAATGGGTCTCTAATATTATTCTCTTTGCCAAGCCCATTGGAGGATTCCACCTTTGTGTGGATTTTTGAGACCTTAACCTTGCATGCACCAAAGATGACTTTCCTTTACCCAGCATCAACCACCTAGTTGAACTTACTACAAGTCATGAGATGTTATCCCTCATGAATGGATTTTCAAGATATAATCAAATCCTGATCGCCCCCTCAGACGAGCATAAAACTGCCTTCACTACTCCTTGGGGAACTTTCTATTATCGGGTCATGCCTTTTGGCTTAAAAAATGTAGGAGCAACATATCAATGGGCCATGACCTATGTCTTCCATTATCTTCTTCATAAAATTGTAAAGGATTATGTGGATGATCTCCTTAGAAAATCTAAACACTACAAGGACCATTTATCTATTTTTACTATCATTTTGAATCGATTGATCTAATTTCATGTTTGACACAATCCAAAAAAGGTATTTTTGGGGTTTATTCAAAAATCTTATGGGATTTATCATTTCCCTTCATGGAATTGAGATTGAACCTACTAAAGTTAAGGCCATCCTAGAAATGCCTCCTCCAACAAACCTTAAGCAACTTCATAGTCTATAGGGAAAACTCCAATCTATTCATCGTTTCATCTATTAATTATCAGACATATACCAACCCTTTCACCACTTCTTGAAGAAAGACACCTCCTTTAGATGGACCAAAGATTATCAACAAGCCTTTGATTCACTTAAAGAGTACTTACTTTTTCCACCTTTTATATCCCACCTAGGGATGACTAGCTTTTCTACCTTTACGTATCCACCACTGATCACTCTTTAGGCACCATGCTAGCTCATCAAGATGAATAAAATAAGGAGCAAGTCATTTACTATATCAGTCACACGCTTCTAGAGTACGAGACATGATATACCCATCCTAAAAAGCTTTGTCTCGCTCTCATTTTTGTTGTCTCTAAGCTTTGTCACTACCTTCTTAATCACAAAACATATGTTATCACTAACACCGACCCACTCAAGGATATGCACTCCAAGCCATACCAAACTCAATGAATGGCTAAGTGGCTCATGCTTCTAGTTGAGTTTGATATTGAGTTTATTCACCAAAAATCCATTAAGGGGTAGGTCATTGCTAATCAATTAGCTGAAGCCCCTCCTAGATAACCATCCCATTCCATTAACATTTCTCAATGAGTCTATTGCAACTCTTTCTTAGGGAGAACCCTCTTAATAAATGACTATGTTTTTTGATGGCTCTAAATGCCAACATGGTGGGGATACATGCATAATTCTCAAACCCCTTCATGGTGAACCCCTTCCACTATCTTTTAAACTCGACTTTGAATGTACTAACAACATGGTAGAATATGAAGCTTTGGTCATCCATCTTGAAACTATTCTCACCTTAAAAATCAAAACCATTTCTATCTTCAATGATTCTTAACTCATGATTAACCAGGTCAATGGGTCTTATTAGTGTAAAAATAACATTTTAAAAAAGTATAAGCTCCTTGTTGATGAGCTCCTAACATCTTTTGACCATTATCAAATCCAATTAGTGCCTTGATCTACTAACAAATTTTCAAACACAATGACCTCTCTTGCATCTTGAATACCCTCGCAACCTATGGAATCCAAATTATTTATCACCATCCATCATTTCATGAGGCCCTCGTATATCAATTCAGACCTTCCAACCATCTGTAGTGTGGAGGTATCTCTTTCAAATGTCTGGTATGACCAAACCTTTAATTGCCTTAACTTGGGCATCATTCCACCTGACCTCTAAAAGAATGTTCAAAATGCCTTTGTGCAGGGCACCTCTCGTTATACCATACTAGGGGGAATCTTATATAAATGTGGCTTTGATTGTCTTCTCCTTCGTTGTTTACATAGTCACAAGACTCCTTAGGCCATCAAAGAAACCCATGATGGAGTTTGTGGGGGACATTTTAGTGGCCTTGTTATCACCAAAAGAATCCTACACCTGGGTTATTATTGGCCTAACCTCAATCAGGATTGTTGTGACTATGTAAAGAAGTGTGTTAAATGCCAACAACATGCTAACTTGCATCACACACCCGCTCACGGCCTTTAGGTATCCATGGATTATTGACCCTTCTCATAATAGGGGTTGGATCTCATTTGATAAATCAATCTTCACTCTTCTTAGTGCCACCAATATATCATCACCACTACCAAATATTTCAATAAATGGGTGGAGGCCATCCCCCTTATCTCCATTAAAGTAAAAAAAATTATAGATGTTATCAATCATCACATTATCTATCATTTTGGGGTCCCTCACAAAATCATAACATATAATAGAAAATCATTCAAAAATAAAAAATTTCAAGCCCTCTGCGATGCTTTTGGCATCAAACTCAACCATTCCTCACCTTACCGTCAACAGGTAAATAGACAGGTAGAAGCCTCTAACAAAACCCTCATCAAAATCCTGACCAAAGTTGTAAGTACTTCAGGATGGGATTGGCACATACACATCCCATTTATTTTATGGGCATATCGCACTAGTATCTGGACCGCAACAGGTGCTACACCTTTTTCCCTAGTCTTTGGTGTAGAGGTTGTTATACTTCTTGAAGTCTAGATTCCCTCTCTTCATATTTCCTTACACGACATCATTTTTGAAAAGGATTATTGTCAAGAATGCCTTGCATGCCTTGAATTACTTGATGAACATCACCTTACTGCCCTTAACCATCTTTGCATCTATCGAGAGTGTATTACCCATGCTTATAACAAGCACCTCAAATAATGGGAATTCAATATTGAAGATCTCATCCTAAAAGAAAACCAACACATGAGCAACATAGAGAAGAGTAAACGAGGCAAGTTTGCTTTCAATTAGCTTGGGGCCTACATCATTACCCATAAGTATGGATCAAAAACTTATCATTTGTCCTCTCTTGAAGGCAAACAAAAACTTGAACCTCTCAACGCTTCGCATCTACATCAATTTTTATGTTAAAGAAGGATCAAGCTCACCTGTTTGTCAAATTTAAACTCATCCCTTTATCATGAGATTTTAACCTTCACCCACCTTCCTCCTCCCTTTTGAGGATAATTGATTACAACATAGAACCATGTGATTAACTATCATAGTCATGGCCTAATCTTAAATATGGGTACCATGACTCTACCCATAGTATGGTTCTCATGGATACTTTTTGTCTTTAACAAGACAAAATCCCATCGTCATTATCTCTCAAAACCTCAACCTTTAACATATCATTGACCTTCTTGTGTAAAGCTTTGCCCTCATAAAGGTAAACCTCTGAACCTAATTAGATTAGTCTGTGTCTAAATGCATTTCATCTCGTAACAATTACTTGGGTCAATATCTTAAGCATTGCAGACTTCTCCCTCAAAGGATAACTACCCAAAAACAAAATAAAAACTATCAAATATAAGGTAGGTTGCTCATTTGAAGGACAGCTATCAAGATCATTAAATAAAGCCAATAAGCTTAGACCACTCCCTTGAAGGATGGCTAAGTTCACTTTGTCAAAAGCAAATCAATTTCTTCGAAGCTTCTCGCATCAATCAACTTCTCATATACAAAAATAAAGCAAAAGACACACTATCACAACAAATTCTAAAGCTACAATTGGCTCTCCAGCAACATGAAAAGTGGGAAGCCATAATCGGCTTCCACATATAGACTTCCTGCATTGATTAGTCTAAATCTGGCATATTGTTAGGGTGTGGAGCTAAAAGCTTCACCTTGATGCAAACAGAAGGAGGATGCTGAGTATGCAGTCACCGGCGTCGACAGGCCACAACCGATGTCGGTCAGGGATCAATGTACATCAACCGACATCGGCAGGGATCGGCCATCGTCGGTCACCTCCAGGCAGATAGGGATCGACGTTGGTCGCCTGTGGCAGTTCTAGAACTACTGTTGACGAACAGTCAGTTAAGTGAACGGAGAGTTTGCATGATAAAGACTAGTTCAAGTCTTTGAGCCACTTGTCTAATTATTGTATGCATGAGATCTATATAATAGACTCATGGGCTGTATTATTAAGTGTAGAACTCAAGTGTAGAACTTGGAGAGTTCTTTCCATGGTAGAATCAAGTAGGATTCTTCATGTATGTAAGATTAGGTTTGATATGCAGGGTGTTGCAGGATCAAGATGGAGATCTACATGTGATAAGTAAGATCAGGTTGGTCTGCAGGGGTGTGTATATGCGAGGGTCAAAAGGAAATCGGTGGGGGAGCAAGATCCAAGGTGACAACAAAACATCAAGGAGCAGGATCATGGTTAGATCTACTTGGAGTACCGGTTCGTACTCGATTGTACTGGACGTACAACGAGGTGAACAACAGCTTGTGTTAGCTGTGTGTTGTGACCTATTGAGAGAAGATTACTCAGGAGGGAAGATTACTGGGAGCCCTTGAGGAGGAAGCCTCATAGAGGTGGAAGAAGAGTGTGATCTCTTTATTGTAATTTCCTTTGTAATGAGTTGAATACAATTGTGTGTTGCCTCTCATATTCTGTGTGTTTTCTCATTGATAGTTATTTGTTCTTCTAGTTATTTCCACATATGTAAGTTGCTTATACAAAGGTAATCATGTGTGCTCTTAAATCTGACAAGTTGTGTCAGAGTTTTGGGGAACTTAGGTCCTATCAACATTGGAGGACCTAAGCTACGAATGGAGAAGTTTAACGGCAAGAATTATCAACATTGGAGGATGCAAATAGAGGATTATCTGTATCAGAAGGATTTGTACTTACCATTGGGTGGGGTTGCATGCAAGCCCACAGATATGAAGGATGAAGAATGGAATGTTCTTTATCGAAAGGCTCTAGGATCCATAAGGTTGAGCCTTGCATCGTTTGTGATTTCCAACTTATCACAGTGCAATACAACGGAAGAGTTGATAAAATCTTTAGCGAATTTATATGAAAAGCCTTCGGCTTCAAATAAGGTATTTCTTATGAAGCAGTTATTTACTTTGCAAATGCAGGAAGGTGGATCGGTACATACTCATCTTAGTGATTTCCATGGTTTGGTAAACCAGTTAGCTTCAGTCAATATTGTTTTTGATGATGAAGTAAAGGCTCTCTTAATTTTATGCTCTTTACCTGAAAGTTGGGATAGTTTGGTTATGGCAGTAAGTAATTTTGCATCTACTTCTAAAATATTAAAAGTTGATGATTTTGTGAGTGTAATCTTGAATGAAGAAATATGCAGGAGAAGCACAGGTGAATCATCAGGGAATGCTCTAAGTGCAGAAAGCAGGGGAAGGCAAAGAGAGAAGGTTGAGCAAGGGAAATCAAGGTCAAAGGTGGGAAGGAGATCCGAATCCAGAGGTGTCACCTGCTGGTTTTGTGGAAAGAGAGGACACACAAAGAAAGAGTGTTGGTTGAGGGATAAAGAAAATCAACATGAAGGTAATGAAGAAGCAAATGATGCAAATATTGTGGTACAAGATGCTTTCATACTTTCTTTGGATAGTCAGGTAGGATCATGGGTTTTAGATTCTGGTTCTTCTTTTCATGCATCCCCAAACAAATATTTGTTCCATGAGTATGTCCAGGGAGACTTTGGAGTGCTTTATTTAGGGGATGGTACGCCTTGTCAAATAGTTGGCAAAGGGAAAGTGCAGCTGAAATTGCAGATGGACAACACATGGGTGTTGAAGGAGGTTATGCATGTCCCAGTTCTGAAGTAGAGTTTGATTTCTGTAGGAAGGTTGGGTGATGAGGGATGCACAATAACTCTCACAGTGGATTCTTGGAAGGTTACCAAGGGTGCACTTGTTTTAGCAAGAGGTAAGAAAGTAGGTACTCTTTATCTATCTACTTGTATTATTGATTCTACTTCTGGTTTATCTACTTCAGCTGTAGATTCGAAGATGTGGCTTAATAGGCTTGGTCACATGAATAAAAAGGGAATGGATGTTCTTGATTCAAAAGGTATGAGTTCAGATTCAGAAGGCATAGATAGAGTTCATTGCAGGAAAAGGAAATTTGATGCTTTTGACAAGAACAGGAAAGCCTTGGTGTTTATGGAGGAGATGAAGGATAGAGATCAGTCACAGGGGCTGTTAGGAACCCCTCCAAGGAAGCACAATTGATTACTTTTCTTATAAGCAATTAAACACGAAATTATACCAGAATGATTAAGTAACTAGAAACTTGAAACAACAAAGAATTTGAGAGACAATACATAATCTTGTATTAAATACTCTTAGAAGAAAATACAATAAAGAAGATGCCACTTCTTCTTCCACCTCAAAGGCTTGCCACACCTCAAGACCTTCTTCCCTCTCTCTCTAGCTCAACCACAACCAACTCAACAATCTGAGTTGTTATCCCCTCCTTGAATGCTTCAGCTGATCTCCTTGACCTTACTTGCTTGTAGATCTCCTTGACCTTGCTTCCTTGCTTCAATGCTTTACTTGCCTGCTCGATTTACAATACATGCCTCATGGGTCTTTAAATAGGATCCCATGCATACAAAAATAGACTTCTAATTACAATAATTAGACATGCAGCTCAAGACTATAATTAACCCTTAATCATGCAAACACTCGCTTCACTTAACTGACTGTTCGTCAACAGCAGTTCTGGAACCGCCACAGGCGATCGACATCAGTCCCTGTCTGTCTGGTGCTGACCGACGTCGGCCGACTCCCTGCTGATGCTGATTGCCTTCTACACTGTATATGATCGACATCAGTTACACTGCCAACGCTGGCACTTATGGAACTTCAGTATCCTCCTCCATGTCTGCAACAGTTGAAGCTTTTACCTCCACAACCTAACACATATGACATGGACTTATCTATTACTATTCTTAGGTCACCTATAGAAGGGGAAAAAAATTCACATGCAGTTATCATACATATCACCCATTACCCTTCACACCACCCATCTTCCCTTTAGACTATCTGTAAATCAAGGGATCTAGAGCTTACTTGTCACCCTGTGATCAAGAAACCTTTTTTATCGACTAACGACTATTCATGCACAATGTTTGAGGGGATTATATTCATTATAGTCGATCCCACTTCAGCTCTGTTTTTAGTCCTTGTCAAAAATAAAACATTGTGCCCTATTCTCAATGTGCTTGGTTGATGTTTTCTTCACGACTTTTTCCATCCAGTGTTACAACAATAATAATCATTCTTTTAACATTTAGTGAGATTATACTAACCACAACCATACCAATCATAACCATAACCATAACATTTATCAGTATCCACACAACCTTAAACATGAACCATTCGACTAATGACATCCAACACATTTTATACATAACAAACTATGCAATATTTTATTTAGGGTGCGATGAATTGCACAACACAGACACAGTCATCAGATTACACATGGCCTAACACACATGCAGACATCAACATACCTTATGAATAAGGCATCATTTATTTAAGAAAGTTTGTCTCATGATCTAGATGGTAGCATTAGTATGGGATAAGGGGATGACACTCCTGTTCATTATTGTTGTTGTTGTTTTTGATGATGAATGTGGTCAAATATGGTAGTCTTAGTGTATGGAGGGACATACACCATCATTTGCAATGGAAAGTTGAATGATGATTGTGTGAAGGTAGATGTGCTAGCATGAAGGACATGCTCTGATCTTGGTACTGATCCTTATCAATATTCTTTAAATAAAATACCTGCCCATTCTTCCTCACCGACTTGGTTCTCCATTTTGTCGATTGAGAAGGTCACATGATGTCATTGATTCCCTTGAACAATCTTCCCACTGGAAACAATCATCTCTACCCACCTTTTCACAAGGACACATCACCCTCGATATGATTGGTCATCTTGATAAAATCATTATGCACCATCATGATATCTTTTTATTGCCCTTATCACTTGATTCACATCCAATGTCTTTCCTTGCTTTGTCATCTCATGACCCTTGTAGGGCTGGTGGTCATTCACATCATTATTACCTTATGTCTAGTTGATGTAAATTGGATTCCAAACATGGGCTATTGTAATGATCGTGCCTTTAAAACTGCCATTGTTGTTGGTGGTGGTAACTCCCAAATCCTTATTTATATAGAAACTCTTCCATTAGAGGTAGGCCACCATGAATTCACACCAATACATTCACCTTCTTATCCCCTCTACCCTCCCCTTACTACTAGCCCATTGCCATAAGCTCTGAATATCAGACCCCAACCATTGGTAGTACCTGCTCCAACATGGTAGTTTTTTCTTTTGTGTCAGTTGAACGCTCATCTAGAGGAAGGAAATCACCATCTTCTCTTGACCACATAGCTTCTTGTTGGTTAGGCCCAAAACTAGTGGAATTAATAAGTCATTGGTTCCACGATGCTAGGATAGAGGATACAGACATGGCCACCATTTGTTTAGCCTACCCATGTAGCTCTTAGGTCAGGGAAGGTCCATCCTCTATCACTTACCACGTTGTTCACTTCTTTACTTGTAGAATCTACTTGATCGTCAAAACAATTCTTTGTAGGTCCTCACTTTGCTACTGCCATTAAAACTCATCTCATAAAGGTGAAGAACCTTGGCCAAAGCAACTCTGTAGATCCGGATAGACCCCCACCTCCTAAAACTCAGCTCATAGTGGTCAACAATATCTCCAAACTCCTACCCTCACATAATTTTAGAAGGTGTAACCTCCTAACAAAGGCACCTCTTCTTTGGATTAGCTCCATTGAAGATCATTTGTGGTACTTTGCATTGTGTTTCCTTCTAATTTATCCTACCTTGCCAATTTGTATGTATAATATTACTATATGTGGGATCATTATGGTAACTATTTACCAATCTACACCATTCACTTTCACTGACACCTTCACTAAAACCCAAAACTATTATTTTACAAAGCCTTCTCCCTCAACCCAAACCAACCCATGTGGTCCATCAAATTAGGGTAGCCAATTTGAACACCACTCACCCAAACCTTGTTGAACTACATTGGTCTGATGTCTATGGACTATATAGGCACTGCTTCACTTCTAAGGGCAGCACGACCACTAACAACTAATTTCCATCCCCTTTTTTCTTCTCACTAATTTCCATCGCTAACAACACCCTCTTGCTTAGGGCATCCTACATCAATGAATCTTTGAATTCTTTCTTCAATGTCCTTATGTTTTAACACCATATGATACTTCCTCTTAAGTTTTTTTCCCATTGCTGGAAGAACTACATCGGCCTGAGGTCTTTTTAGACTATGTAGGCAGCGTTCAATTACTGAGATCAACTTGACCGCATACTTTATTTTATTTTCCCTTCTCACCTTAAATCTCTTCCTCCACTTCCCCACCTATCCCCTCACCATCTCCCTCCCTTTAGCTTGTTAATCTCTTTTAACCACTTTTCTAGATTGTCAATCTCTCTTAACACAAGGGTTGACAACCTTCGTCATTGACCCCTCTTATCTTACATAAAACCACCACCTACTCTGTCTCACTAGCCTCTCCATCAACTTTCCTTGCGCATACTTTACAGCTCACTCCCTCACCCACTTCTCATGTTTTTAGCCTCTCTCTCCACTTATTACCAACCTTGTCCTTTATCCCCTTTAACTTCTTTCATCATCCTCGTCATCTCCCCTCACCCTTGTCTAGTTGTCATACCCTCTTTATCACTCTCTTTTCTTCACCAATTCCCCATCATATTGCGCATCTTGCAAGATTTATGTTTCTTTTGTAACTATAATTTTTCTTTATGTGTACCACCACTCTTTGCCATTTCACCATTTTTCCCACCATACCCATTTTCCATTCTACTTGTTTACTTTTTTTTATCCTTTCATCCTTTTTGTCTTCTTTTTGTCCTCCACAACTAGTTTCTCCCAAGGTATTTATCCTTCGAGAAGCCTTCCATAATTGCCTCTTTTCTTCTTCTCAGTTCTTGCCTTTTGCCTTTTGCATTCTCCTTTTCCTCTTTCCATCTCGGTGCTCACTTATCTTTTGCATCTGTGTGAGTATCCTTGCTTTATATCCCTGCTTCAATTCTTCCTTTTTCTTCTTAACATCCCCAATCTTCATCCTTTATCTTCATCTCATTTCTTTTCATTGTTTCCACCATCCTCTCCCTTTTCTCCATTTCATTTCATTTTTCTCATCTTGAAGACATTCCTTGTTCTTCTTGACCTTGTTTTTCCTCCTATATGACCATGCTTGGCTCTTTCCATCCTTCTCCACCTTCATCTTTATCTATAACTTTATTATTTTCTCTACCTATTTCTTCATCCATATCTTGATCTACCTTCACCTCATCCCTGTTGAAACTCCTTTATTCTCTCCCATTAGCACTCTACCTTCTCACTCATTAGAGTACGGTTACTAGTTGAACTGCTTCTACGTACATCTCCTTGTTTGATTCCTCCTGTCCTCCATGCCCTTGCATTAATGCATAAAATCTAGTCAGGTTCATAACTTTAGATGCATCCCTTTCTTATTTTAATGCCTTTGTCTGTTGCACTTGGACCCTTTTTTTGTGCCTCTCTAGCTACTCCATTCACCTTACCTATCACCTTTCTCCCTTTTAAACCCTCTACCCATTTTAAGCATGCTATAGCCTCAAAAGTCTTCCACTCAATTTTGGTTTATTGTGAGATATATACCAATCCTATGGCTTTATGATACAATTGGCCAGGATTGTAGGCTCATACGACCAACCATCAAGCCTGAGTGTTGCTAAGCTATCAGAAGGAAGATTCCTTCTCACCCACTCTGGTTTTATCTATTTTAAACCCCTTTAACTTTGACCTTCGAAGATGTTAGAATCAAAACTAAAACCACTGTCAAATAGAAGATTTGGGATACCCACGTGGGGATGATAACTATACCCTCTCACATGCCCTAACCTTTCAACTAATAATTTCCCTTGATTCTCCCTTCTCGGACTACATCTTCTTACACCTTGCAATAGCCTTGCTCTTTAATCACAATCCACAACCTGCTCTCTCATTTAATTAATGTTATTATTATTCACCTCACTCCATATTCCAAAACCCCTCAATGTCTTTCTCTAAATTCCCTCAAAACTCAACACTTATTTATTTTGGGCCCCCCATGATGCAAGGGTCAAGGGTTGGAATCTTTGCCACTTCTTGTTTACCCACTCTACTACTTTGCTTCCCTGAATTGTTGAATTGTTGTGAAGTGTACACAATATCAACTTATTTGGATGGTGATAAAAGAATCCATCAGATCATCGTGATAATTCTAGTAGTGTCATATTTTCTAAAGCCTGGTAAAGCATATTTTTTTATTTTTTTTTAAATAGTGATAGGAATTTCATGCTTGAGTCTACTTATCCATGACTGCAGATTCCTTTTACATAGTTGACGCAATCATCTAATTGCATCCTAGGTAATCTCATTCACCGTTCTACCAAATCGATCAAAAAACTATTTGATACCCATATTTCCCACTCTTTGATGTTTCCCTTTCTCCAACATCTTTTAATCGGACCTAACTACATGATATCAATATGGGGCAACCAAGTTAACCAACAGTCTTCACCTCAAACGAACTACATTTGGCCTGACATTCTTTTTGGATTCTTATCCATGAAACTTGTAGGCAACATACACTTGTTGAGTACATATGGAGTCAGCTCAACCATCTTTTCTCAATCCATACTCAATCCACCCATGCTTTTACTACGTCCACCTTGACGTTAGTTGATTTTGACCCAAAATATTGACGTGTTTTGCAATAACTTTTGATCATAATATCCAACCTTGCCATTTTGAACTTTTAAACATTTACACCACCTCGTACATGACCCAATCAATTGTGTCATTTTGTAGGAGTACTTCATATCCTAAATACTTATGACTAACACTAAACTTGTCTAGATGACTTGATAGGCATAACTCGATCAACTATGGCCAACACTGTGGACCGATTATCCATATCATATGTGTTTCTAAGATCAACCTTATTGTTACCAACATTGGCGGCTTCAATCTTTACACAATCTTGACTATCATGCTTAGCCATGTTCTGTACACCCATTTGTATTTCACATGCCCAGCTACCTTGTGGCACCACCTAATGCCTCCCCACTAACTACTTATCAAATCTACACCTGATTCAGCCTTTCCTCATCGACTTTTGGTTTGAGGGGGAACACCTCCTCCCATGTTTAGAGCACTTTGACCTTTGACCAAGCAATTCATTTTTATTTTGTAGCTTGTTAACTCAAAGTGACATAACAAAAAAGGGCAAAATGTAGACACTAAAAACTGTGCACTTACGCTTTTTATTGACTAAATACCTTGAGACCCCCCTAAAAGACCCCCTAAACCTTCTTAAACCTTAACAAACCCCTCTTAACCCAACTAAATCACTGTTTTCCTAGTCACATAAAACTATTCAAAAGTACTATTCACTATGGGACCCACTGATCAGAAATTGGGTTCTGATAATGGTTTCAATTCAAAGTTTCAGTGGTGGCACATTGTAGATCTCTTTGAGAGCTTTCCGATGCATTTTTTAGAATGTAAATCTGAGTTCGGGAGCTCTTGTTATGGCCATTTGAAGATTGGTCAAAAAATGTCTCTTGCGACATGTGGCATGTGTTTTGAGGTTATTTCGGCATTTGGACCTATCTGAGGTCGACACTTGGCAAATGCTAAGGTTTAAAAAAAATGGTTCAATGACATGCCACATCATCAACATGCCACATGGAGTCAAGTGTGAGATAAGCTCGTTGAGCAAGGTGGCGAGTTCGAAGGAAAGACCAAGTCCAATGGCAGCCTTAAGTCTTGCACCCAAGCCATGTTTGGCGCATTTACCAACGTGCATGCCTGCACTTAACGCCAAGTCTCCCACAAAAAGAGACGTTGACACATTCCAAGGAGGGGCTTAAGCTCTTTAAAGAATGCAACCACCTTCCACACAGCCCATGTGGGACAAAAGAATAAGTCAAAGTGCCAAAAAAAGGAGGGAAAAAAATTCAAAACTCATGCTAAGCGCTTAAAAGAAAGGGGCGACGATTTTGAACCCCTGACCTACCGCCCAAAAGGGATAAGCCTTGACCACTTTAGCTACGGAGGTCGAAGTGTTATAAAAGGGATGAAATTCTATTTGAAAAAAAAATTATGGGCTATGTTTTTTATTTTAAGATGCCGAGACTTTGTAAAAGCTTTGGAAAGCTTATGTAATGGATTTTTATCCATCTTCCGGCCATAATATATAGTCTTAATACTCTATTTTAGCCAATTTGCGTATTGGAGGTGTATTTTTCATTCCATAGAGGAGATTTTTAGGACTTTTGAAGCAACTTTGCAGGTGTTCATGAAGACTCGCAGAATTCTAAGGTGCCGGGCTTGATTTCAGTCACGGTGAAGGTGAATTTTTGCATTAAGATATCAGCTTGCAAAAAAGTTATTTATTGTTTCCAGGTGTTTGAAGTGCCCTTAATGGAAATGGTCCACTCCTTTGGAGAACTCGGAGACGCAGGCATCAATTGTGAGCTGAACTCCGTTATCACGTTTCGTGTTTTGGTAATTGTCATTGATGTATGATTCTGTTTTAGTTTTGCTGATTTGATTAATAAATGAACTCATGTAAGTAATTTACATTTCGACAATTATAACACAACGTTATTAAAAATTTGGTTTAATTGGTAAATGGAAGTAACAAGTCTTTTGACAATTCCAATCCAATTCAACAATCAAGAATGTTTTTGCCAAACATTTTGCAAGTTCTTTTGAGTTTTTCGAGAATTTGTTAGATTTGAGAATTTCAGTATTCGTACTTAAAACTTCACTTTGAATTTATCAGTGTAGTTTACAGATCACCCACTATCACTATTCATGATTAAAAAGCAAGTGGCATGGCATGTGACATGGTAAGTGATATGAAAGGTGATCTGGAAAGTGATATGACAAGTGACATGGCTTAGAAGTGATGTGGCTTGATGTGGAACATCATACCCTGACTGTGACCCTTTTCAAAGTGCTTGATGACCTCATTTAAGTACCACAAGGTCCCCCTTGAAATATGATGAATTTCCCCTCAAAAGACCATTAGTCAACATGTATTTTACATAAAATTAACCTCCAAAATAAGATACCTACCTCTTTAAAATAAAGGGCGCCTATTTTTAACTTCTTAACCCAAATGAGACACTCACCAACCCAAATGGGAATCCCACCCACCTCATTTTGACTAATTCATCCACAACATAGAAATGATGCCATGCCTCTGTTATTTCTCTTTTGGCATGACTCTTCACAATATATGCTATAAATCCTCCTCCTTTCCTTCACCCAGGGTTAAATTGGAAAGTTGAAAGTTAGTCTTTTGGTTGTTAACATTTTGTTTCAAATTTGGAGGCATCATCAAAAAGGTTATCATCTTGGAAAGAAAGAGCCAAAGCATTGGAGTTCTGTCGAAGTTATGCCAAAATTGTTTCAACAACATCTTCATCAACATTTTTTCTTCAAGCTTGGAAGGTAACATTGGTTTTATTTATTGCATTTTAATTTCTTATCCTTCTTGGCCTATTATTTCTTGACTTCCAAACCCACCCTTTGACCTTCTTCTTCTTTTGACCTTCATATGTTTTCCCTTTAGCCTCTTCATTTTTCTTTCTCCTTTATCCATTTACCTCTTCTCCCTTTTCCCTCTTTATCATCTTCACTCTCTTTATCCCCTTACCCTTTTGCAACCTTAATCATTTGTTGCCTTATCCTTTTCAAGCTTCACCCCTTAAACCTTTGCCATATCAACCATTTTCTAATCCCAACCACATCACTCTTTTGACCTTTGCCATTCCATCAAACCAAAAACCAAAACCTTGCTTTTAACTAATTTTCAGTATTCAGACTATTTGCTTTAGTTTAATCATCTTAGCAAAGCATTTAGTTTTAATTAATTAAATTTAGGTTATTTACTGTATTTAATTTTAGTTTGCTATTTTAAATACACGTTTCATTCGTTTTTATCTATCAAACTTAAGTGTTAAAAGCAGGTGGATTGACAGCGCCCTAGGAAGCTTTTGCTTCTAGGGTCTAACTTACGCTAGACAATCCACCCATATTTTTGTCTAACAAACAAGTCTCTTTTAGTGTTTTCTTGTTTGCATGTCATCCTCCCAAGTCAAAAAGGAGTTCTCACAAGGTCTGAATTCAATACGCGTGCATTCAACAAGTATTTTTCTACACACCCCTTTATTACTAGTTTCTTTCTTCCAAAACTAAGAAAAAAAAATGGAGAGAAACACCATGTACAAAACATATTTTTTTAATTGTTTGACATATTTAATAGGCATTTTTGATATAATTTGTATTTGTGGAAAAAAAAAAAAAATGAAATAGTTTTAAATTACGTCCACAAGATCAAAATATTCATGAGACCATTGATTACATTGATTGCTTCAATCATTTAAAGATTCTCGAAACTTATAATATCTTTTAGAAAACCATTACATATTTTTTTCGGTGATTTAAATTAACATCTCTCCCATGTTATTTATTTCATTTTTCTCAAATATTTATTCTATAAAAACAAACTCTCAAAATTTCCATATACTTAACTTGTATATTCAAATATTAAAAAATATTCAAAAATGAAATGAACCCCTTTCAACTGCCATATGGTAAAAAAAAAACACAAACCCTCTCTTTAAATCTGACATAAAAGAAACGTAAACATAAAATATACTCTCATTTTTAAACCCCAAAATAATTTCAATTGGTCCGTTTGTTATACTGAAACTTTCATTTCAACAAACAGAATAATGGAAGAATGCAGGGATATTTATTCATATTATGATATTCCAGCCACGGCTGCCTTCATTCACACCCGAGGGTTCGAACGCGTTGCCTTACAGGTACCTAATTGTTCATGTTCATTCAATTTTAATTTAGTATTACCTTTTTCAGACTGTTGTGAAATCAGGGCAAATATCTTTTTGCTGCAATTAAAGCCGAACAAAGCATTCACAACAAGACGCGTTTGATTTTGGCTGTTAAAATCGGAATCTAGTTTACACTAGTTTTCCATTTACTGCCTGTGAGCAGAAGCAGCTAAGAAATAAAGAAAGATCTAAATAAACTACATGAATGCCTTTGTATGATTAAACGAGGCCACCAGGATGCGGTCGCACAACCTGTATAAATAACACCAGAGAGCGAATAGGAGCTACAAAAAGAGCCTGCAAGCGAAGACTAAGTTAAAAGCTCAGCGGTGAAAGATTTAGGTGACATTAGGGTGAACTTAAAGCGATTAAATCCTAAACATGTGCATTATAAACATTGCAAATAGCTTAGGAAGCAACTTTATTAACGGTGGGCCTCATGTCCTGGAAAAATGGGTCTACTATATAAAATACCATAGCCACAACAAAATATCTGTAAAACTATTATATAATATCCTAAAATGTTTTAGAAATCCCATATGGAAAATTTTAAGGAATGGGAATTTTTTACCTGTATCTTATTGTAGGCAAATCTTTTCAAATTTAAAAATAGGAATATATAGGGTAGGCAAATTTCAAGGGAAAAAACATAGAATCAACTATTGATATTGGTGAATTTGAAAACTTTGTATTCATTTTATAGGAAATTTTGGCGAATATTTTTTAAAGAACCGATCCTCTTGATGGGCTCTTTGTGAGCCAAGCAGTTTCACCAATGACCTTTCGACCTTGGCACTAAGCTGAAAGAATCTGAGCAGAAGCAACTAAGAAATAAATAAACTTTAGAAATAAATTATATCAATGTCTATGCATGATTAAAATAGGTCCTTAGGATTTGATTGCACAACCTGTATAAATAACATTAGGGAGTGAAAAGGAGCTCCAAAAAGAGCCTGCAAGCTTAGACTAAATTAAAAGCACAGCTAGAAAATATTTAGGTTGCAAGAGGGCGAACCTAAAATGATTAAACCCTAAACATGTCAAGATGATAATGTCATGCATTATAAACATTACAAATAGCTTAGGTTGCAACTTACGTAATGGTGGGCTTCAGGTATGAAACAACATTTAGGGAGTGAAAAGGAGCTCCAAAAAGAGCCTGCAAGCTTAGACTAAATTAAAAGCACAGCTATAAAATATTTAGGTTGCCAGAGGACGAACCTAAAATGATTAAACCCTAAACATGTCAAGACGATAATGTCATGCGTTATAAACATTACAAATAGCTTAGGTTGCAACTTACCTAATGGTGGGATTCAGGTATGAAACAACATGGCCTGCTATAAAAAATACAATAGCTACAATAAAATACATGTGTAAAAAATGTATAATAATTTTTAAAAATGTTTAAGAAACCCTGTGTACTTTCATTTAATAGGGAAAATTTTAAGGAATGTGAATTTTTTTAATAGTATCTAATTGTAGGCAAATATTTTTAGATAAAAAATAGAAATATATATGGTAAGCAAATTGAGGGGAAAAAAACAGAATTAACTACTAATACATGTATATTTTGGCAAATTAAATTTTTTATATACATTTAATGGGGAAATTTGGCGAATATGTTTTCAAAAATTTGTTGCCTCTTATGGCATTGTGTCTTTGCACTCGGCAATAATTGATCCCCGGTGGGCTCTTTGTGAGCCAAGCAACTTTGCCAACGACCTTTCGACCTTGGCACTAAGCTGAAGGAATCTGAGCACCTGATACCAACTAGTGTGCAAAGACGAATCCATAAAAAAATTGCTGTTTGTCAAATCTAAAATTTAGGAAATTTGTGATGCTCTCTGGTAAATTCCCACAATCAAGAGAATAGAGATTTAGAATTAAAATCATTTAACCTATAATACAAATATTCTATATTACATAGTTTTTCACATTCACTTCTTAGGATATTTAAAATATATACTTTGTTATATTTATTTTTTATAAATCCAAAGACTTCTAGTGTTTATTTTGCATTTTTGTAGGGTGAAATAAAAATACCGTATGTATATGGTGACATCTTTCAAACTCACCATATTGCTTAACTATGCGATTGACAATGAGCTAACAAGACCCATTGAGTCTAGCTAATAGGGGGTGAGCCCAAATCAGGCAAACCAATTCGATAATGTTGTGTGTTACAAATATTACAAGATAACCATGAGAAAGTAAGACTGGTCGCCAAAGAAGACATGGTTGATGAAGGCCAAGGGTAATTGCAAGGAAGCCTAAATTCCTCTATGTTTAGAACTTATGGAAATGATTTTCTTTAATTTAATTATCAAACAAAAATTAATTTAGAAACATATTTCTAGTTTCTTGAGATTTTATATGTTTTATACACAGGGTTGGGAAATTTTCAATTTTTTTCTTATAAAATTGAGGTGAATCTT
Source organism: Torreya grandis (assembly GCA_037957365.1). Classification (NCBI taxonomy): domain Eukaryota; kingdom Viridiplantae; phylum Streptophyta; class Pinopsida; order Cupressales; family Taxaceae; genus Torreya; species Torreya grandis. The sequence goes on along the minus strand of JARHVA010003990.1, from coordinate 348,817 downwards.
CATTTTCAAATTGCAAATATGTTTGTGGTGATAAATAGAAAAAAAACAAAACCCAATGGTGAATATTAGCCACTGAAATTATCCCTAATGAAGACCACCGCTTGAGGTATTGGTTGTCCCAAATCTGAAACAGTCGACAAAGGGATGATCCCGTTATCATAACAAGATCTGATGATATCCATGGTAGACTGACCAGGACTAAGAGGATATGATTGACTAGTTCACAAGCACACTGAGTTGAATAAATATAATTTTTGGATTCACTGAATTGAATGGATTTTGAAGCAGTCTGCAATCTGGAATCAAATGCTTTGATTGTTGCTTGTTATCCCCTCAAAATTGTTAGCATACTATCTAGTGTATGCTGTATCATCATATGCATAGTTCTCAAATGTACCCACATTTTATAAGACTCACCTTGTTGTCTTTCTAATGCTCAGCTTAGAAGCCAGGTTTGCGCCAAAATTTACCTGAAACCAACCTCATCTGAGTATGGCCTGCATTATAAGAGTCATTTTAACATGGGGAGCGTACCTAGAAGGGCTTAATTGTTATTGTTGACAATGCTCTTCCTTGGCAATAGACCATGGTATGCAAGATGTTCCTATGCATGTTTGTGCATATGTACATCTCTCGCTCTCTCATTATATATATATATATATATATATATATATATATTGTCACCAAAAAATATGGTTTGGGGACCCTCTCCCTATATCTGTACATATGGACATGTACTATACACCTATATATGTCACACATGCATATATACATATATGCATATATACCCATACATATATATGATTTTAAACACAAGTTTTTTACACTAGCCTTATTCAGCTGTTTTATACATTGTTGTGGCCTTTTCAACATGGATCATGCCTTGTCAGTCTTAATCTGGCTAATAATCATAACAAATGCTCTGCCTTGCCACTAAACGACGGTTCACGAGACGTTCCTTTGCATGTGCAAACATGCACATACTTAAAATATAAAAAAAGGTCAATTCCCTTTTCTATTTCCTAAAGAAGAACAATTCCTCTTTCTGTTTCTTTTAAAGATCTTTAATTGAGTCGACGCATCTGAATTGAGCCTTATAACAAAGTAACATGTAGATGCTATGTAAAATTGATTGCCCATTGTAAAGAAAGAATGTGTTAAATAGAAACAATCTGAAGTGGCTAAAATTATATACATCACTTGAATATAAATTTTAGCAATTCATTTGAGTAATTAGAGATGGATCTTGTCATGCATTTCAATTGTTATTGGGTATTTGCATGAATGCCATGAAGAGAATATATTTGAGGAACTATAGGGAATTGCCAGACTACATATTTTTTTCGTTGAAAGCAAGATGAATTTCTGCCCACTACTGATTCAAGTCTACAATATTGTTTGTAATTATTGAATACATTGGCTTGCAGATTTCTTGAGTATGCATTATCCAACAGATACCCTTTTGTCATGGATGGTTAATTGTTGTTATCTAGTCGTGTTAAATTGATGAAGTGAATAACTTTGCGGAACTCTAGAGAATGGTTGTTAACATGCTTAGGGTCGAAACTGCTCTTACAGATTATATGGAAAGCACATAAACAGTTATAACAGCACAAATATACCAGAATACAGCAGTATGCAAAAAATACAAATAACAGCTATGTATTGCTATAAATCGGTGATGTTTCCATACAAAAGGAAGTGAACATAAATATGATTCGAAGGTGATCATCAAAGGTCACACCTTTTTTGATACCTTTTTGTTATCAAAATTATATATAATTAATTATGCCTTAAGAGAGATTAGCATTACAAGTTACTTGGTAATACTACTTTACCTAAGTACCTGCTAATCTGTCTACATTATCTCCCATAAAACTTGAGACAGACACATGTTTGTTGTCTTCATGCTGAGCTGGGGAGTCCTTGATTCTTTCAGATTGTGCCGCATGGGGTTTGTGTCTCGTGACCTTGATCTTGAACTGCTGTTTCCATCTGTTTGGCTGTAAAGAAGACTTCATTCAACTGATTGGATTGAGGTTTTGCCTCAAGTGGATATGTGGGTGTACTTGACTCTGCAGTTTCCTCATGTACCTTGGTTGATCCTTGTTTAGCATGTGAGCAATGAGACAATGGGCCTAACCCTTCTGCTACTCCCTGCAAATGTAACATTTGAATTGTCTCCACAAATGTGTCTCAAAATTAAATTTCTCGTGGTTGATTCTTCAAAATTTTGATTTCAATGTGCAACTTCATATTCTTTTTCTGATATTTAGTTTAGGAATTGTTCAATTTCTGTACTCCAACCTTTATTTATCTAATTATACTTTCATGGGTTTTATAGGAACTTTGAGCCTCTTGCAATAACCCATATTGCTTTGCAATAGTGTTCTCAAATTATGCCTTGGCATTTTCGGCTGCCATGAGCTTTTGTTTAGTATTTTCCATTTCCAACTCAATCTTAATTTTCTCATTTTGTTTTGCTAAAGGTAAAAAAGTTATTGATTTAAAACAGGTTACAACACCTCAAGTGATGTGAAACCCTACAAGATAGACAATGGCCCTAAGAAAGTCATCAAGGGCAAAACATTTTCTTGCATATTCTTTCTTCTCTGATAGGCCAATAACAATTACAGTTGTCACTAGGCCAATTCCCTAACTCTCATAGTTGATGGAATTGATTTTACTTCCTCGTGATAGTTAATACCTAGATCCATAATGACTTGTGTCTATAAGGAGCAATGAAATTCATTGTTTTTGTTATGTTTACACCACACCGGTTCTATGTGAATACTTGTGACAATATAATCTTCTCAATTATATTGATTCCCCTATGTGATCCCTTGTATGTATCTCAAACACCAAAATGACATTTCATAGTTCTTTTTTGTAACAATTAATCTAGCTAAGGAAAATTTATACTATAGCCTTGATAACCCTATCAATGATTGCATCAACATTTACACCATGTCGTGTCGCAATTCTATGCAGTTGCCCATGACAACTATTTTTTAAAAAGTTTCTTGTTGAGCCTTTTTCAATATTTGTGTAACCACTGGAAATCTCTCCATAGGAAACCCAAATATTGTTGGAGAAAATGAGCCACACCCGTAACCTAACAAGGAGCATTCCAAAATCCTGATCACAAAAGCACTGGTAGCTTAGTGGTAGAGCACCCCAACATGCAAATGGGAAGTCCTAGGTTTGAGTCCTAGCTGAGCCATTGAAAATAACATTGATGTAGTCGTAGTTAGGGATTTCAATTAATAAATGCCTTACACCACGCAACCCTTAGAATACTCAGTGGAAATTGCAATAAAATGCAACAACAACAATTCATATCTTTATTTGATTTCAATCAAAAGGAAATCCAACAACACAATAACACACTGATATCGTGATCTTACAATGAGATGCATTACAACATCAGATATGTAGATCTCAGCTTCTGCTAACTCACAATCTTTGCAAGTAATCTATATTAGAGTAAAACTCTCATCTAATCTCGCATCTCCTACCGAAGAAGTCCCATAGCACAGGTGTATGGGCATGCTTATATAGACGCAAGACCCATCTACGAACATTAAGTGCTTTTATCCCACTAACAACATTACCACACCTTAGTGCATCTCAAACATTAAATGTCTCCACAATTCCAAGGAACAAGAACATGCTGGAACTCAATGCGTCCCAAATAGGTCACGAAATGAATCCTTATCTTCCACGATTGTAGAATCAATTGCCAAACAATTAGCAACGACTCCTTCCTTAACACATCATAGTCACACAATAAGTCACATGAGATTCACAGGGCTTCGGAGTTACCAAACTTTATCAAAAGCTTTGTACCATGATCCTCACATCATTTCCAGAATGATATCATGCTTTATTGCAGGCTTTCCAAATATCCACAACTCAACTCACAGGCTGCGAAATGAAGTTACAATTACCTCCAAAAGGCTCTTCTACTCATCTTTCACTGCGGTGAAGAATCAACTCCATCAAAGACTCTGTTACTTAATCAATATTGGAGGCTGACATAAACATTCATAGAATCTCTGCATGGCTATGCGGTAAGATATTATTATCACAACATCTTGAGCATAACAAAGAAATGGTTACAAATGCACGTAACAACAAAATACGCAGAACATTACAGACACAAGTGTGCTTGTAGGCAACACCGAACTATACTAAACACATGCATACCAAAGATGACGCAAAACAACACAAAGACAGTCTGTGTGTCACAAAATACGTGCACAAACTTACAACATGACATATGCACAAAAAGAAACCTTGTGCAACACTACACTTGGACAAAATCCTAAACTAACATATTTTTGGTTGATGCAAGATTGCTCATGAACTCAGAGGCTCTTGTATCATACACCCTGGGTAAAAAAAGAAACACGCGCCCCTGTTCATGTGACTTCTAGGATCTCTACTAATGGTATTCCTTGTCTTGCAGCTTCTGATGTGCTAATCCATGTCACATCTAATTTTTGGCCTTTCCACTTTACCAGATATTTTGTATATTCCTTTTTTCTTGTAGTTTTTCCAACTCGTATGTCAATCACATCTTCTATCTCTTTATGCTCTTTTTTAGGCATCTGAAATCTCCAATCTATGTCTTCAGAATCTGAATTTACACATTTTCACTACCTTTATAATATGGATACAAATCAGCCACATTGAAAATAGGCGATATATCTATACCTTCAGGTAACTCTATTCATGTAGTCTTTCCAAACTTTCACAAAATTCTACACAGATCAATTTGTTTCCATTTCAACTTTTAATATGTCCCTTTTGGAAGTCTCTCTTTCAAATATGCTAAAACTAAGTCTCCCACCTGATATTCAACTTCCATTCTCTTCTGATCTACATGTTTATACTGCAATGTATTCCTTTCCAACTATTCCCGAACTTGATTATGTACTTCTCACATATGCTCTGCGAAATCTTTTGCTTTAACAATTCTCTTTTGTTCATTCTTCATGTTTCTTAATTCCGCAACTCCTCTTGGACTTAACCTATAAACAATCTGAAATGGTTTTGTCTTTCATGTACTTCTATTCACCTTCCTTCAACTTCCTCTTGCTTTCTTAGTCATTTTGTTTTGTTGTGTTTGAAAGTGCAAAAAATTAGGGAAAGATTATTTTTTTTGTTGGAGTTTCAACTGATTTTTCTTTTGTCTTTTCTTACTTTTTTCCTTTTCCAATTTCATCTTTGAGTTCTTAAATTAGCCATACTTCACTAAAAAAGGAATATTTATTTTCCAGCAGCAATTGCTGACTTGCAAAGATTTTGCCCGTTGCAAAGCTTATCTTTCATTGTGAAGTTTTATAGTTTTGAAATGTTTTTTCCCAGCTCGCAAACCTGTTTTTTCCTCTCCATGTGATGCTTGACACTTGGAGCTTGCAATCAAAACAACTTAATGCTACCTCCATTTGTGAAAGCACAAAAAACGTCACAGGGCTTATCATTATGAGCTACGATCATTGATGAGTCCATGTATATATTGTATTCACTATGAAATTTGGCTATTTACATATATTTGTTATCTAAATGACTTGTCATGTATTTTTGTTAAAGTTTGATGTATTACATTTTTTTTGCATTTGTCACGTTTTTGCCAAGTCCCAAGTCGACTTCTAATTGTTTGTCTTGCCAAATTTTTGCAAAGTGCAACTCATGTGAATACACAGATTTAGATTGATTTGAAATAATCTTCATGAAAATCTGAGTCGTACTAATGGAAATAAACTTGTTTGCAGTTCCCCGATGAGCACCTGAAACATTGTGTTAAAGTTGTAACTGGACTGAAAGAGGAGCTTCAGTCGCTAGCAGGAAATTTACAAAGTTGTTCCAAAGGAACAGAAAAGGTAGTAAGTCATGGTGCTATTCAACTTTATGTAATGGCAGATACCACATACAGTAGCTGTTGCATTGATGAAGTTGGAGCTGCTCATGCAAATGCAGAGTGTGTGGTTCACTATGGTCCTGCTTGTTTCAGTCCGTAAGTTTCGAGTACCTTAACCTAATCGCTGATGACTAATATTTTCATTGCCAAAAGATCTCGTGATTCTGAAATGTTGATTATGAACATTGATGGATATATATTTTGTTTCTGTTGAACTTTTATATGACCTATATCTTAGTACTTTAGACATTTTTGTAGGTTCTAGCTGAACTAGCCTGTTTTTACCTTCCCCCCTTGAAAAGCTGAACATAAAATTGTCACATAATTGGATTTTGGGGAAAATCATTTTCTCTTTAATTGGGGCCAAATTGCACAGGATGATGAAAAATTTGTGTATCCATGCTAGCATCTCGTTTTGGATACCGCATTTAATGATCTCTTTCATTTTTGATGTCACTTTTGAAGTTGGACTAAATAGTAAATATGAATATGTTTAAACTGAAAATGTATCTAAAGCTACTCACTTTCTTTTTATGCTTTAATTTATTCTGAGTTCCTGCAAATTTTTACATTAAACTAAGTTGAATTTATCACATTAATTTCTGTAGTGCGTGTATGTGTCTAGAAACTATTACTGTGTATTTTGTGTTATTTCCCTTGCCAATGGCCCTCATTTTCTGAAAATCACAAACAGGTCTTATTTGATGCATATATTGCAGGCCAGCATCTAATTTGATGTACCGTGAAAGCTGCACCTTGAGGATACAATAATGTAAACTACATTATATGAACATAGCAGTGATATTAACACATGGGCTTCTGGTATCTACATAGTGAACATTCCTACGCAGAAGTTTCTAATAGGCTTAAATCAGACTTGAATTGTTTCCTTCCAAGGTCAAATCTTTTTCAGAGAAACATGATGTAAAAGTACCAACTGAGGCTTCACATCAAGAAGGAAAAAGCAAAGATGATCAAGTTATTGGAAAAATATAGCAACATCAAACACTCAGAAAGGAGAGTTTCCTGAAAAGGCACGGGTGCCATTCAGGCCCTGTCAAGAGTGATGTCCTTTAGGAGTAATGCTTATGTTATCCGCAGCAGCAAACACCCTGAAGATGGGCCTATAGTTTATCCGAATCATTGGAAATCAATAATTGCATTGCAGTATAAAACGCAGAAAACTCATCTATGTGTTAAGCTCTTATTGATAAAACATATATTTTGTCTATGAATATTGGGGACTCAACAGCAAGTACTTTCTATCCTTCCTTGGGTGGGTATGGAAGGTGCTATTGTTGAGACCCAAGCCTGATATAAATTGTTTTATTCATGTATTATAAGTAAGAAGGAAAGAAATAAATTTATTTAATTTCCACGTATGACCAAAGTATGTGAATGCAACTCAATAGTAAAATCAATATCAATAACACGCGGGAGCCTAAAAGGAGCTCCAATGATAAAAGAGACTCAAAATGGATAGAATATAAGACATAATAACGAAGAAAATCAAGCCGTAGGATCATATCTACTCAGGTACATAGATCTCCCAGAGTAATGACAAAGGCTCATTAATAGATTTTGAGAATCGGTTAAGATTGAATATTATTTAGAGGGATTTTACATCGGTCACAGAAATAGAATATCTATTACCCAAGTTACTCTATTAGGACCTAATAGCATCCCATGGGATGGTATTTGATTACAAGTCAAAAGGATTAGGTGATCTAGCACATTTTATGATTAATGATATTCATTGAAACATGACAATGGAAATGCATATTAATCCCTTGAATGACTACAATAAATCTTTTTAGAGTCCAACCTACCACTCTAGGCATTAAAATTTATGTGATACTCACATGCAAAATTTATGTGACTCTCACATGCATTAGACTTGCCACTGACTCAACAATTTCAAGAGTCAACCAGCCACTTGACAAATTCCTTTCCAGAAACTTGACAAATAAAAAAGATTAAGCTTTTACAAATATTTATCTTTCCATAACAAATCCACTTCATAGACATTAAAGTGTATAATGTAAAACTAAGCACGTAATATTCAAATGTAAATCAAAAGTAAAAAAAAGCTGAAATATTTAATAATACAAAAGCTTCAAAGCTCAGATACACAGAGTCTAAACTCCATGGGTGATGGACTATGCCTAGGTTCTTTCTCTTGACAATCCACTTTTGTCCTGGAAAACAAAGAAAACTATTGTCTTTTCTTGCAAAAGACAGTCTGATACAACAAAAGAAAAAGATGTCATCAGCCTCCAATGATTCCATTGGTAGTATGTTTATCCAATGCCCCAAAATTATCTGTGTTCGTAAATATGGTTTTGATTGCAAAAAATCATTTTTTGAAAATCCTGTTGAAACGTGCTGAAAGTCAAGTTCCTTTGATTCCTATCCTTTATTGTCTGCACAAAATAACCCCTCATAAAAAACACTGAAATTTTTAAAATGATTGTATTTATCTTTTTCCGGTTTTGCTTTTATACTCGATGTGTAAAAGTTTTGCTTACAAAATATTTCTTAGGACTTCCCAAGTACTTGGAAAATTATTAAGTTGGTGAAGAGTCAGCAAGTCTTAACCAATGACCCTGACTTGGACCAGTCAGTCGTCTTGACTTGTTGCCCTGGCATACTGAGTAGGCTTGAAGTGAATATTAGCGAGTCATTTTACAGTAATATTAAGGCTTGTAGAACATACTTAATAACCTATTTAAGGAATCTTATGGTTGCCTAAAAGATGGTTAGACAAAAAAACAATAGAACGACATCTCAGTTTCCCTGTGATTGCTATTCACTCCTTGAGGCTGTCAGCTAATGACTCTTAAGAAACAATCTAGTGTATCAATAGTCAAATTTATCATTTATTCACTTCCATTTTTGAAAACAATAATGTAGATTGCATTAACTATGACATGTAATGTGTCTTGTGAAAATATTTTATTTTCATTGTCTTGGATAGAGTTCAAATGTTCTGATGGAGGTGCTCAGTGCATGTGTAATTTCAAATCTTTTGGGGGAGATACCCAATTTATGCTATTTGGCTGAGAGTAAGACATAAAATTCACCCAACAATGAAACCAGTAGTTGTACTTAGTTTCTTCATCAACAACCTATATGATTCTTACAGGTAGCATACACATCATTGATCTCATTTGCTTTGATATCCAATCTTTATATCACAAATAGTTCCTCTTGCTGTGGAAGATGTACGGATTTGAGTTAAATGTGCAGTAGGTTTATAATTTTGTTTCCTATGTCCATAATATGGAAGTGTGTAAATTTACATGGTTCATTGAAACCATCTTCCCACAAACATCTTCGCAGAATGATTAAACCCATGGAAGATCTCAAATGAGTTATAAAAGAAACAGCCCAGTTCCTCCATTGTGTAAAGTGTAAACATTGAAGCTTTTCAAGGTTTTGTTAATTTTTAGGTGATTATCATTTTTATTCTTCCTTCATTCAAAGTTCCAATATGATTTTTTGTTTGCAGGACATCTAGGTTGCCTGCTTGGTTTGTTTTTGGAAAAGCGTCGTTTGATGTAAGAGATTGTGCAGATTGCCTCTTGGAGCTTTCATCTTCAACTGAAAAGCCCTTGTTGGTACATTTTTCTTTCTAAGCATATATTTAATTCATAACTGACGATGAGGCCACCATTGTTATGTTTGGCCTTACAATGCTTTCAGTATTTCTACCTTTGATTGAGGAATTTCTCTTTCTTTCAAAAAATGGTGAACAGTATGAATGCCCATTTATTTCTTTTGTATGTAGCACATTATCTATGGAGAAATTTTAGTTTACACTTCCATAAAAACTAAATTAAAGAGATTATGAATGTTGCAAATCTTGTGACATAGAAAGAAAGAAAGAAATTATTTTAATATCCATAGATGACCAAAATAGGTCAATGGGTCTCAAAAGTATAACCAGTATAACTAATGCGAAGGAGCTAAAGTAGCTTTAAAAGAGGCTACATGCCAGAATTAAAATACATCACTGCGATAAAAGATCCCAAGTGGGGGGTGAACCCAAAGGAAGGAAATGTTGGAAATGCAAAGGAGATAAAGTCACACATTACAAATGTTACATATAACCACGAGAAAGGAAAACTCATGGCCATAGAAGATAGGTCTGATGAAGGCCATGGATGGAGGCAAAAGTTGCCCCCAGTCTAAATTATGTAATGAAGGACCAGGCCCCTCATCATCAACCACCATGAAAGAGCCAATATAAGATTTGATGATATTGGTGGGAGAATGACCAAGACTAAGTGGGCCTAGTTGTGTGGCCTTGGTGGATGCAAAGAACATCTCTCAGAAGCTCTCCTAAGCATCCATGGTCAATGATCCTCTAATATTAGAAATGACTCTAGTAATACATGTATGGTTGGATCTCTTGGAATGTGGGTGAGAAGGTGTAGCTGATCCTCCAATTGGGGAAAAACTGAACTACCATGTCTGGAACGAGAAGAGGAGGATGGTGGTACCCCATTGATTAATGTGGAGGAGGATATGTCTGCGCCAATGTATCGCCATTTGTATGGGTAATTGTAGTATCCAAAGGATGCTTAGCACCTCAAACCACTGAAATGTAACATACACAAACATTTCGATATTTCAAAAACTTTTCTTTTCCATACTAATATCATCATGCGTCTCTTTTATCAGATTAAAACACAGAGATTTACCATTCTCCGTAACCATCTATCTCACCATTTCTATACAAAGTTTAACAAATTAAAAACTTTATGATACGTTGGTCTAATATATTTCAAGTGCAGGTAATTCTTAATTCCTGTGAATGATTAAAACATCCTTGACACCTATTGGGTCCCTATGGTGAAGGATTTGATAAGATCCCCAGCCTTGCAAACTTTCCATATTCAACTAATCCATCATTAGTTTAATCATGGCTCTTGTTATGGACTACCACCAAATTCTTTCAGTGGTTTAGGCCAAGGCAATATGTTATTCAATTATAATATGCATTCCAGCAATGCTACATTTAGAACAAGATTAATTTGTTAGTAATACAAGCATTTTCAAGAGTACAATGCCGTAACTTTAAAAAAAACTTATCTATTATTCAATACACATGGAAGACAAGATGCCCTGTATGAGTGACCCAACAACATGAGAATTTCCTCATCATTGGATTAGCGGTCAATGCTTATTAATATTAATAGATGTTTTGTATTGTTGGATTAAGAAGGGGAAATTATTCCACGTATGCCTTTCACCATTGGTTGTGTGTACCACGTTAAGATGCCATATTTTAAACTCATTATTTAGTTTTGGATCAACTCTTCTTAAAACAATTATTTTAAGTTTTCATTAATCTACAAATGACAAACGACATCTTAGTTGAGTTGACCATTCCAAAGAAGATATTCACCATATTCCTTGTATTTCCATTTATTTAATACATAACTAGGTAAGTTTCTCACATTATAAGCTAAATATTCCCAACATCTAACTATATTGACTCTTCCTAAAACCTAGGTTCATTTGCTTGGGCAACCCTAAACGCTAAACCCGCTTTCATTTGCTTGAACTGTCTACATATCCGCTTTGCAGAATCAGGGCTTGATTTAGTTCTTATATTGAGGGTGTCACGCAAAATTAAGCGCTAACACAAACAATCCAACTATCCAACTCGCATTCCTAACATGGTTCTTTATTGAATTAAACCTTAATTCCACACACTTAAAAATAATATAGTGTACACGCTCCACAAGAAAGAGCGCGCACACTCTAATTCTAACATAGAGCACATGCCCTACTGAACCCATTCCCAAACCTAGCAATCCTTGAAAACCTTGAGTTTGATATACTAAACACACTCTTAATCTATGCTCAAAACACTAGTGCCCCACGACACATTAACCCTTGGGCCTCATGGCATGATGACTATAAACCTAAGGGTTCACATACATAATTCGATGTGTGCATAATGTTGGGTGAATATTTTGTCGTCAGTTAACTGATGGCAAAATGGGTATATCAACCACAGTACAAAGAGATTTATTTGGCAAAAAGTGTGGTTTTACTACATCACAGTGAGATAAATCTCTCCTCTCATCAAGGGGAGGTTCCCTATTCTAAAATACTTATAGATTAATAAGAACTGAAAATAACACTCAGGGTAGGATAACACCATCCATCTTTTTTTTTTCAGAGATGATGTTCACAGACATAAAAGAAATCCTGATGAAATGATAGAAGGCGTTTCTCTTTTTTCAGAAGTGGTTTGCAGCAAACAACAGGAATTCTTATCGGGTAGTAACTAGGTCTACGAGAAACCCACGAAAGCACAAAGTCTTTTGTTGATTCCCTCACTGATCCGAATCATACGTAACAATAGAGTAAAGTGGAGCTCAAAGTCTTTACCTAAAACTACAACAGATAAAAAGATCACAAAGGATAAAAGCAACTCAAAGTCTTTCTGATATCCTTCAGAATGTCTTCAGAGAATTTTCACATACACTTTGCTTATTTAATCAAACAGATGAAAGATTATTAGGAAAGAGAACATAAAAACGATCCCCTAAATAACCCAAATTATTTCAACACAAAGTTTGAAAATAACATGTTTCTCATTCATTCAAGAAAATATGATTTACAAGCTGAGATCAAAGTCTCAAGAAGTATCTCAATTTTGGCAGAGTTTTTGCTCTCAATTATCCAGAGATATATTACAAAAGAGGCTCCTCCTATATATAGAGAAAGACCTTCAAAATTTGAAAAAGACTTAAATATTATAACCTAGTCAAAGGTGAGAGTCTTTGTTGACTTTGGACTTCCCAGATTTTTACATGTATTTACACATAACAAAAGTACATGTGCAAATGCCCAAGTTAGTTACAAAGTGCATTTTGAATAAAGCATGGAAGAACAACTTCAATCTTTATTGCCAGTGTTCTTCATTTCATGGTTGGGATTGTTTGATTTGGTTCTTTCTACGAACTCGGCCATATCCACGTGTTCAATCTCTGTATCCTTAATGTCGTCAACATTAGAAGCAACTGAGGTGATTGGAAAAACACCTCGATACTTGTACTTCATTGTCTTCGACTTCTTCGGAGAAACTTCAGTGATTTGAAAGAACTTTTGTTGAAAAGACGTCAATGAAAAGGGATCTTTTAGAGAAACTGCAATAAAAATCACGATCGTGCAATCAGGGAAAAAATTAGTAATTTGGAAAAACTGCACGTTTGATGATCACGATTATGGGAATGCGCTTGAAAGGGCTAAGGCGCTAGCAGACCAAAAAATCAAAGGAAAGTGGGCTCAGAAAAGCAAACTTGAAAATACCCGAGTTAGGAAATTCAAGAGGATGCTTGTATGGGTGGCAAAAATTGCCACCCTCGCACATGGAGGATATTTGTATTGGCAGCAAAAATCACCATCGATGCATGTTGAAGTGAAAAGAGAGAAAAATGCAAGAGCGGCAAAAAATGCCGCCTTTGCATAAAAACTGAAAAACATGCAATGGCGGCAAAAATTGCTATCTTTGCATAAAAGTTGAAAAATATGCAATGGCGGCAAAAATTGCCACCTTTGCATAAAAGCTGAAAAACATGCAATGGCGGCAAAAATTGCCACTTTTGCATAAAAGCTGAAAAACATGCAATGGCGGCAAAAATTGCCACTTTTGCATAAAAGCTGAAAAACATGCAATGGCAGCAAAAATTGCCACCTTTGCATAAAAGCTGAAAAACATGCAATGGCGGCAAAAATTGCCACGTTTGCATAAAAGCTGAAAAACATGCAATTTTCGCCACCTTTGCATAAAAGCTGAAAAACATGCAATGGCGGCAAAAATTGCCACGTTTGCATAAAAGCTGAAAAACATGCACTAACTCTTTGAAATTTATCAAAATTTTGACATTCTGATTACATCGAAATCGCAATGATTTTCATGTTTGCTGAGAAATCATAACGAAGTAAGGTCGCAAATTTTTCAAAGACGTCAGTCGACAAAACTCGAGATCAAGAGAAACTTGCCTCGAAAGACGAACTTAGAGTGAAAGACACGAAACAGACAAGTTTCGTAGGGGTTGTTCCAAAAACAAGCGTAGCTGATTTTGAGAACAACAGCGGGCTCCTGTTGGAGAACTTTCATCGATTGTAAAAATAATTGAAAGGAGTAGAAATCAGAATCTCCAGTGCCTTCATGCATGCCATTGGGCTATGGAGTCATGCTACCCAAAAAGAAAGACGCAAAAACAAAACAAAATGAACTAAACAAAACAAAACTAAACGACTATACAAATATACAATTGCTCACATCTGATACTTCAAAGATTGAAATGCTTCAGATGCCGCCCACTGTGAGGTAATGGAAATAGAGTTTTGCCCTGATACACTAGCAAGAAACCATTTTCACCTCAGAATCGGTGATTGATGAATGAAACTCTCCACCAAGAATCAAATTTTATGTGCCTTCCTTTTGGTTTTCTCCTCTTGCCCTACAGCAAGATTCGATCTCTAGTATGAAAATCATGAATCCTTGCTCTCTTGCAGAAGAGTTTTTTTTCTTGATTTGACGTGTAGCAGTATGGTCCATTGCCATAATTCGTTCTTCAATTTCAGTTGAACTCATTATTTGATGGTCTCCATCAGACACCTACCAATGGTTGGCATTATCAGGTACACTTGGTCGAAAGACCAGTTCGATAGTGTACTTGTTATTTTTAAAATCGGGGTGAGGAACCATGAAAATTGCAGGGACAGCCAATGAATCTGCATGATTATGAAGCTCTCTGGGCACTGCAAAAATATTGAAAGCTTCAAAACTTTCAATTTGATCCCATACCAGATTGCGGTAATGTCACAATTTTTGGTTCTTGGTTTGATGCAAGTTCTTCACTTGACAAACCACCAGTTTAGCATCTCCTTGGGCGTGAAGAAGCTTGACACCTTTGTCTTGGGCGGCCTTTAAACCGAGTAGCAGCGATTCATATTCAACAGTGTTGTTAGTGTTGCTGAACTGTATTTCATGCATAGGAGAAAATATCTCCTTGAGGTTATATTAAAACAACTGCAGCTCCAGAAACGGTAGAAGAACTGCTGCGATCGAATTTTAAGATCCAAACATCATAAGAAACTGATCTTCTGTCAGATTTTTCTTCATTAGAGAGGGAAGATCTTTTTTATCTGTATTGCGCCCTACCAATTCTTCTGATGTCTTGTTTGAATCAATTTTTGGATCACCTCCTATAGGAATTTCATCTACTATAACAGGAACGTCTTCAGTAGACAAAAAATAATTACCCTTCCCTGAAAACTCAAACAGAATTTAAGTTTCAGGGGCCGACGTTTGGGTGACAATGTACCTTGACTCCTCAGGAAGCTGCGTCTGCATGACGCCTTTGACAGGGATCCTCGCCTCAGACAGGTCCATGCTCAATTCTCCACCGTCTTTGCAAAAATTTCGCCCAAGAAGAATGTCGTATGAGACTGGGACATCGGCCACCAAGACTGTCATTTTAATTTTTTTTAGGAAAGCCGCGAATGCAAACTGGACATCCTTGATTTGTCCCAGAAGTGGCACTTGTTTGTTTTCCATGAAGAAACATCTCCCAAAGGTCTTGCTTAGTGTGAGACCAAGAGAATCTGCCACTTTGGCAGGCATGACATTGTCAAAGGCGCCATAATCTATTATATAGTTGTTCAACTTGTGTCCAATTATCAACAAAGAGACATAAAATGGTTCTGTCTTCTCAAGGGCAGCTGGAGGAGTAATGACAAGGTTATTCCGGGTAGATGTGTTCTTGGGGGGACCATGAATTACTTTCGGAATTTCTTGTCCTGCAGGGACGGCTTTATTCTTTACACATTCAACTAACCTATCCAACTGCTCAGGGTTGGATTGCAAGAATTCAAACTTAGTCATTTGAATTTTGGTCTTCTTAACATGGTCGATTATGTCAAATGACTGGAAAGGACTGATGACAGAGGAAAGAGGTTCATCCTTCTGGTTTTTAGGGGGTGGTACTGGTCTGAGGATTTGAAGCAGAAGGGAAATGAATATTTGATGTACTTACTTTTTTAGCGGTCATTGGATCCTTTGATTGAAAAGGTAGTGGTCCTTTTTTTAGCAATTGAAATTGCTGGTTGAGATTCTTCTCCTGTTTTTTGTTTATCAGTTTGCAGAGCTGACTGGTTCTGGGACCAGGTGAATACAATGTATGATCCATCAAATGCTTCTGGCTTGCTTCTAGCTTCTTGATAATTTAGGAAACCAATATTGGAGTCACCAGCTAATTCTTCTTTCTTTTCAGTGAAGAGATTAGTGTCATCTTCTTGATCAAACTCAGGTTGGAAAGAGAAATCATGTTCAGCTTCAAGGTAACCAACTGCTGAGTTAGCTGGTGCTGCTTCAATGGCAAGTTTTTCTTGTGGGGGAGGTAGATGATTTGGTTGCCCTTGATTTTTGACAGTATTGCTTTGATATAACTGGTTTTGAAATGTCCTCCTTGGCATATCCCGATAAGGAGCAGACATACTTTGGGCCATTTGTCTTTTCAAGGCTAGCAGTTCATTTGTCAACTTTTGCACCATAGGATTTGTGGTGCTCGTGGAAGAACTTTCAGAAGATGAAGAAGATTTATCTCTGTTAGGATCTCTTCTTATCTTTCCTACCAGGATAAGATCATCTTCAATCTCAGCAGCCAAATTTTGAGCTACAGCGAGATCCATAGGACTGGCCCGCCTCAACAGGAAACTTACTTCAGGAAGTTGCGAGTTGATGAAAAAGCACTTGAGGTTCTCAGGGGTTGATTGAGCAATCATGGTAATCTTGTTCCTCAGCGTATCGAACTTAGCAATGAAGTCCCTCATAGGTTCATGAGGCTCTTTTTTCATTTGTGTGAGCTGGGCTAATAGGGCATATGCATTTTCTGCAGGCTTGAACTTTGCTTCGAACTTGGCTTTGAGAGTGTTCTAGTCAGTCACAGACCGAGCCTGCAGATGATAAAACCAGTCTGCAACAGCACCTTGTAATGTTTCAACGAACACCCTGACTGCTATGTCTTCATACTCCACGCCTATCACACCAGATGCTATGTAAAAGGCTGCAATATGTTCATCTGGATGAACTTTTTCATTTGAAAAAATTCTTTCTTGAACTATAGGGTAGTTCATGTAAAGGTGGGGTCAGATTGAGAGAGCCAAAAGTGTTGCCCCAAGGGCCTTGGACTGCCATAACATGTCGATTAAATGGAGGGATAATAAATCTGTGGTGTAAGTATAGACAAAACTCTAGTAGCACTGAGACTAGAAGCTTCACTTGGTATGGGAGATCTGGCGCTGGTAGGGGAAAAACTCCTAGTTCGCTGAAAATGAGATGGAGGAAAAAACTCAAAATTATTTTATTGCACTAACTCAAATACAGGATCAACAATACCTTGAGCTCTCTGGCTTCGCGTGTACAATGGATCTGCCAGAGTATAAAATGAAAAAAGACTAAAAATGCTTCAAGTTAAAGCTTGAGGCTTCAAAGTGCGTGTTCGTGTCAAGGTAGAGTGTGGAGCTGCCAGAGTATGAATAAGGCTATATAATGGAAATGAAAATAACAGAAATGGATAATGGAAACAGATATAAAATGGAAATGGATAAGGATAGGAACTGCTTCAATCTGAAGCTTGAGGCTTCAGACTGCACGTAACATCCCCAGCAGAGTCGCCAAAAGCTGTTGGGTGAATATTTTGCCATCAGCTAACTGATGGCAAAATGGGTATATCAACCACAATACAAGGAGATTTATATGGCAAAAAGTGTAGGTTTACCACATCACAGTGAGATAAATCTCTCCTCTCATCAAGGGGAGGTTCTCTATTCTAAAATACTTATTATTAATAAGAACTGAAAATAGCACTCAGAGTAGGATAACACCATCCATCTTTTTTTTCAGAGATGATGTTCACAGACATAAGAGAAATCCTGATGAAATGACAGAAGGCACTTCTCTTTTTTCAGAAGTGGTTTGCAGCAAACAACATGAATTCTTATCGGGTAGTAACTAGGTCTATGAGAAACCCACGAAAGCACAAAGTCTTTCGTTGATTCTCTCACTGATCCGAAGCGTATGTAACAGTAGAGTAAAGTAGAGCTCAAAGTCTTCACCTAAAACTACAACAGATAAAAAGATCACAAAGGATAAAAGCAACTCAAAGTCTTTCTGATATCCTTCAAAATGTTTTCAAATAATTTTCACATACACTTTGCTTATTTAATCAAACAGATGAGAGATTATTAGGAAAGAGAACATAAGAAGGATCCCCTAAATAACCCAAATTATTTCAACACAAAGTCTGAAAATAGCCTGTTTCTCATTCATTCAAGAAAATATGATTTACAAGCTGAGATCAAAGTCTCAAGAAGTATCTCAATTTTGGCAGAGTTTTTGCTCTCAATTATCCAAAGATATATTACAAAAGAGGCTCCCCCTATATATAGAGAAAGACCTTCAAAATTTGAAAAAGACTTAAATATTATAACCTAGTCAAAGGTGAGAGTCCTTGTTGACTTTGGACTTTTCAGATTTTTACATGTATTTACACAACAAAAATACATGTGCAAATGTCCCAAGTCAGTTACAAAATGCATTTTGAATAAAGCATGGAAGAACAGCTTCAATCTTTATTGCCAGTGTTTTTCATTTCATGGCTGGGATTGTTTGATTTGGTTCTTTCTACAAACTTGGCCATATCCACGTGCCCAATCTCTGTATCCTTAATGTCGTCAACATTAGAAGCAACTGAGGTGATTGAAAAAACACATTGATATTTGTTCATAGTCTTCGACTTCTTCGGAGAAACTTCAGTGATCTGGTAGAACTTTTGTTGAAAAGACGTCAATAAAAAGGGATCTTTTAGAGAAGCTGCAATAAAAATCATGATCGTGTAATCAGGTGAAAAATTAGCAATCTGGAAAAACTGCACGTTTGATGATCACGATTATGGAAATGCGCTTGAAAGGGCTAAGGCGCGAGCAGGCCAAAAAACCAAAGGAAAGTGGGCTCAGAAAAGCAAACTTGAAAATACCTTAGAGTTAGGAAATTCAAGAGGATGCTTGTATAGGTGGCAAAAATTGCCACCCTCACACATGGGGGATATTTGTATTGGCAGCAAAAATCACCGTCGATGCATGTTGAAGTGAAAAGATAAAAAAAATGCAAGAGCGGCAAAGAATGCCGCATTTGCATAAAAGTTGAAAAACATGCAATGGCGGCAAAAATTGCCACATTTGCATAAAAGCTGAAAAACATGCAATGGCGGCAAAAATTGTCACATTTGCATAAAAGCTGAAAAATATCCAATGACGGCAAAAATTGCCACATTTGCATAAAAGCTGAAAAACATGCAATGGCGGCAAAAATTGCCACCTTTGCATAAACACTGAAAAACATGCACCAACTCTTTGAAATTTATCAAAATTTTGACATTCTGATCACATTGAAATCGCAATGATTTTCACGTTTGCTGGAAAATTGTAACGAAGTAAGGTCGCAAACTTTTCAAAGACGTCAGTTGACAAAACCCAAGATCAAGAGAAATTTGCCACGAAAGACGAACCTAGAGTGAAAAACATGAAACGTACAAGTTTCGTAGGGGTTGTTCCAAAAACAAGCGTAGCTGATTTTGAGAACAACAGCTAAACCTAACCCTTAACCCTAATCCTTGGGCCTCATGGCACGATGACTATAAACCTAAGGGTTCACATACATAATTCGGTGTGTGCATAACAAGACACACTTATAATTTTCATAAAGAAAGTTCTAGTCGTTTTAGTGACAATCGGTTAACTTTAAGTTAGCGATAATACTAATGACTTTAAGGTTTTCCATTACAAGCTAATCTATCATTTTTTTCCATCATAAGCTAATCTATTGTTTGCAAAACAATAGACAACTTATCATTTCAACATTAAAAGAAATTATTGTTATTGTTTTCACAATATAACTATGTTACCGGATATGAATATGATACATATCTGATACAGATACGGGCTGGATATGTAGGGGATATGGGCAGGATACGTCCTGCCCCTTGCGGATACGTCTTGGGAGGTATCCGCAGGGGTCAGGATGTATCCTGCCTGTATCCCTTGCGTATCCAGCAGAAAAAACATTTTTTTCCCCAATTTCACTTAATAAAAAGCCAAACACGGACTTCAGCAAACAATTAAAAAAAAAATAAAGTATGAAAACCACTCTGCAGTTTCAATGGCTGGCTGTGTGTTCAAAACCTGAGCCTCAGTCGTTTCATTTGTATCTTCTTTATTAGGGTTGTATACAACAGCTATGAAGGTTGCCAGAGCAAGTCAGCAAGTCTTCTTCCAGTTATTGGATCGTGTTTCAGCCTTGCCAATATAAAGGAAATAAATGTCTGTAACATGATCAAGATGAGGGAGAGGTTGGAATCAATAATGTCTTTTTTTACTTATCCTTTATGTCCCAAAAATATGGTTCTCCAGGACTCTTTTTGTGCAGTACATACAGTAAGATCATTTGCACAGGTATAATATGAAAGCTCAACTCGTGAATAAGCTCAAAGAAGAGAACAGGCCATAGTCTTAAGTTGATTTAACACCGGGTCATCTGATTGTAATCTTCACCAAACTGCAGACAGTGCATTTTCTTTTGTCTTTATTTTTGTCCATACCTTGTAACATTTGCACTATGTACTTGCAATAAGACTAATCTAAGTTCGTCAATTGAATATTATGATATTTGGCATTGAATTATTAGTATGTTTTGTGGTTATTTAACTTATTATGATTCCTCTATGCATATCATGTGGTTAATTTTGCTTATATGGCTATATATTTTTATTTTTAATTTTTTTTATATATTTTTGTACAGCTGTATCCAAAACATATCCAAGCCCCCCCAAAAAAAATCCCCGTATCCACATAGCCGATTCTCATACTCGTATCCATATCTGTAATATAGCAATATAACGATAACTATTGTGTTGTTTTCAACTATAATAACACATTTGCATAGTTATCAAGGAACATTAATGTACTCTGCATTATTCTTATGACAATATTATACTTTGCATTGTTTACTTAACAGTAACATCCTTCTATAATTTCCATCAGGAATAAGAACTTGGAAAATACTAACAATTTGTTATTGAATTAGTTTCTAATAACTTTGAGATTGTGTTCTATGATTTAACAAAGGAAGACCATTAAAATATTTAGTACAACGAACATATAAGTAGTTTAGTTTCATTAGTCGAAGCTATAGAATGTTTTTGTTGCTTTCTTGGTGGACAATGTACACCCTGACTTAACAAATTATTGTTGTACCTTAGCATATAAAGCAAATGCATTTTGTTAGAGTAATGTAATCGAATGTGTTATAGCAAGAACATTATAGTAGGTATCGTTCATGAGCTCTGAGCCCTGCAGCAAGGCCAGGCCAGGATACAATGCTTAACCAGGTTACTCAGGCTTAGACATGTGTCAGTCCTATTTTTTTTGATGATATACATTTCAGGAATAAAGTCAAGTCTTAATGTCATGCCTTGTCATATTTGTTGAGGTTACAACATAAAGGTTAGATTATATTCCGTAGGTCAGGTCACATTAATATTAGTGACCTAAAATATATTGTTTGAATTTACATGTAGGTGTTTATTACCACCTAAATACAAATAGAAATAAAACAATTTTCTATATTAGAATAAGTGTTTTCTTCTAGACTAAAATTACTACTTTTATCTCTATCCATGTCTTTTTTTATAAATGAAATCAGAACCATCACCATTTCGATCGTGAGAGAAACTCCGTTTATCAAGTAGTGTGATACTCCCATTGTTTGTTGATAGGAAGAGCATATTATACATATGGCCATCATTTGTAATTAAGGATCAGTCCTGACAGTCTGCACCCAAGCAGCCATGCCGAGGCTCTAAAACAGCCGAAATCTTGTGATATGATTTTATAATATTTGTGTTTGTACGTAAGTGCAAATGTAGTTAATTTTTTATTTTTATTTTTTTGTTTTAAACATTCTTCATGCATTGGCCTAGAAAAGCCAAAAAGCACAAGCCAGTAACCTTTGTACCAAATATTTTCAAGGGGTTAAGCGATCCCAGGATCCATGAAAGCCAATTTGCAGGCTTGTATGATCATGCTCTGAAGTGCTGTAAAAAAATGTGCTTTTCTTATGCGTTTGCGCCAACTATGAGTGATTTGAGTTTGATCACTGTTTCAGAAGTGATTTGATTTGATTTTAGTAATTATATAAATTGTCTTTTATATTTCTTCCTAGATTTGCCCAAACATTAATGTTTAAACCTTTAGTTGAATAGAAGGAATCAGGCCTGGAAATTGATGGACTGTAACCCATCGTTCATGTTTTAGACCTTATATGACAGCAAACAATTTTAACAGGCCATAAATTTTCATTATGCCATCACCTTGAATAACATATGCAATGGGATCTCTTAAGATGCTGAAAGCTGGCATGTAAAATTTACAATACTTTTGTCAACTATTTTATAACGACAGTTACAAATTAACCAAGCCCTGACCCAAAGATTCATACCACCAACTCGAATATATACATTTAAAATGAGTAAGAAGGAACCTCTGGTGTACACAATGACCCTAATTCCAAGTGGCAAAACACAGAGATCCTTTCTGGAAAGGGGTACAAGAAAAGATGAAGTATCTGGACTCCCTTATATAAAACAATTACAATCCACCAAATCTGAATTCTCCTAGATTAAGTCACCTGTGAAGATAACATCAAATTTGTTATAAAAAAACCAAGGGTTGTCTGATCAAGTTAAGACAAGGCACAATGCTGCTGACTTACAAACTTCTAAAACTGAGCTATTCAAAGATCAGTAGGTCGAAAAAGGAGAAAATATTTATGCTTTGCTGTGTAGGATAGCAATAACACTTATAAATGCAATTCAATGAACTTGTGCTCTTGAAAGGGAGGTCACACTTTCAAATCCTGCAGGGGTTAAGGTATTCATGCCTTGTATTTGAAGCACAGTTAGGTCCCTCCTGCATACTGCGAATACAAGGTGGTCTCATATGCTGTAAACTACCTTGCAGACCATAACCAAGGCGCCTGACATCATTGACCTTAAAAGGATTCAATTTCCATATTCATTTCCATGAAAATAATAAAAGTAAAAACTAGCCAGTTTATGAGAGAGTAAAACACACAAAACAAAAATGAGTAACATGCATATCATTCGGAATCATGGTGCAACTTTACAAAGGCTTGGCCTGATAGAAAAGGATCATAGAATTATTAAAAAAGAGGTCCATTATCAGTAGAAACACAAGGTATTAAAACTCCATCATATTAAAGTTATAAACATCTTTTTAGTTTTCCGGACAGTCAGCTTTACAAAATAAACAGAGAACAAGGACAGCAATAACTTACAAACTCCTACCTGATATGCATAACTGTATTTGCATCTATAAATACATCCTTTTCGTTGCCATGCATCCACTTAGTGAACGAGATGCAACATGTTCTACAAGTTTATTTTTGGCCGTTTTCTCCCTTGGATCCACTACAAGAGGAATAAGTCATAGAAGATTAAAGTCTGTCTATAAAATTCCCCTTACGCTTGGGACTGTCCTCTTGATTAGCTGACTCCCCGTCAAATGACAGCTATAGGCAGGATCATCTTCTCCGTCCTTGCCTGTGTCCATCACTCCTCTTGCTTATATATATTCAAATTTAAATTTATATACTTTCAGGATGTTTGAGTGGTTTCACACCTCTAGGAGTTATAATGAACATTTTAGGTTTCGGAGGATCCTATCAAATTTCAGACTTAGCCGGATTTCAGGGATTTAGGATTTTAGGGTTTTAGGAAGACATCATAGGAGGCATGAAAAAAAAAGGTCCATTATCAGTAGAAACACAAGGTATTAAAACTCCATCATATTAAAGTTATAAATGTCTTTTGAGTTTTCCTGACAGTCAGCTTTACAAAATAAACAGAGAACAAGGACAGCAATAACTCACAAACTCCTACCGGATATGCATAACTGTATTTGCATCTATACATACATCCTTTTCGTTGCCATACATCCACTTTTTGAATGAGGTGCAACATGTTCTATAAGTTTTATTTTTGGCCGTTTTCTTCCTTGGATCCACTACAAGAGGAATAAGCCATAGAAGATTAAAGTCTGTCTATAAAATTCCCTTTATGCTTGGCACTGTCCTCTTGATTAGCTGACTCCCTGTCAAATGACAGCTATAGGCAGGATCATCTCCTGCCTGCGTCTATCACTCCTCTTGTGCATATATATTCAAGTTTACATTTATATACTTTCAGGATGTTTGAGTGGTTTCACACCTCTAGGAGTTATAATGCACATTTTAGGTTTCGGAGGATCCTATCAAATTTCAGCTGTAACCGGATTTCAGGGATTTAGGATTTTCGCGTTTTAGGAAGACATCATAGGAGGCATGAAGGTAGTATATGACTTGAAATTGAGCACAATTGATTTGTTCAAATGAGAGAAAGGTGAGGTTAAGCAAACAAAAATTCTCTAGAATTCAGGAAACACCCCCCAACCCCCGCATTTCAGCCTAAATATGTTTCTGGAACAAAATGTAGGTTCAAATTGTTACCGAAACACACTAGAAATGTTGGTAAATCCTGAGCACGTGCCGGAAATGACAATGCCGTTTCCGTGCATTTTTGGGCCATTTTTGGTGGTGATTCTTCTTTAAAAAAGCCAAAAAAGGTTAAAAAATCAATACATTAAAATAACCCTAAACTTGTATAACGCTTAAATTTTGATGAATGCCTTAGCAATATGGTTTGAAGGTCAATAAGGCTTGGAGATGCCTTTGGGGCCTTGAAGGGGGTGGGAAGCTTTCATATACTTTCAGGGACACACCTATACCTTCAAATCAATAACAAGACCAACAAAACAAACAATGTATACTTTGAACATAGATCGAAAACAAGTGGAAACCCCCTACACTTGAGTTGAAGCTTTATGGGGTTTCACTTCTTAAATGAAACTATTCACTTCCATGGCAAGCTTTAGTTTGAGTGTCCATGGAGGCTTTGTTGGAGTTTGAGGGAGGAGGGACAAGTCATGGACAAGCCTTTTGCCTCTCTCCCTCTCCTTCTCCTAACCTTGCACATGTTGCAAATGAGCCTTATCTTAAGTTGACCTTTATGAGGCAAATTTAGGGTTTGCTCAATCCAATGGTTTTGATAGAACCTAATTTAAGGGTGTAGATTGTTTGCTTTACTTTTAGAGGGAAAAGTCTTTTTAAACTTCAATTACTTTTTAAGGTGTTTTTAAGTTGAAAGAGTGTTTATAAAAGACAATACATGTCCATCAGAAAAATGATAGAACAAAATTGAAGAAACTGTATCAGTTCCCAAAGGAGCAACTACCATCCTATCAATTAGTAACTAGCTCAGCCACATACAAGTAGAGTAAACACTATTACAATATAAGGGGGGAAGGAGTTTCACTTCGTAGTGAAGGATTGGGAGGGGGGTCAACCATCTAAAGCAGAGGGTTATAGTCTCCTCTATTATCAACTACTGAATCCTAGGGATTGCTATGATTACCACACACGTTAGACTTCACTATTGCATCTTCTTCAAACTAAGGGTTTTCATACATTTCCACATCAACACTCAGATGCTTTGATTTTTGACATTACTTATGTTAACCTTTTCATTACTACCTTCATTTGCACCATCCTCAATCTTATTTTCCTTTTTTTGCCTTATGAGGGGGCAACTCCTTTTGATATGTCCATCTTTTTTGCAAAGAAAATAGGAGTTCAAACTTCCCAATGCCATTATAGGGCATGCGTATGAATCATCTTCTAAATTGAAAACTAGGGTTTTTGGGAAACTTTCAAGGGGCTTCAACAAAATTAAAACCTTTGCATGCATATGGACCAAATAAATTTTGGTATCTTCAACTTTCAACACTTCTGCTAATGGCTTGAGGTAGAAAATTCCAGACTTGTAGGGGCACATTCCTTGTTTCGATCCATCTAGGGATGGTCCTAATTATAATGTCTTTATAGTCAAGGTTAGGGTTCTAGGGAATTGCCCTAAAGACTGACTGTCCCATGTTCCAAAAGGGTTTACTGATAGCCCTTTTTTATATATTTGAATTTTTAAACAAAATTAGAAAGACATTTTTGCATCATTCTACAAAAGTTTACATATATACCCAGGTTTTTTCCCCACATTGCATTGATCCAGTTGTCAAAGAAGTGTCTAAAAGGAAAAGAATTGCGATTAAGACATACAAAGAAGGTGCCAATATTCTTTAACCTAGACTCTTCCAACTGCAAATTTTTAACCATAGACTCATTAGGGCACAAACTTAGGGTTTTCAACATAGCAGGGGACTTACCGTTTTGCACTGGGTTTTGGGCTCCCTTTCATCTTCTGTGCCGAATCCATGAAGGATAAATGCTACTCCATCCTCCTTCCACTTGCAGAGCATCGCTAAAGGATTTCTTCGTTTCACTCTGTTTTCTTGGATTTATCGTTTCAAGATTTTGATTAAGACCTTTGTTAGAATTACCTTTAGGGGTAACTGTTGGCCATTTCTTGGCCTACATGCCAAAATTTTGCCCAAGTGTGAGAGGGTGGGCATTCAAGCAAGAATTCGGGTTTTACACAGCAGAAAACTTTGGGTTTTTTGGAAGAAGTCTTCGGATTTTACAAGAGACACAACTTATTTCACTTTATGAGTAATCAACAGTTGAAACCTCTCAATAGAAGTAATCCGGGTTGGAAAACCCGAATTACTCTTGACAGTGCAAATCGGGTTTTGAGAAGTGTTTTGCTTATGAAAGTTTTATCAGCAGAGGTAATCCCGGTTGGAAAACCCAAATTACTCTTGATAGTGCAAATCGGGTTTTGAGAAGTGCTTTGCTTATGAAAGTTTTATCAGTAGAAGTAATCCAGGTTGGAAAACCCGAATTACTCTTGACAGTGCAAATCGGGTTTTGAGAAGTGCTTTGCTTATGAAAGTTTATCAGTAGAAGTAATTCGGGTTTAGAAATCCGAATTACTCAGGATAGTGCATTTCGGGTTTCCCAGGGTGAATGACTTATCTCTTTTTATAAGTAACAAGCAATGAAGAATCCGAAGTAGGTGCCAATGAAGAGTCCGAAGGATTCCTTTGGAATAATTGTCAAACACAGAGGAGACTGACATTTTTTTCGCAAGATAAAAGTCCAAATGAAAGAATAAACCAAGGGTCAACGGAATTCGAAAGGAAATGGACCAAACAAAGCCCGTAGGAAGTCAAAGCGAAAAAATGCGAGGGAATAAAGAAGGAAAAGAAAAATTTAGAAGGAAAGATCTCTTTCGAGAAAAATGCAAACAAATCAACGAAAAGGGGCAGAAAATAATAAAGCCAAGGAGATAATAAAAGTCCGCAAGAAAACCAAAGGTAAATCCAGGGGGCAAGACATAAGAGCCAAAGAGAATAAAATCAGAAAAATTGGCAAGAAAGAAATCCAAAGGAATATAAGACCAAGGAGATAACCAAAAAACCCGAAGATAATATATACAGGCAAAGCAGAATATTTGAAAAAAAATCTGAGACCAAAGGAAATCTGCAGATAAAAAAGAATATCCGAAAGAATTAGGCTAAGGGAATAGCTAGGAAATCCGAGGAAATATAGATCAAATATAGATAAAATAATCCAAAAATAGAATCTCGTAAAAAATAGACACGAACAGGCAGACCAAAATAAGAGAAAATACATGCGAACAAGGGCTATTTTTGGCAGATTTATAAGTTTCAGTTGACCCACAGTTTAACTAGTCAAAGTCACGCTTCTCCAAACGTTCTAGCAGTCCGAGTAGAGCTCATCTATTGACTCTTAACGTGGATTTTCATGCAAAGAGAGGTGGGCGTTTTAACAAGCCCAGCCGTCCACTTTCAAACACCAAAGAGCTAGTCTCTAATTTTAGACATGGCTTAGCCGATCATGCATAAACAAAGTCAAACGTTTGAGCCCACTGTCCACTTTTCAACGCAAGGAATTTTTATGCAAGAGAAAATAGACTTTTGTAAAAGCTGACTTGGTTTGAGTTTACTCCCTCTCTATTTTCAAATGCCAATCCTTTGGCTTTTTGTAATTTTTTATATTAATGGCTTTTCAGCGTTGTAAAAAGGATCTCTCTCTTGGTAAGACCAGACTCTGCCATTGGTGAGTTGTGTAACCTCTTTAATCAATAGGACTGCATTTTTAGATTTCAAGTGCTGGCATAGTGTACATTCATTCAACAATTTGCATACGTGGTAGATTTCTCTTCCTTCCCAAATTCTAATTCGTACCTAGTTGCTAGCTTATCATGTTATGCAGGTCATGTTCAGTGTTTTATAGGTCTTTTGTTGAAGCTGTAAGTGGATGTTAGGTGGCTGCATAGTGTCTTGTATCAGACCTCTCTCCATCGTTTTCCCTCATGTTTTGTCATTGGATTGAACCTTCTCATGAAATACTTATGCATAGTGATCAATTGAAATCAAAGGTCTTCCTTTTCCCTTGTTTGTGCAGTGTTCAAGGTTCCAAGTAGGGTGGATCAACATTCTGGTGTATCATCGTCATTAGGTAGGATTTCCCCTTCAAGTTTCTTTCTCCCTTTTCCATGGTAGTCCACAGCGCAGAGTAGAGATCCTCATTGATACATCTTACAGGAACCAGCCTTCTTTGGAGGTTCTTCTCACCATTGAGACACCCACCCTTGTGAGAAGATCCCATTCTTTCGACTGGAGAGAGGATTAGCCATTTTAGCACGTCTTTGATTCAGAGTGCAACTCCAGGTTGACAATAGTACCTTCTTTTGTGATATTGTTATTAATAACTTTCCCATCCTCCTTTCTTGTCTTATCGACCTTCGCACGAGTCGAATCAATACTGTTGTTCTTTGTCTCCATACAAGGTTAGGGAGAAATATATTTTCTAAGCATAAATGAGGCTCTTGTCCTTCCAACTAATCTTACCTTAGCACATAACACGAGGCACATAGACAATAAACATAAAAACAAGAATAAATCCAAACCTATCCACAACCACCGAATCCAAGAATATGACTCACCAAGCAACAACAACCTACACAAAGTGAGACACAACCAAGCAATTACAAAGAGAACCAAGAGAACCAAGAGGGTGTAAGGGGAAAGCTTGAAGCATCTCTCATGGAAGGTGATTCTTTGTCTTTCCATATTTAGAGCTTCAAGCTTTCTCATGATGTTGAGTCACTTTTCTAAATTGGGTTGTCAATAAGTGATCCCCTTGGTGTAACTTTATGACTTAACTTTTTTATTTGCCGTTGATTTTTAATAAAGGGAAATTGAAATTAGAACTTAAATATTATATTTTTCAAGTGTTTTATTTTTAATGGACTAAAAATGAGTATTATGCATTTTTAAATCTATATATATATATATATATATTTTGATAATTAAAAGATTTTATTCATGAAACTGCTTAGTTGGCCCTTACAAAGAAACAAGACAACATGACAAAAGACCTTGTCCAGCCACAAGGTCACATTATTACTCATAACAAAACTGACCTCAATGGGAAATTATGCCCTTGCAACCTAGTCTTCATCTTCTCTACCAACTTCCTCGACCTGATGGCTCATCAAAGGGTTATTGTTTCGCATGTAGTGCTAGTGATGCAAATGCTCTTTCATGTCCATTACAAAAGACCTTGTCCAGCCACAAGGTCACATTATTACTCATAACAAAATTGACCTTACGGGAAGTTATGCTCCTGCAACCTAGTCTTCGTCTTCTTCACCAACTTCCTCGACCTGATGGCTTGCCAAAGGGTTACTGTTTCACATGCAGTGGTACTGATGCAAATGCTCTTTCATGTTCATTGTATCTTCTGCAATGCTCGTCAAAGTGTTATGCATTCCTTCTATCTCGTCTGTGTTGATATGTAGCATAGTTAGTATCTGGGTGTAGACTCTCGCCTCTTTCCCATTGTTTTCCATGAAATTCTTAATATGAATCAGGTTGTCATTAATAACTTCCGTCAGGTTGAAGTGAGCCATTAAAAAATTCCCTGAATCTCCTGGTTGAGGCCTCCAACTCTTTTTGTTGTTTTATATTTTCGTTGTTTTGTTTGGCCACCAGGTTTTTAATACCATCCATGGCCTCCTTAATAGAGTGAATCCCAATTATTAATTCTTTGAGATTGTCTATCATCCTGTCCCCCTAGTTGAACCTGGGGAAAAGTGTTTTCTCCATATTCTATTCCCCTAGCATTCTGTGCTTCCTCAATCTTAATTGCAAATTGTATTTTCGTTGGTCCTCCTTGTGGTGCCCCTGCCTTCCTTTTTCCAACTTCTTTGTCACTTCCGTTTTCAAGCCCATTCATTTTTTGCTTACCTTTATCTAGATCTTGTTTTGGCAGCTCGCTCCTCCTGATCCATCTTCTGCCTTCTTGGAAAGTGGCATAAAAACATCTACCTCTGTAGTTCGCTCCCTTTGCGCCCTCCTGCTCTGTGCTACAGTTTGGTATTGCAGTTGTTTCCCCTCCTTGGACAGAGCACTCCTAGTCCCATGTCGCCCCTTTACTAATACCCTCCCCAACTTTGTTGATGTCTGCCTGATCAACGCCATGGAAAGAGAAGTCGTCTTCTCCTCTACTTCCTTCGTTGACGACTGTGTTCCTTAGTCCCAGCTGGGCATCCATATCATCTTGTTGGTCACCTAGATTCCTATACACTAGAGGGTCCGTTGCAGCCTTGATTTTTTCCAACACGTTGACGGAGATTGAAAGTAACAGTCCGATCACCTGCAATAGCGCCATTGCTGTTTCTATAAGGTATTCAGAAAACAATGCCAGCCTTCTCTCTTCCTGGAGTCCATTTATCTTACCAGCCTTTCTCATTGATAAATGCTTATGGGCCTTGTTTTTTCTTATATCTTTCCGACAACGTTTCCACCAGTAGAAAGTCACACCTCCTTTGGCAAGTTGCAAAACTGCACGCCACTCCCTATCTATTCTCTTTGCCTTTTCCCTTCGCCGTACGGTAAATTATTCCCCCAGCTGATAGTTTCACGCCTTTTATGGATACTTAAATGCTGCTTACTTTCTTCTTTTATTCTCCTAGTTTCGCCTTTAAACTGCATCTTTCCACCTTCCATTGCTATGGCTAAATATAAGTTACCTCTACCATTTTTTTGGTAACTTCGCTTAAAACTATTTCCCTTGGCGCCGATCTTTATTTTAGCATTTTTCCAGTTACTCTCCATCTCACCCTCCTTTATTTCAGGCATTCTCTACCGAGAATCTCTTTTAATTTCTCCATCTCCCTATCCTCAGAAATATTTCAATCTATATTTATATTGTTAATAATATACTGTACAAATGTTTCTGTGCCGTTTCATTTCCAAGGTTTTTATGAAAATCCACGTTTCAATGTTTCAGACCATTCCCGTTTCCCGGCAACTTAGGAAATCCGAAGTGTCATGTAAAAGTCATGATGTCTTTGTTGCAATGTCAGATACTGCACTCCTAGCAGAAGTACTAAGCCAGTAAAGCCTTAATATATGGCCTGCTAGATCTATTTCTTGCAGATGGTCAATATCACTGTTGGCATCCAATGCTGCAATAGGATCATCCAATCTATAAGGTTTTGATTTTGATTTTGGTTTATATCTCAGTTTTGATGTTTTTGGGACTTTTAATTGCATGATTTGAGGAAGTACCTGGCATGGTTTTCTTAACATATGTTTGTTACTACACATAAGAAACTTCTTATGCTGCATGCATTGCATCCTTCGATTTGACTACTTATCATATTACCTTTTCATTTGTGCTTTCTATGTTGACTGTCATCTTTATTTGAATGTTCGTAAAATTGTCATTTTCCTTGGTTGTGCAGTAGTAGGTGCTGTGGTCTCATGGCAACGAATTGTCAGTTGTATTTTGTTTCTAACTGAACCCCTCCAAAAGCTAGCTGCCAGTTTGATTAGATTAATATTGAGATGTCCCTCATATTTGAGATCTCACCTAAAATGATAGTTTTCCATGTTCCATTGCATTTTGTCTTAATCCTGAAACAATATGTTTGTGAAATTTGTTGAGTATAGAGATAACATTCAGCAGTTTGTATCATCTTTGAATTTCCAATAATTGTCTTTCTTTTGTTAAACAGGTTCTCTTTGGGCTGGAGTATGCCTATGCAATAGGGAGGATGAAAGAGGAATTAGGAGCTAAATTATTAACTGGAAATAGAACACATACAGAAATTAATTTTGCAGAAGTCTTGTGCTCTGCAATGGATCCATCATTACCTAATGCAAATAGCATTCTTAGGCAGGACGGAAGCAAAGATTCAAGCAATGCTGCACTGTATTGTGATCAGCCTGCAGGTGGTAGTGAGAGGGGACTCCTCCATGAGTTGGCTGATCTGAATCAAATTACAACATTAAAGCAGGCCTCTGAGTATCATCTTGGTGGTTTGAAATGGGTGCTGCCTGAACATCACAAAATGGAGGACTATCTTCTTGTTTGGATCGGCCAGGAAAGTCCAGCTCTTGCAAATGTTATGCTTACATACAATGCATGTGGAGTAGGTATCCTTCACAGCCACTTACATATTCGTTGTGGTTTCTCTTTTATTTATATAGTAAGCTCTCTTGGTGGTGTACAATGTAGTTGCTTACATTCTGAAGCCTTTGTATTTTATGCATGAAAGTGGTTCTAGTCTGCATCGAAATTTATAAACAAGAGAAAATAATTTTTTTCCCACTTAAAATCATGCTAACCATGAACCAACCAAATGGAGGCCATGGATGAGGGATAAATTTTCTTTTTCCTTTTTGTTTGGCAATTTCCTTCATTTTTATTTTATTGTGACATTTTATGGATATTTTTCATTTTTATTTGATCAAAGATGGTACTGACAGGTGTATTAGTGTGTCTAGTAAATGTTTTTGTCATTGATCCATAATTGCATAACGTATGGCTGCTGCAAAACCTCACTCAGATCTTATCAATAGTTTATGTTGCTGATTCAATGATTAAGTTACAGAAATCCAACATGCATTTGTGGAAATTGATGTTTGCTACAGCTATATGCGGCTGTCTACATCCCTATGATGGATTCCAATTTGCTCATGGCTAAAATACATGACTACACTTAAAATCAGATGCATATGGTACATAAAATAGTATCCTGATGTGCATTCTCCCATTTAAGACTTACATACAACTACAGCTATTTATTTATGCTGAAACAATGTCCCATACCACTATGTACGACAAATATTTATCCTCTTGCAATCTTATAATACCAATCACTCATACCAAAATTTACCCCAGGGAAACCCAGTGTGGAAAAAACACCAGCAATGAAAACCTATGCTTCATTCATCTTCATGGCTTGGGAAATGCATATAGAGTGGAAGCTCTCTTGGAACATGAAAGTCTAAAAATTACTTAACTTTGGAAGGTAACACATCCTCCTCCCACAGTGCTGCTCATTCTTCTCTGCCTAGAAGACCCATGTGATCCCATAATGTGTTGATGGATTGAAATGGATAGACCTCTCTCTTGTTGGAAATGCTTCATTCAATGCATATGAGATGATGTTTGAACTCCTCCTTTTCATCTTCTTAATGCATCATGCTCCTCTTGAACGGTTCCTCACCTCCTGTATTGTAGTAATGTCTGGACAATACTACTAGATGTCATAATATTATTGCTCATAAATAGACATTACTGCCTGGCGGGTTGTAAAATGGCTGGAAATTGGCAGGCAGGTAGCTCAAGGTGGCCGGTTGGAAATTCAACTCATTTTGACACTGTATGGTCAGGTTATAGCTACAATACAACACTGTTTTCTGTGCATTTAGGGGTCAGACAACTGAAATTAGTCCTGAATTTTGTTTGTAGGTAGGTTGGGGTGTCAGGTAGCCACTTATCAAATTTTAGAATCAAACTGACATCATATGATGGAGTCATAGCTTCCACATCTAGAGTGCCTTATCAAACTCATCGTGAGTGAGTCAACAACCCATCAAACCTTCTTAGTTTTCCTCAAACTGCGTGGAGCAATTCTCCAACATATAGAGCACATATTTACCGAGTTTCATGTCTTTATGTTGCCACTTGGGTGTAGAACCACCAATGAATGGTCAGTGGCCTCTAGCAGTCAAATAGTCATTCACTAACTGTTCACCACCAACACTTGGTTGATTCTTGCTATCTGTTCTCAAACATGAGACCTCATGAATGGTATTGTTGATCAATTTCTAATCAGTCATGAGCCTAGACTTAAAATCTGGTGATTTTGAGTAACTATTACAGTGTTGCAAGGGATGTAGGGGTTTTTGTTTGTGTAAAATATAGTCATTTTGGGTAATTTGATGCAGGTTAGAGCCACCTTTGATCTCTTTGGTCACCATTGGCTCCTTCTGCATGGTTACTTTGAGGGACCTTTCTTTCACATGGTTATTTGTGTTTGTATTATATGACTTTATATTTTCCGATTTGCCTGCTTTGGGTTCACCTGCTTTAGTTAGCGTCTTTCGGACTCTTTCCTAAAAATCTAGTGATTTTGGGTAGCTATTACACTGTTGCCAGGAATGAAGGGTTTTTTGGTTTTGTGCTAAATACAGCCATTTTGGGTAATTTGATAGAGTATTAGCACGTTTTTTCTCTTTGAACTCTGTCGGCTCCTTTTGCATGGTTTCCTTGAGGGGCCTTCCTTAGACGTGGTTATTTGTACTTGTATCCAATGGCTTTCTCTTTTTGGACTTATCCAGGGTTTGATAGAGTATAGGCACTTTTTACCTCTTTGGCCTGTGTCGGCTCCTTTTGCATGGTTTCCTTGAGGGGCCTTCCTTAGACGTGGTTATTAACTTATTTGTACGTGTATTTATGGGTTTCTCTTTTTGGACTTATCCAGGGTCCCACCTGCCTTCGGCTCAACCCCCCTAGTTAGGAGGATCTTTCATTGTCTTAGTGCTAATTACCTATTCAGGTCTCGAAGATATGTTTAACACTTCTACATGCTATTATAATTTGCAGTGCTCTTGAGTTCCATTGACCTGCTTTGGTCATTTGTGGACATCAATATAATTTCTTTGTTTCTTTCATATTTCATGTGTTGTGCACCCAAAAAATTGTGAAATATGTTATGAAGCAAGGAAAGATTGCTATAGAGATGATTCAGTGCAGTAAAGATTTTATCTAAATTATGTTGAGGGTTAAAAATATAAATGGGGAAAGACTAGGTTTGGCGATTCTATTGTAACTTTCATTTATTGTAGACCTCACATTATCAGACGTTACTTTCATGATTTTTTGCAGCTAGATATGATCCTGTATGTAAGCTTTTGTTGAGAGATGTTCCGAGTCAGAATAAGACCTTAAAACGCAGGTACGTTGCTGAGCTTTATCCTAAATCAGATGATTGTATTGTTATTCTTGGCAGATAAGAATTTTAGTTGTGTTTTCCATCTAATGATGTTGCATCTTCACAACTATCTTCATTGATTTACCATTCAAGATAATCATTCACATTGATATTTGTTATTAAGTATTTTATCATAAGCATCCTAAATTGACATGCTTATCATGTTTTGGTCAAATGCTTGTTTTCAGGTATTACCTTGTAGAGCGAGCAAAGGATGCAGACATTGTTGGTATTGTTGTTGGTACACTTGGTATTGGTAGGTTTTAAGCAAGATTTTCTATAACTATGCTAGAAGTTCTAATTCAACATTGCATCTGTAAGGACCATTGAGTTTCTTTATCCGATTTGTGAAAGCAACTCTAAAAGATTACTGGGGCTTCTTTCTGTTTGATGTATTTGGATTTATCATTCAACATAATGGCAAACCCCTCCAGATGGACATCGTTACATATTATTACTTGCATATGGGATGGTGTGTGGTATTGTGGAAATGGTAAACTACACATTTTTACCATTATGTTTTGTTTCGTTAGAGAAACTCTAATGTTTCATTTCATGGGAAATTCAAAATCTGGGCTACGACTCATTTGTTGCTGAGGCATCTTGTTTCTTATTAAGAGTCATTATACCCCCTTGTAAACTCTTATCATCTTAGTGAGCATTTAATCTTTTGCCCATTTTGAGGTCACTTATGGGACTTGGACAAGGCTTTTGGGGATGTTACTTTAGATCCTTTTAGAGAGAATTACCAGTTTATAAGAGATAAGGGCAATGCTTCACAAAGATTCAGGGCTATCAAAATGGGAGGATGTGTTTTGAGGATGTCTGAAGAGTCCCCTCAAATTTCAGGGTTGGCGTAGGGGATGCAGGTCTAAAAATATGTAAAAAAAAAAAACAATTTTATACAATTTTGCTTTAAACCTAATGATAAATCATGGATTTAAAATAAAATAAAAAATAATTAAGATAAATTAAGAAATTACAATGTTGAATTTTGATTACTTTGAGGCAAGGTCGATGTGGTATCACTCCACACAATCCATAATCAAACAAGAAGGCAAATACACAAAACAAGAAGACTTTTTATTATCTCCCAGTGTATTACAACATGTCCCTTAGACTACAACTTGATAGGGGTTAGATATGACTCTTAGCTCTTTGTAAAAGTTATAATTAGCTATTAGTTAATGACTAACTAATGGACGATTATGAAACCTTCTCAACTGGTATAACAACTTTGTGATTAATAAAAAGACAAACACAAGAGTCCAAGTGTGCTGCATACTTCTATTTTCTCTTCTTTCTCTTAGCATTCATTTGCTAACATTGGCATCAGAGCCAATTGCTCGAGGAAGCCCCAATCAAGTATGGGCAAGGTATGAGCGAAGCACGTTATTCAAG
The DNA here is from genome assembly GCA_037957365.1 of Torreya grandis. Taxonomy (NCBI): domain Eukaryota; kingdom Viridiplantae; phylum Streptophyta; class Pinopsida; order Cupressales; family Taxaceae; genus Torreya; species Torreya grandis. Next base: position 312,016 of record JARHVA010003990.1, on the reverse strand, counting down.
GAAGCCTTGGGTAGAAGGGTATGAACAAGTAGCTGGGAAGAGAAGATTGCAGAGGTAGAACACTCATGCAGTCTTGTATCAGACTTAGGAGCAACACGCAGACAAAGAAAGTCACGTGAGATAAATGTGACAGCAGAAGGTTGAGGTAGGGGCACAAAGCGGGTTTGCAATTGAATGACATTGTGACATAAAAGACAGCCTGCGGAAAACGAAAATGCAGAGGAAAAGAAAAATGTGTTGTGTATACCAGTCATGAAGGGACAAAGCACAATCTGAACATAAAAAAAATCCAGGTGGAAAGACCAGTTTGACAATAGAAAAGACCAGTTCGATAGCTACGGCGAGCAGAAAAGTCCACTTTGTGACACAAACGAAGCAGAACAGAACTGCAGTGTGAAAATGCAGACAAAAGGGCATAGAAGACTTAGTGAAACACCAGCATATGAAAATAGATGCAGTGCAAGACCAGAACGGAAAGCAAACACAGCAGTTGAAATGCGAACAGAATGAAAGAAGGAAAATGCTCACAGCAGTTGAAGGGACGAGTAGTTGAAGGGATGGACACAACACAGTAAGACGATGGAACAAGTGTGAAAAACAAGAGAGATTTTGCAGATCAGAACCCGAACTTGTTAGGGCACATCTGATACAATTACATTTTTCTTTATACGGAAAATTACATTTTCTTTTTTACAGAAAAATAATAAGTTTACAAATTTTGCATTTGTTGTACTTACTTTTTAGAACTGTTGCATTGATTTCCGAGTCAGAAAATGATACTTTTTCTGTTATATTAAATTTCGGGTTAGAATTGTATTTTCCCTGTTTTTTAGAGTGTAAAATGGCCAGCATACAAAACCTAGTTTTGACGGAAGTGCAAAAGTTAACTAGCCATAACTATGGGTGGAGTCTTAGATTTTAACAATCGCAGAATATCGTGATTGTGAGAAAATCATTACCTTCATTGAAGCAAACCCTGTTACAAATTTTGCAGATTATGACAAAGGTCATAAGGTCTTGCTGTTATTGAAGTTATTTGTGTTGGATGACATGATCCTGTGATCTGAAATGCCATTGTGGCAAGTGTGTTGTGGCCCAATTTGGAGAATAAATACCAAACTTCGAAAAAAAGTTGAGTTGTATAGCTGAAAAATATGCCATTTTCCACAAAGATGTTAGAGGATGAGTTTTTGTCAGAACACTTACTTCGGATGAAAGATCTTCAAGACCAACTATCAACCAACAACAAAAAGGTGGATGATAATATGGTGGCACTGGTGGTAAATAGTTTATTATCCTCTTAAGAATCTTTTGTGAAGGCTCTAAACCAGATGACGAAAAGTAACAACCTGACGTTTGATCAGGTTAGTGCTTATTTATTGCAAAAAGAAATGCAAACATAGTATGAGTCTAGTGTTGGACAAATGGAGAGTGCATTAGCCACTCAATTAAAAGGGAAGTGGAAACATATCTTCGCCGATTCATCTTTTCAATATCAAGTAAAGTGCTTTTACTATCATAAGGTTGGGCATCTCAAAAATGATTGCCATAAGTGATAGTATGCGCTTTCCCAACAAAACAATCTAGTGGCAAATGTGGTAGCAGTTGATGAAGGATGGGATTCTGAGGAAGATTGTGCTCTTGTGGCATTATACTCAAAGCATAGTACTATAAGTTGTTGGTTCATTGATCCCATCGTATCTCGACATTTCACATGTTGTAAGGATTGATATGTCAAATTTACTGCAAGTACAAACTTTTTTGATTTAGTTTTATTACTTGATTGACAGTCATATGCAATAGAGGGGATAAGAGATATTGGCATAGTATTGAATTATGCTAGAAATATTAGATTAAGAAATGTTAGATATGTTTCTAGCATGAATAAAAATCTCTTTTCTATTAGTTAGTTAATAGAGAATCCCAACATTGTTGTACAATTCTCTTGGAAACAGTGTATTGTATTTGATGTCAAACATGACAAAATGGTTGCCCTAGGTATTGGACAAGGTGGCTTGCATAAGCTCGTTGACCCAACTATAGTCAACGTAAATGCATGTGTGGAGAGAGACTCCACTATATAGGTTGTGCAAAAATATGACACTTTTTATAGGCTTGTTGACCTGATCCAATCAACTTACATGCACTAGTGGTGGAGGGAATATCCACTTTAAAGGACATGCGAGGATGCAATTCCTCAATCTCAGTTACATGATTAGGCAGTTGTGTAGGTAGATGATATGCCGAAGTCATAGGCATTGGCTCTTCTTGTTGCAAATGGATTTTCACAACAGGACAAAATAGATGAGATGGTTTCTTCTCATATTGCGGGGTTGGCTTTTACTCCCACTGTTACCAAGGAGTTGGTTTTTACTTGTACTTCGACATTGATCAATTTTCAGTTGCTTCTCTCCACAACAACTCCGTTTGGTTTCTTGAGTGGACATGTGGGTGAGGCGATCTTCATGGTGCTTCCTAAAGGTTTTCAGATTGGTCGTGATCAGTCGGTTTGTAGGATGGTTAAGTCCCTGTATGGACTTAAGCATGCTTCATGAGCTTGGTATACTTTGTTTGAGCAGCATCTCTAGGATTCTGGATTTAAAACTATGGAGATCATTGAAATTATCAGTCAAAGATGATTCATCACCGGTCAATGAATCACCCTACAACGAATTGGTGGACAACTTGATACATCATATGTCCACACGGACTGATCTTTGTTTTGCAGTTGGCTATCCTTTTCGATTTTTGTCTACACCAAAGTTATTACATTGGACACTAGCAAAATGTCGGAGGACTATGAATTTCATGTTGTTATTTTAGAATAGTCTATAAATGTAATGACTAAATACTTAGGCCCTATTGTGTTTGTAAAATATCGAGACCAAATTTGAGTAGTCTCTGATTTAGTCATTAAGGGAGGGTGTTAAAGTTATAATTAGTTATTAGTTAATGACCAACTAATGGACGATTATGAAACCTTCTCAATTGATATGACCACTTTGTGATTAATAAAAAGATGGACACAAAAGAGTCTAATTGTGCCACATACTTCCATTTTCTCTTCATTCTCTCAGTATTCATTTGCTACCATTCTCTCTTATTACATAAGATACATCCCTTATTTATAACAAGAGAAATAGAGGTGGGAATCGGGAATGACAACTAATGGCATTCTAAAATAGAGTGACAATTCGCAACAACTTGTTATCTCCCAAAATAGAATGACACAACAACCTAGATAGGACCACCTAGATAGGAATAACTCATGATGTGGATATTCAAGGAATTATTCACACTTAAAATGTCATAATGTGTAATAAAGTAACTTAGGACACAAACGAACTCTTAGAACGAGTCTTGGCAATAGGCCTTGATCATGTACTTAATACAATATAATACTGTCTAGAAATGCCAAAACGTTTGAATTTCCTTATGGATGCCATTCTATCTTTTTAGAATGTATCAGTAACTAGTCATTGCAACTGCCAAGCCAAAAAGGACATGGTGTTGAATACGAGAATCATTGTATCACTCTGAAATTGTAGGGTCCTGAACACATTGTGATTTGGATCCTAGGAGGTCTAGGGGACAACACTCTAAATGAGGATCTAGATTTGTTATGTATATGCAGAAGCAATATTGAATAAGATGGAGAATACATAAAATAATAGAATGGGAACAAAAAGTTATATTAATATGTGCGTTCTGTACACGACATACTGTCGAGGGAGATGTATGGCTTCTTATCTTCTACTATTTGCTTGCTATGTAATGCTACCAATGTGTATACATATATTACAAAGCCACAGAGGCATAAATAACTGTTATGGAAGTTGAACTATTTAGGCTTCTGTGTGTGACTCTTCCCCTTCCGATGGTTACATGGATTGATTGATAGGTGTGTGGTATGCTAATGTCTGCTTTGGCATAATGTGAGCCCTGGAAGTGCCAAATGGCATGGCACAACGTGGCATAGAGTGTGCACGTGGTGGATGTGCAATTTGGGTGTTCTGTGTAGGCACTAAGTTGTGCAGTATATGTGTGGGAATGCATGATGTGGCACTGTACTTTGTAGACTACATAAAACACACTTGTGTTGTTGTGGTGCACACTGAATGACATTGAGATTGATGTTTGGAAAATTTCACGAACGGGGGGGGGGGGGGTTGACCTCAACACTGTAAGGGCCAAGCCCTTGACACTTGTGAGCCCCGCCCATATTAGGTGAAGTGCACAATAGGGTCTCTTGAGCTGTGTGACATGTTCCATGGCATTGCATGGAATGCACATGATGCTTGGAGTTGTGCAGAGGTGCTCAAAGCGTGGTATTGCACTTTGTTGTGCAAGAAATCCAGGTGTATGAAATTGAAATTATAGTTGTCTGCTAGAAACCATGAAATCTCCACTCAAAGCTTCTACTCTAATTCAATTTACAATACCTCAGATTGGGCTAAGGAAAAGATCAAACAAAAGTCATGAAAATAAATTGAATTATACCTTGTTTTGCCCTTGAAGACCCGTTCCTTGTTGGAGAAGATTTGCTCAGTTAGATTGATTGCTTGAGGATGAATGGATTGCTTGATGCTTGATGTATGATTGCTTTTGCTAGCTCAATATTTTGACAACACTATGGCAGGAATTACTTGATTGATTGGCAAGATGATAACACTATTGGATTCTTGGATTTTCTCTATTATTTTTCTTCTTATTGGTTTGCATGGGGGTGTAGCTCTATGTATAGGAGACACATGGAGGAATGGATGGCTAGGATTGAGCCATGGTTGATTTTGATCATGGATGAAAAGATTGGGTAGTTGGGATTCTAGGAATTTTAAATTCCTAGGAGAATTCTAGAGAGGTGGTGACGAGCTCAAGGCATGGTGTGGAGCTCAAAGAGGAGATTAGGAGATTCTAGAGGAAGTTAGTGTAATTAATGAGGGATTAGATGGGGATTAATGGTGGAATTTTCTAGGAATGTTAGTGGAGGTAGTTGTGGGTAGTTAGGAAGGATATAAAATTCCTTAAAAATTGTGAGGATCTTATTAGCAATTAAGTAGGTGATGAGTGGATGATTAATTCAGATAAAAGTTTAATGTGATGAGGGATAAGGTTGAGATAATGGAAGAAGATGTAAAGGGGATGTTAGGGTGATGTTAGGAAATTAGGGAATATGGTATTAGTAGGCGAAATTAGTGATAAAATTAATAACGGAGTGGTTAATTTTAGATGTCTACACAGGGCAGTCAAGGTGAGAGTGCAAACTAGTGTAGATGCATGCATATCATATTGCACCAAGGAAGCAATATGCAATTTTCTCTCGTAATGTTGAACTATGGTGATGTTTGACAGAAATCGAGGATGATTCTAAAATAATTTGACACAACTCGCATAATATATCTCCAACAAAGATGGTGTTGGATCCACATCATAAAAAAGACATCTTGCATGGATGGGCTAATCCACCATTTGGACGAAAATGTTACTCTTCCAAAATAGTAAAAATTACATACAAGTGTCCATCGAATCAAATCAAAACACCCTCCCAAATATATGCATGCATGGCCTAATTATTCGAAGGACAAATACTCTGGGCAAATTGTCACTCAATAAGGTGCTTCTTATGCAAAGGACAAATACTTTGCACACACCAACACTCAACGAGGAGATCAAATGCATACAAGGTGGAAAGGTACAATTTCTCAATTTGGGTCACGAAAAGCAATGTTCTTGATGAGGTACCCGTTTTACAAATATGGAGTTCTCTCATTACCCCTTGCAATAAAGAGGGATAAATGAAATACACTATGTTTGCCATCAACAATACACACAATGAGAAAATGTACAATATGTTTTCCAATAACCCCAAAAACCTCCCCTGCAGTCTATAATTTGTTGTTACAATTGACAATTTTATGAAAATTTCCCAAAAAAGAAAAAGCAAAAAGGAAATAAGAACAACAAATTAAAATAGCTATAAAAGGTATAATAGTGCATAAATAACTACAAATAGTGTAGAACTTGAAAAAATAAGTGGTTTCAAAAAGAAATCAGCAAAAACCTCCTTTGGATGAGGAAATTACGCACTTTGTATGTTTGCAAAACGGGGATCAAAGATTGGTAGTATGAAAATCTGAAAATTAGGGGGATCTATAGGTTGAATCTAGAAAAACAGAGAATACCAATGTAAGGCTCTTTGTGTAAGCTTTCTCACGAGTCTAAAAACTCAAAACAATACCTTTGTATAACTAGGGTATGGCCAAAAAAGGATATCTCCAAAAAAACTACACAACAATGAAGGCACGTAAAAGTACCACACAAAAGAAAAACTTGTATACACATTCAAAACATTTTATTAACGCTTTTCTTGTTCAGGGCTTGTCAACACATTAATCTCCTTGAGGGTATGCTTTCACATACATTGGGATCAGGGTACGCCAGTTTCTAGCACTTAGTGAGAGAGGTGTTGTGGATCATCGTTCTTACTATCACCTTCATATCACTTTCACATCAGTAGTTTTGTCTTCCTTAGTCTCGTAATTCTTCTTCTGAACCCCATTCCTATATTGCTTGCTCAATTGACGTCATTGGTCGAGTTGATGATGTCCCTTAGTTGATGACATCCCTTAGCACCCTTTTTTTGGATGATGTCATTGGCTAGGGTGATGTTGTTGGCTAAAATTGAAGTTTGACTTTTAGGGATCCAAACTGTATATATAGGTTTCCCTTCATAATTTATTGAAGACATACAATGACTATTCCCTTTGTTTGTGCTTGCAATTCTCCCTTAGGAAGTAGAGGAGGATTGAATATTAATGGAGCTCAGCTCAAAGAAGACAAGTTAGCAATAAAGGCCTTGAAGATTTTGAGAATAGGAGTTGTGCCATTGAGGTCTTTGGAGTTTGCAATTGTGGTCTACTTATGGTTTCCTCTATCCATCTTGACTTCATGTACAACCATTTCTTACAAAGTGCCAAAATTTAGCGGAGAGTAAGTATCCCTAATCTTAATCTTTTTCTTTTGTACTTTGGTTGATTTCGAGTGTTATACTTTTTATGTATTTGATAGTATAGTACATGTTGCTTATCATTTCATTTATTGCTATTTTTACATTATTGCTATTATATCTCTTGCTTTATCGTTTACTAACACCATAGTTCTTGCTTTACTGCCTAGTGACACCATAGTTCTTGCTTTGCTTTCTAATGACACCCTAGAGCTAGCAAGGTCCTCCACCCACTTTCTTTAAATAGAGATTGTATGTGTAGGTTTTCCTTATAGACCAATTACAAATGACACTTGCTTGTGGTCCTAGACCATTTTGTGGACCAACATTTTTACGTGTTGGATTTAGAATGGTCTTCAACGTTTTACCTGTTTAGATGCTTTCTATATGTAGAAACCTATTTCAGGTTGAATATATTGCAATGAATTTGATGTGAATATTGCCCCACCTTTGATTGGGTTATCTTCATGTTTTCCTTTATTTTTCAAATGTAATTCTCTTCCAATCGATTTGTTAAGCATTTCATGCTTTCTAAATTTCTCCCCCTTTAGATTCCTTAAAGGCTATTATCCCATTCCTACAATGAAATATCTCCACAGTAACCAATAAGACACCACTCAATGGTCCCCTTTCTCCTAGTCACAATCTTATCCTAATGTAGATTGCAATATAGCCTCCACTAATACCAATAAGGCTGTAATCCCTCTGCCTAAGATCAACACTAGATTCTTAACAAATCAAAAGAAAATCACTCAAGAGGATAGTTACCAAGAACGAGAACAAATGGATTCTCTTGATTTTACTCCTGAAAGGCAATGATTATGAGCTGAAAATCTTCATTTTGAGGGAAAGTATCCCAAAGAACTCCACCTCCTTGTGAGTTCTTGGACTGAAACTCCTCTCACCAATAAGGAAACTGACCTTTTCGCAAGCTTGGGGGACAAGTCATGCCAATAACTTAGCCTCCCCTATATTTTCCTCATCCACAATTCCCACCATTTCCATTGCCATTGCCATGGCTGATGCTACACTTAGCACCCAACCTCCTAGCAATATTGAGACCAACACTTGCACTCAAGCAAGTCAATCTCTCCTAGTGGATCATACCCAAATGTTCATATATGTTCAGAACCTCAAACTCCAACCAAATGATGCAAATGAAAACCCAACTTATGTAATTGTCAAATTGACCTCAACGAATACATTGGGGATCACCTAATTTATTCCCCATGCCTCGCCCCATATGGATGCAAATGGGAAACCTATCCCACAACCTCCCATTCAAAACAAAATGCTTCAAAACTTACAAAATGAGCCCTTTGCTCCCTACATAGCAGTGATGGGTCCATTGACCCCGCATTATGCCTCAAAGCCTTTATAAATGTATACAAAGATTGGCTTAAGACAAATACCTATGTGGCTATTAAATTTTTAGAAAAATTCCTATCAGGGGATGCTTTAGAATGGTACAATCAACTCAAGCCTCACTACATATTCAATTTAAATGGCTTAATGAATGCTTTTGTCAAGAATTTTAATACTGTGACTTCCCTGAAGACAACTTAGGCAATTTTTTCAATGTTAAGCAATTAGACTATGAATCTGCGCATGACTTCTTCAAGCGATGGAAGTCATTAGCCCATAAATCCGACCATAACATGAATGAAGAGAGTTTCTTCAAATTGTAAACAACTGCTTTAGAACCTAAGTTACAATGCAAATTTGATCCTTCACTCCTAAGACCTTGGATTAAGCCTTTGACCAAGCCAATAGACAAGACCATCTCATGCGACAATTTGAGAATCCTCAACCTCAAAAACAAGACATTAAACACCTAATGAAGAACAAAAATCAGCATGACACTGATGATGGTGTATCTAACTTGTACAAATATCTTAAATACATATATCTGAAATACGCCGAGAGATGTCAATTTCAAGGTTTTTATCTTGTATTTTTCACATACCTCAATTAATAATTCCATTACTTTCTCTGCCAATTTTCCATTCACTGGTGACAAATGACATCAATCTAGTTACACGATTGTGTTGGGCTCGAGGAACTCTTTATGGGGGGGGGGGGGGGCGCAGAAGAGCTTCAAACTCAACCGTATGGTCAAGCTATTACTATTTTTCGATTCACTTCTCCCACCCAAAAGAAACAACTTCTAAGTGATGGTCAAATGGATGTCAAATTTAAGAATAAATATAATTATTCGAAAAACTCTTTATGGGGGGAAAGAGGGCTTCAAACTCCACCGTATGCCCAAGCTATTACTAGTTTTCAATTCACTTCTCCCACCCAAAAGAAACAACTTCCAAGTGATGGTCAAATGGATGCCAAATTTAAGAATAAATATAATTGTGAACAACTCACTCCATTAAACTCCCTTGTAGAACACCTATTGGCATAATTATTTTAACCATAGCTTCGATTCCAAAAGAACAATCAATGCTATCATGCCTGATGCCCCTTGAAATGCAACTCTTTCCCAAACAATCATGGGAAATCCATTTCATCCTAATTCTTAACGAAGGGAGTCAAATCTTCAAACTCTAAGCAAAGAATAAATCAGGGATAGATTGCTTAAGCCTCGACCTCGAGAGATTGACCCTACTTAGCTGGTCTCACAATGGTTTGACCCTTAGAAATTTTGTTGGTGGCACACAAGTTGGGGCCACAATAATTGATCATGGAGCAATGATTAGAGAAAGATACTAAGAGATCCCCAATGCCAAACAAATATGTATTGCACAAAATAAGCACGAAGCTATGAACTAAGTTAGCACACATTTAGTAGGCATATACACCAGTCCATTACTAGATCTTTCGAAGAGCACAACCTAAGCCCTTCCTCAATGCAATCAACCCCAAAATAATCAACATCCTACCAATCCTAGCCAAGTTTTTAATGCAATTGAAACAATGGTAAACCGTAATGCGTCAACCAACGATGAAAAATTTGTCTAAATGCAAGGCATGAAGCACATCATTGCATGTATTGACTCGAGTTACCCCATCCAAAAGACTCTAACAAACATTCATAAAACCTATATGACCATCCAAGCAGATCCAGTATTCCAAACAATTTCTGAAAATAGCTTAGAAAAGCCAAAACTCAAAAATTTGCAAGAATCTAATAACATCAACAGAACAAGCTTTTGTTGATTGCCATCGGGCATGTGGATAACATTCCTTCAATCCCCCAACGCCATCAACACAATCGATGACATTGAAAAAAAAAAGTGCAAACAAATGGAAACTAGATTCAACCCCTCCCATGGTCAAATATGATATCATTAAGACTGCCTCTCTTAGAGTACAATCCAAATCATAACAACCTAGCTTTGTTGAATGTTAGGAGTTGAAGTCACTATCCAGGCATGGTGAGGTGGCAGTCACCATTCATGTGATGAGGTGGTAGTCACTATGCATGTTGGTGATGTGTTAATCACTATTCATGATAGTGAGGTGGCTGACACTATTTATGCTGGTGAGGTGGCATGTGGGGTGCATTTCTCCACTAAAACACATGGAGGCTTTTGCTTTGTGCACATGGATGGATGTGGGGCACAATTCTTGTGGGCTCCTTGATGGTGAGTGTTGGCTTAAGTCAAAAGGTGATTGATTACCTTTTGATTGTTGTGCATGTGGGTGGCAGACAAAGACTACTATGCACTACTATTCACTCGAGGAGTGGGGTGCCATTTTGGATGGCACATGGTGGTGACACTTTGTCAAAAGTAGGGAATCTACTTTTGACCCTTGGCACATGTGGGAGACAACCTGACACTATTCACACTATTCAACTATGTGGGAGTATGGCACAATTTTGAAGATTCCTTGGATTCTCTCTCATGTATTTCTAAGCTTGATTTGAAATCAAGGAAATGTGTGTTTCTTGGCTATGGTGAAACAATGAAGGGGTATAGGTTGTGGGATCCTATTGACCACAAGATAATTGTTAGCCGAGATGTTGTGTTCAATGAAAAATCCATGCAAAGGAAGGAGGTACAACAGATACATGAAATTGTACCTGTTGAGGTAGTAAAGGAAGAAGATGAAATGAAGCATGTTGAAGCCTCTGTGCAACATGTAGAGCACCAAGTACAACGACAAATTATAAGATCCACATGTACCAAGGAGGTATACTCTTGTTTTTCAGTCCTCTTTTGCATTGTTAACTGATGAGGGTGAACCTAGTTCATTTAGGAAGCTAGAGGATCTAAGAATGTAGAGAAATGGAGGAAAGCCATGGAGAAGGAAATGAGAGCTCTTCATAAGAATAAAACATGGGAGCTTGTGGATCTCCCACCTAGAAGAAAGAGTGTTGGTAACAAGTGGGTGTACAAACTGAAGAAGAACAGTGATGCGCTGTTGGAGCGGTATAAAGCTTGTTTGGTGGCAAAAGGCTATGTACAGAAGTCAGGTATTGACTTAAATGAAATCTTCTCTCCTGTTGTGAAGTTAACTACTATCAGAGTGTTACTTGCACTTGTAGCAACTTAGAATCTAGAATCTGAGCAGCTTGATGTGAAAACAACATTCCTACATGGTGATCTCGAGAAGGAGATTTATATGGAGCACCCTGAGGGCTGAGGAAAGAGGCAAAGCGCAGTTGGTTTGCAAATTAAAGAATTCTCTGTAGGGTTGAAATAGGCGTTGAGGATGTGGTATAAAAAATTTGACATGTTCACGAAGAGCTAAGGTTTTAGCAGAAGTGAAGTTGATCATTGTGCACACCATAAGAGGTTCAATGATGGAAGCTTTATTATCATTCTGCTATATGTTGATATGTTGGTTGCAGGGCCCAACATGAATAAAATCAATAATTTGAAAGCTCATTTGGCTAGGACATTTGAGATGAAGAATTTAGGAGCAACAAACCAAATTTTAGGGATGAAGATACATAGGGACAAAAAAGCAAGGAAGATCTTTGTTGTCTCAAAAGACATGTTGAAAAGATTCTGCAACGGTTCAATATGCAAAATGCAAAACTAGCGAGTACCCCACTTCCTGCACATTTTAGGTTGTCTTTCTAGTAGTGTCCTAGAACAAAGGAGGAGAAGACATGTATGTCTCATGTACCGTATTCATCAACAGTAGGAAGCCTCATGTATGCCATGGTGTGCACTAGATCGGATATTTTCCAAGTAGTGGGAGTTGTGAGCCAATTCATGGCGAATCTGAGAAAGGAGCATTGGTCTGCAGTGAAGTGGATATTTAGAGATTTGAGAGGCACTTCAGATGTTGCATTCTGCTATGGAGGCGTAGATTTACAAATCAAAGGTTTTGCAGATTAGGATTTTGGTGATAGAGATGGACGAAAATCCACTACAGGTTATGTTTTTAATCTTGCTGGAGCTGTGAGTTGGGCTTCTAAGTTACAACTAGTGGTGGCTTTATCAACCACTGAAGCAGAGTATGTGGTTGCAACTGATGGTTGCAAAGAGGCAATATGGTTACAACGATTATTGGGTGACTTCATGGAAATGCAGGGTAAGATTACTTTGCATTGTGATAGTCAGAGTGCAATTCACTTGGTAAAGAATGCACCATTTCATGATCGCACAAAACATATTGACACCAAGTACCACTTCTTTAGGAGCATGGCTGAGGATGGTAGAAGCCTGTTGAAGAAAATTGACATCGAACAAAATACTGCAAACATGTTGACAAAGTTGGTCAGGGCAGAGAAGTTTGAGTGGTGCAAAACTTCTTAGGGCTTGTTGAAGTTGTGATGAAGGCAACATTGAGCAATGAAGGTAGCTAGGTGGTAGAATACACAGGTGTATTAATTCTTGTATATTGACTTCAAGTGGGAGAATGTTAGGATGTGAAGTCACTATTCACGGGGATGAGGTGGTAGATACTATTCATACTGATGAGGTGGTAGACACTATTCATATTGATGAGGTGGAAGTTACTATTCACTGTGGTGAGGTGGTAGTTACTATTCACGCTGCAGTGGCATGTGGGATGCATTACTCCACTAAGGCACATGGGTGCCTTTGTTGATTGATATGGATGAGTGTGGAGCACGTTTCTGTGGGGCTCCCTACATGTGAGTGTTTCCTAAAGTCATAAAGGTGATTGGGCACCTTTTGACTTAAGTGCACAAGTGGAAGACAATGCCTATTGTTCTTAATGGCTCACTCATGTGGAATGGGACACCATATCTTGTTGGCACATGGAGGTGGTTATGACTTTGTCTAAAGTAGATGCTCTACTTTGTTGACCGTTGCACATGTAGAGACAAACACTAAATTGTTGAGACCTATGCACTCATGTGGGAGTATGGCGCAATTGTGGCCTTCCTTGGATTCTCTCTCATGTATCTCTATTAAAGGATGTTGATCCTTGTCTTTGTAATTAAGAGAGGCTTTGCCCTCTTTAGGATGATAGTGGTTGGCTTTTGGATGTTATGCCAAGATGCATTAAGGAAATCTTTGTTTGTGGCCATTTGTAGGAATCAAAGCTATGAGCTTTGGAGACTTTGAGCTCTGTGAGTAAGCCATGAGTAGGAAGGCCAAATTGGAGAAAGCTTTGTAAGACAAAGATTGGTTGAAGAGATAATAGAAGTGTGTAGATGCTATTGCCTTGTGGTTTTTCCCTTGCTGCAATTTGTAGGGTTTTTCACGTAAATTTGTGTTATGGTGTTATTTTCTTTGGATTGTTTTGTAGCTTGTTGATTCCGCAATTATTTTCTTGCACAAGCTATGTATTTTCCCTAACATCTAGTATCAGAGCCATGGTGCATTTGAAAACCTGTGTTTGAGTGTTTTCTGTAAGTAGGGAGTCTTGTGCCAGTGGGAGCTACAACAATGCTAGGCGTTGTGTCACAAGGTACGTCGATTTTTCGATAGGAAGTATGAAATTCATTGTTTGTTCTAGCGGTCCAAAAAATTCGACATATATTCCCCAGATTCTAGATAGAAATGGTGGGAAAATTTTGTGCTAAAAAGTAGGGCAAAACATTTTATAGGAGGGCACATTCGGGTTCACTAAATACAAACACGCTGTTTGAAGTATAAAATTGGGGAGTGAGGGCAAAAATCTGAGCATTTGTTGTCATTTTAGAGTGAAGGAAAAAACTATGGAGTTGGTGAGTTGAGATGAAAACCTGACTTTTTGTTTGTAGGGTGCAGCGTGATGTTGAACGCTAGGAGGGAGCTTGACTGAGTTGGTAGGATTCTGGGAGCTCGATGCAGGTAGGAGGGAGCTCAGCGCAAGTGGGAAGAAGCTCAACGTAGCTGTGAAGGAGCTCATTACAGGCTGGAAGGAGATCGACGCAGGCAGAGGGAGGTCGATGCAGGCAAGAGCATCGGCGATTGACAGGTATCAACGACAGTAGGGAGGGTTTGTGTTTTTTAATATGTTTTTTTTTCCCTTGACATTTTGTTTGGTATATTTTTTAAAAATTTTTTTATTTATTTTATATTTTAAGTTTTGTTTTAGTGAATTTTTTTATTTTTTGAATTCGTTTTAATTTATTTTGTTTTATGTTTTCTTAAATTTTGTTTTTATATATTTTATATTTTATTTTTATTATGAAGTTTTTATTTTGTTTTAATATATTTTATTTTATTTTGTGTTCTTTTAATTTTTTTTATAACTTTTTATTTTAAATTTTTATGTTTATTATTTTTTTTATTTTTTAAATTCATTTACATTCATTTTATTTTATTTTTAATTTTTAAAATTTTGTTTTTATATATTTTATTTTTATTATGAAGTTTTTATTTATTTTTATTTTGCTTTAATATATTTTATTTTATTTTGTGTTCTTTTAATTATTTTTTGTAACTTTTTATTTTAAATTTTTATGTTTATAAATTATAATTATAATTTATGTTTATAAATTATAATTATAATTTATGTTTATAAATTATAATTATAATTTATATTTATTAATTATAATTTATGTATTTTTCATATTGTTTTTTTTCATAATTTTTTTTACAACATTTTTATTTTTTTAATTATGTATCTTAATTTTTTAATTTTATTCTATATAAAATGTTTTTTATTTACTTTTTTAAATTTTTATTTATTTTTCATAATTTTTTCTTATTTTTTTATTTATAGTATTTTTTTAATTATAATGTTTTTAAAGTTTTTTAATTTATATTAATTTAATTTTTTATGATTTTTTTTTTGTAATTATAATTTAAATATTCTTTATTTTTTATTATGTATTTAATTTTTTGTTATTTTTTTGTTTGTAGTGATTTTTTTAAATTATAACGTTTTTTAATTTATATTAATTTATTTTTTAATTTTTTATTTTATAATTATAATTTGAAGATTTTTTATTTTATTTTCACAACAATTTTTTTAATTATTTTTATTTTTTTATTATGTATTTAATTTTATGTTTTATAATTCTGTTTAAAATAATTTTTATTTTTTTATTTGTATGTTTTTTAATGATTTGTTTATTACAATTTATATATTTTAGCGTTTTAAATTATGTAGTATTAAATTTTTATTTTATGTTTTGTAAATTTATCATTATGTTCACTTTATGTATTATTTTTGTTTATTTATAATTGGCTATCTTTTTAAAAATATATATATTTTTGACATTAAATTTTTATTTAAATTTTGTAGAAGCATTTATGGCTCCTAAATCAAACGTTGAGGGGTGGAAGCATGTGTCACAGGCTGGATCGGGGAATGAAATCAAATGTAATTTATGTGGAAAAATATTTCATGGGACTTTAACAAGAGTCATTGACTATCTGCTTGGTAGATCGGGTGGCCCTGGTGGGGGTGTTAACCTATGTTTTAATGTGACTCTAGAAATTAGAGTAAGATTGAAGAAATGAGGAACAATTAGTGGTTGGAAAACATATGGCAACAAAAAAAACAAAGAATTCAAAAAGAGATACCCTGGATCATATCAAAAAGTTTTTCTACAAGCATGTCATCCTCACATATGCAATCAAACCCCTGTGGAAGTGGCATAATCCCCAACATGTGGAACCCAGTGCAAAAACAAGATGTGGATGATGCATTGGCCGATTTGTTTTATTCAAGTGCCATTTCATTCAATGTGGTTAGGAGTCTGTGCTTTACTAATGCAGTTAAAAAAATATCTGAATTTGGCAAAGGTTACACTCCACCTAGTTTTGAAAGGCTTATGACTACTCTTTTGGAAAGGTCAAAAGTGAGGGTGACTGAAAGCATGGTAGATGCCAAAGCCTCTTGGAGTGCAATAGGGTGCAGTATATTGAGTGATGGTTGTTCTGATATGTGTCAGAGGCCATTGATTCATGTCTTGGTGTATTGCTCTCAAGGCATATCTTTTTTGAAAGTGATTGACACTATGAATCACAAGAAGACATCAGAGTTCATTTTCAAAATTTTAGATGAAACAATTCTTGAAGTGGGTGAGGAAAATGCAGTTCAGATTGTCATTGATAATGCCACAAATTGTGTAGGAATTGGAAAAATGATTATGGACAAGTATCCAAAAATTTATTGGAGCCCTTGTGTAGTTCATTGTCTTAACTTGCTACTACAGACTTAGCCAAATTTCTATGGGTGCATGAAGCAATTCAAAGGGGGAGGACAATTGCAAACTTTATTAGGAACCACTGCTTCACATTGAGTATTTATCGACAGTGTGCTTCAATGGAGTTGTTGAGGCCTTGTGAAACAAGATTTGCTTCTTTTTATATCACTTCAAAAAGAGTGGTTGAAGAGAAAACAATGGTAAAATCAGTGATTTGTTCTAAAGAGGAAAATTTTTGCGCTTTCAAAAAGCTCTAAGAGAGAGCAAGCATCACAAATCATCATAAATCCAAGCTTTTGAGAAAGTTCATGTAAGGTACTAAAAATGTGGGAGCCTATTGTTGATGTGCTTCACATGGTTGATGGTGACACCCCTTACCTTGGCATGCTTTATGAGGCTATGGACCATTGCAAGGAATCCATTAAAAAAACATTCAATGATGTGGAGACAAACTACAAAGCAATATGGGATGCGATTGTTATAAGATGGAAAATGATGCATACACCATTACATGCATCGGCTTGTTATCTAGAGCCTAGGCTCTTTCATATAGAAAGAGAAAGTGATGTAAAAGTCATGAGTGGACTTTATGAAGCCATTGACAAACTTGTTCTAGATATAGAACTTGCAAGTATAATTAGGATCCAAATAAGGGCATTTCGAGCACAAGGGGTATTTGGAAGAGCTGCAGCTTAGCATGACAGAGTGAATCTTGAAGGATACCAATGGTGAAAATATTATGGGTCAACTACAAAGGAACTACAACACTTTGCCATCCGAATTTTGAGTCAAGGAGCAAGTGCATCAATGTGTGAAAGGAATTGGAGCTGTTTTGACCACATTCATTTTAAGAAAAGAAATACGCTGTTGTCAGGAAAGTTAGAAGATCTTGTTTATATTAGCAGCAATTTGCAGATGTGCATGAACAAAATAGAGAAATAAACTTCTTCATGGCCCCGTCTAGTTGCAACTGACTTAGAGGATGCAGATGATCCTTAATTCATTTGTGATGAATTTAGTGATGACAATGATGTTGATGAGCCAAGTGTTCTTAATGATATGGAGCTTTTTGATGTAGCTATTAACCTATAAAGCCATTTAGTGTATTGGCTTTTTATGTTGTAGATTTTTTTGATGTATAATTTTGAATTTATATGAAGTTAAGAACTTAGTATTACATGTTTTAGATTTTGAGACGCCTAGTTTTTCAAGAAGTCTCTTTCATATTCTTATTTGAAATTATTTTTATATTTTTAATGGTTTTTTGTTTCGAATTTAATGGCGATTTTTTTTCTATTTTTTATCTGGACTCGAATTCGAACCGATTTTTACCCTTGTCGATTTCGAACTCGAACTCGAACCTTATGACGTAGGCAAGGAGTAACCAAGATCAGGACAAAGAATTTTTATGGGTGTCCAACTTCTCTATACTTGATGAAAATGCAATAAAGACAACATCATGCAATGGAGACAGCTGGCTGAATACACGAGTTTGAAATTCTTGTATATTGACTTCAAGTGGGAGAATGTTAGGAGTTGAAGTCACTATTTATGTGAAGAGGCGGCAATCACTATTCATGTGACGAGGTGGAAGTCACTATTCATGCTGGTGAGGTGGCAGTCACTATTCATGTTGGTGAGGTGGTTGACTTTGTTCATGTTGGCGAGGTAGTTGACACTCTTCATGTTGGTGAGGTGACGTGTGGGGCGCATTTCTCCACTAAGCCACATGGACGCTTTTGCTTTGTGCACATGGATGGATGTAGGGCACAGTTCTTATTGGCTCCTTGATGGTGAGCGTTGGTTCAAGTTAAAAGGTGATTGATTACCTTTTGACTGTTGTGCATGTGGATGGTAGAAAAAGACTAATATGCACTACTATTCACTCATGTGGAGTGGGTGCCATTTTGGATGGCACATAGTGGTGACACTTTGTCAAAAGTAGGGAATCTAATTTTGACCCTTGGAGACAATCTGACACTATTCACACTATTCATCCATGTGGGAGTACGGCACAATTTTGGAGACTCCTTGGATTCTATCTCAGGTGTTTCTATTTAAGGATGTTGATCCATGTCTTTGTAATCAAGAGAGGCTTTGCCCTCTTTAGGATGTTGGTGCTTGGCTTTTGGATGTTATGCCAAGATGCATTAAGGAAAGATTTGTTTATAGCCATTCTTAGGAATCAAAGCTATGAGCTTTGGAGGCTTTGAGCTTTGTGAGTAAGCCATGAGTAATAAGGCCAAATTGGAGAAAGCTTTGTAAGACAGAGATTGGTTGAAGAGATAATAGAAGTGTGTAGCTGCTATTGCCCCGTGGTTTTTCCCTTGCAATTTGCAGGGGTTCCCACGACAATCTCTGTGTTATGGTGTTATTTTCTTTGGATTGTTTTGTAGCTTGTTAATTCTGCAATTATTTTCTTGCATAAGTTATGTATCTTCGCTAACAACGAATGGGACCCCATTGTGGAGCTCTCCAATTTACTTCCTAAGATTTCGTTCCTCGAGCTTATGAGAACATCTTCTAAGCATTGCAATCGCCTTATGCAACAACAATAAACCCTAATGCTTCAACCAACGATGAAAAAATTGCCTAAATGCAAGGCATGAATCACATCATTTGCATGTATTGCCTGGGTTAACCCCACTCAAAATTCTCTAACATTCATAAAA
Organism: Torreya grandis; assembly: GCA_037957365.1. Classification (NCBI taxonomy): domain Eukaryota; kingdom Viridiplantae; phylum Streptophyta; class Pinopsida; order Cupressales; family Taxaceae; genus Torreya; species Torreya grandis. The sequence continues at coordinate 292,818 of JARHVA010003990.1, read as the reverse complement.
CCTATAGGACCGTCCGTCCAAGCAGATCCAGTATTTCAAACAATTGATGAAATTGGCTTAGAAAACCTGAAATTCGAAAATTTGCAAGAATCTGACATTATCAATGGAACCGTTAACATAGAAAAATCAGACAAGCCTTCGCCAATTGCCATCAGCCATGCCAACAACGTTCCTTCAATCTCCCAAAGCCATCTACACGATTGATGACGTTGAAAACAAGCACAAAATAATGAAAACTTAGATTCAACCCGTCCCAAGGCCAAATATGATATCATGATGACTTCCTCTCTTAAGCTACAATCCAAATTAGAACAACCTAGCTTTGACGAATGCGACCTTATTGTGGAGCTCTCCAATTTATTTCCTAAGATATTCATTCCTCAAGTTCCTCAAGCTTATGAGAACATCTTCTAAGCATCACAATCATCTTATGCAACTAATTTGACATGAACATTTCCCAACCAACACCAATTGGCCAAGAGGCCCCATCACCATCACAAGGTTCTGAAGAGAGGATCATGCAACAATGTGTAGACCGTCAATTATGGAAACATGTATTGTTATAGTTGACATTGTTGCATTATTATTTTGTCAGCATTGAGTTAGCGATGTAGCAAGACCCTTAGTTGTGTAGGTTGTGATAGTTGGGTTAATCGACAACCATTGGCTCTTGTCCTTCAAATATTATATTGTATGTTGGGGTAGGGGCACTTGTATCAGGTCCTCCTTGTACTATGAGAACTGTATTGAGGCTTATCTTTTATAAATACAAGCTGCTATTGTTCAGTTTACTATTCTATTTATGCCGCTGTTGATGGTCTAGTATCTCAGCATACATTAATCATACTACATTTTGGCATTGTTTCCCTAAAGAACGTCAGTTCAAGCTAAAGTTGGTACAAAGAGAAGTGTGACAAGGCACCCCATTATCTTCAAATGTTTGTGTTGAACATAGCCGTGAAACACAACAACCAAAGATATTACAACACAAAGTTAACGTCATTATGTTAATAAAAATGGCCTAGATTAAATTTGATGTCCTTTTGACAGTTATAGTTCTTGCTTGAAATAGTTTTCTACCCTGATACTGTGGTATAGCTAGATTGAGGCCCTATGTCACTTATTAGTAAAAGAATTGCGAAGAAAGCGATAGAGTTATTAATCAATATGGAACTCTTCAAGAGACAAAACTATATAAAAAATCCAAGATAAACATTGGGTGTTGATACATCTCGATATTTAAACTATTTTAATGAATTGCTTACATTCTCCCTACCAACAGTGAGGAGTAGGGGTTCTCCCTTTAGGACTTGCCATGATGGGGTTTTATCTCAAGGGTACTGGAAACCGTGTCAATTTTAATTAATGTAAACAATAATGAAATCCCCATTATTTTCGTTTACAATTGAACAATTGAGTTTGATAGATGGAGCCTCGTTGCATCCTCACAAAAATCAAAACCTACGAATATTTATGAGGATATGTTATGAGTGTTTCAGCTTAGGCCCACAAACTCGCACAACATATTAAACACAAAAAGCTATTCGGATGGAAAATACTGTGGTTTCCCCAAATGTTCACTTGTGATTGCATTTAAAATTATTCAAATATGTGATACTTACTAATGCTATAAGGATAGCGACGTTAATTTCGTCAATTGATGAGGTCGGGGAACAATGCATGGTCAGTGATTTTGGAAACATGCGGTGCAAAACCAAAGGAAATATGGACCAAAGAATTAAGGATTTCATACTTTTAGCTAGATATTTGACGTGCATCATGGACAACCTCCTAATATGAAGGTGAATGACAAGATTCAACACAAACCATGACAACCCTATCTTCATTAATGGTGCAAATTAGTTTGTCTCTTCTATCTTACTTGCTACTTTTCCTCAAAACAACGTGCAATTCTAAAAGCTTCTTCTACTTTGCCATTTATTAGTTTCATATATCATATACATATCATGTCATTTATAGTTAAGACCAATGTTTTTTTTTATGGTTCCTTCCTGTAAACTCCACTTTGTTCTTGCACACATGTTTTCCTATATATCCCTACTACCAAAGTGGTGGTCAATGTTTTCTTCTCACAATTAAATAATGTAGAAATTCATTCATAATAGCTGGTCTTAAATATGTGTGACAACTTCACTTTGCAAAAATGTTAGAAAAGCTCTCATGAAGTGGAGGATAATTATCAACGGAAACCAAAAAAAAATCAGTCATAATATGGCGTATGTTTAGGATTGAGAACATGTTGATCAGAAGCACTTCCAGCGGATAGTTGAACAGACTTAGGTAGTGCATGAACATCCAGTACTTTGGTAAACCTCACAGGGCATTGAAGTCATCCAACATAAAACAAGCAACACACATTCACTCTTTACCCTTTAACATCATCATCATTCTTGCATTACATTTCATTTCATTTTCGGCTCTTTAAACAGAAAAGAACAGTCTTTTAGATCCCACACCAAGCCAAGTAGCAAGTATGGAACCAAACCCAACCTAAATGGCCTCCACCGAATCTAGTTGATAAACAATAATGCTTTAAAAAAATAATAAAAACAAGCGATAACAGTGCAGCTAATTGACAAACAAAAATATCCCGATTCAACTGTTGCTGAGCAAGTGTCTTTTAACAACTGTCAATTTCAAAAAACGTGGCAGCCATCCTTGTGTTGTAAGTACAAAGAATTGAGGAGGTTCAGGTTGGGGGACCTCATAGAGAAATGCCTCTGGCATAAAAATTCAAGAAAGAAATAAAGTAAAAAACTAAATATCTCAAAAGTTGAAAGGAAAATTTCAAAAGCCATATCACAACCAAAAAAAAAGTTGTGATTGAAATTGTTGGCACGCCCCCTACTCTAGTCGGAGGCACAAACCCCATAATTGGCCTCACGTAAGGGCTAGAGGTCCATTAGAGTGCGGTAGGCAAATAGATTGGGGTCAACCCTCATAGTGGTCGGTGGCTCCAATAGGTCTTGGGGAACGGAGAATTTTTTTTGGGGAATTAGGCACCTTTACTTTTTCATGCATCTTATAACCTTCATGGGATAAGCTACTTGTTTCACTAGTTAGCCCACACTACAAGCTCACAAAAAAAGGTTTTTAAACCTTTCAATGTTGGAAACGACAAGTCTTGCCAAATCGATTAGGATGTTTTACCTCCGTTATCGATTCATATCAACTTTGTGGGGCCTCACTATTTTCTCGCCTTATTATTCCTGATTTCTTGATGGACATTGTTATTAATCATCTTCATTCATTTTCTATGCATGCTTTAGATTTTACTCCTTTCATTAGCATTTAGCTAAGGGCTCATGAGTCTTGTAAGACGTGGGGAATCTACCGGGCTTTCCTCATGAGAAACCACCTCCTATGCTACCACATACATTTCACTATTTTTGTCTCATTAGTCTTGGCATTAAATGTTTTTGTCTTTCATTGATAAAGTTTAGCACAAGCATTGATTTGTTTAAACTCAATTCCTTGCTTATCTTTTGTATCACATTATTTGTTTCCTTAGATTCATAGTTTCTGAATTTTTACGCGTTTCCTTTTCTCTTTAGCTTTGTTATGAAATCAAAACATATCTCTGCTCACATTGTCAATGAAGAATGAATATCACATACTAACATGCCACAACATCACATAAAAAACAAAATACACACCTACACTAAAAAACATTGGATCAAATATCTCATATATATACATTGTTTCAAAATGATACATTATATATACATCAGATGCCTCCAACACAGGACTAGGGTGTGGGGCCACACTATGCAAGGACGTAGCCTCCCTATCCTCTCTAAGGGACCGAGCAAGGGATGGCTCTCTAGCTTTCAACTCTTGTGTTTCACCCTGAATAGTGGCAAGATCTCGCTCTAGCGCTTAGCTAAAGCACACTCTCTATCTACACCCATGGCATATAGTACCCATATGTGTTTGATGCTCCACCAGAAGCGTCTGTTGTAGGTCCACTTGTTGTCTTAGAGCATCATCTCCATCAACTACAACTACCAAAGAAGGACCAGAGTCATCCCTCCACCGCTCAAGTGCACATGCAATTCCCCCCCACTAGCCTAAAGGCTCATACATGATGGTGATGTAGGTTCCTGCAGCATGGAAAGTCACGTTGTGGTAGCACCCCCTCCATTATCTCATGATAAGTTGCCTCAATCAATGAGTGCCACTCCATGACCGTACCTGAACACATACGTCCATTGCTAGCTATTTATTACATTTCATATATTTCAGCTACATGTTTTCACTTTGCTTTCTAACATCGACTTCTTTTTCTAATCTATTATACATATTAAATGCCAAATTGTCGATCGGGGACAACCTCTCCATACTATTGCCCCCTAAGGACCACATCATTCTCATCAAAATCTTCGGCCCATTAGGACTAACTCCCATTTACCCCTATGCAAGAACAAAATTTATGATCAAGGTCTCATAAGCTGTGCTCGGTGTGCTAGGTCTCATGCTAAAATCTCCATATGGAGGCCTATGGGTCCCGTGTAACCTCCTTTGGCCTTCGTAGTCTACGCTCTTACCTCCACAACTAGGGTCTCTCCTTTCCTACCCTCTACTCAATTGGGGCAACTTCCTCTGTTGTAGGATCCTATTGCATAAGACTACCCACCAAAAATGGCTCCTATACTAGCCCTTGCATATGTGCAACAACAATTACTTGTATATGCTCTGCCAAGCTTGGCATGTGATCTACCCTCCAACTCGGCCTTCTCCCACGATGCCAAGGAGGCCTTTGTGGTTCAAAAATCATATACACAATCGTGGAATTGATCTTCCCTTCCTATGTGGCTCTCTTGCATGCCTTGCTCGATATGGGAACAAGTCTATTGATGCCGCTAGATGTGCTAAGAAAAACTAGGCTATAACGCAACAACATAAATGGTGCTCTACCCACCAAGAAAAACGTCGTATGAGCTCCCTCAAACTTTAAGCTCACATTGTAGAGGTCAAGAGGTCCATATATCAATGGTCCTAACATTTAGGGTCCATACAATATCCCCTTAGATTACTGACTCGAGATCTTAACAATGGTCCTAGAGCCCATCCCTTGACTTGAGGCAATCCTCCTGCAATCTGTAGAGGTGTCCCCATAGGCCTGTACATTAAGAACATCTCATATATCCATGCATTGAACAAAATCATTGGTCATACTGTCAGATGCTCACGTGTCAAAACATTGTATATGTCATGATGCAATTGAAACAATGTACTAATAATTATGCTATATATTGTGTCATGTTCCAAAGCTGCCTGACACATCATTATTGCAAACAAGGGCACACCATCTGACTTGTGACACAACACTTATGTCACCATAAGCCCTATAATCGCTTTTTAGATAGCCGAAATAGTAGCTGCATATGCATCGCTTAACTACACTATGTAGGAATGCAGATGGTAGTTGTCTAAGGTAGTCACCAATCTTGGCAATCCTTGCCTCTCCACACTAGCCTCCAAAATACCACGTCATAGGTGTACCTGTAATAGGTAGACCTAGGACCTAAGATCGCAAGTGCAACCTCCTCCCCCTCCCGGCCCCCTATTAAATACATGTACATCAAAAAATTATTCTAGCTAAAACACACTTGCATTTTGTCATGCCCTTCATTTTGATTCCCTCTGGTGAAAATTTCACTAGGTGGATTTACCCTAGGGCACATTTTTATAAAGTTAACCCTATCTACCTAGTCCAAATTAAAAAGAAAAACTATTGTGCATAATTGTCACTGTTGGGCCCATTCAAATGCTTTATCGATGCTTTTCTTTTTTAGGGCTTGTCGATGCATCAATCTCCTTGAGTACATGCATTTATCTACATGGGGTTCGTGGTGGGTTGGTTTCTAGCACTTCATGAGAGCGCTACCAAATTCATAGTATCAAAATCATCACCTTCTCATCAACACTTTTGTCTTAGTCTCTGAATCCTTCCACCACCATTTCTATATTGCTTGCTCACAACCATGATGTCATCGGTCAATTTGATGATGTTCTATTTTCATTGTATTTCATTGGTCTGGCCAATAGTGTCTATTAAAACTGAGTTTTGACTTGTAGGGATCCAAACCGTATTTATAGGTTTGCCTCCGTCATTTCTTGAAAATATACAACAGTTAGCTTTGCTTGCGCTCACAATTCCCCTGTAGGAAGAAGAGGAGGATTTAGGGTTAAAAGAGCTTAGCTAAAGGAAGAACAGTCAACAATGCAGGCTCTGAAGATTTCAACAATATTAGTTGCACCATTGAGGTATACCACGTCTTTAGAGTCCCCAAATGTTGTCTACATAGGGTTTCTTCTATCCATCTTGACTTTAACTACCACCATCTCTCACAAAATGCACTGACAAGTCGACTTCTGGGAAGCATCCTTAACCCTAATCTCTTTCATTTGTATTTTGGTTGATTGTGAATGTTGTATGTTTCATGTATTTGATAGTATAGTACATGCTGCTTGTCATTTGATTTACTGCTATCTTTACATTATTGATATAACTCTTGCTTTACAGTCTAGTGACATCATAGCTCTTGCTTTACCGTCTAATGACATCCTGGATGTAGTAAGGTTTTCGACCTTCTTTCTTTAAATAGAGATTTTATGCGTAGGTTTTCCTTATACACCCATTACAAATGACACTTGCCTACAACTCCAGACCATTTTGTGGACCACCATTCATATGCGTTGGGTTTAGAATTATATTATACCTTTTACTTATTTAGAGTGTTATACGTTGAAACCTGTTTTAGGCCCAATACAGAACTGGATTATGCTTACAAGTTACACATTGACATGAAGCTTTATATTATGATTCAATGCTCATTTTTAATATTTGCTCAAGACTTTCACTAGTCATTTGTACTTGCTTCTGTCATACTTAAATGGGAATTTGTTGGAAAAGACTTGAGTGGATAGTTTCTAATCTTTGTTCTTAATTTCCCTTACTGAAAATGTCATTGCAGCTGGTTATCGAGAAGCTATTCATCAGCTTAAGAAACTAATAAAGGAAGCAGGAAAAAAATCATACACATTTGTGATGGGACGACCAAATCCAGCCAAGCTTGCGAACTTTCCAGAGGTATGTCAGCCTTGTGTCACAGGATCAGAATATTCAGATTTAAGTGATATAATTTCCTTCTCTATATCTCTTCTGTTTATGTATTTGTCTGCAACAATCTCAGCTAATTATTATCTTGTTCTTTTCCATTTTTGCAGTGCAATATTTTTGTATATGTTGCCTGTGCACAAACAGCATTGCTAGATAGCAAAGAGTTCCTGGCACCTCTCATCACACCATTTGAAGCTGTACTTGCTTTTAGAAGGTACTCTATTCCGTAATATTATTTTAGTTCTATGATTTTTCTTATAAAGTAGCATTAGGAGGAAAAGGAGTAAGGTGCAAATCATCTCCCTCGTCTTTAGATCTTTGGGACCTAAGCAAAGACAAAATTGTTTAAGCACAATAAACCAAAGAACATGTTCATGGATTAAGCAAGGGATTTTGTTAGTTTAATCCCTTGCTTATCATCCACTTAACGTTTTTTTGGAATTTTTATATATAACTATCAATTAGAATAAATTAACGCGATGGTCATAATGTTAATTGTATAGCCACAAGGTTAGCAATAAAGTCATTCGATAAACTCAAAAAAAATAACAATACATGGCATCGGTTGCATCTAGGGGAATTTCTTCTTATGGCTGTTTATAATTTTACAAATTTCAAGAGTAATGATCTGGCTTCTGCTATCATTTTAGGGGTTGTATGATTTGGAGTCTCTAAGATGAATAAGCTGGCTATTACATTTACCATTATTTTATTATTATATTTTAATATTGTCTGTTTGTCTAAGATCTAATCATTGCATATAGATCTCTTAGATGTTTTGAGGTTGGAGCTTCTTGTTCATTACGTTGTTAGGACTTGACCAGGTGTATAAGGTTTTGCTTACTATTTTTTACTTCAATTTTCTTTACTGAGATGCAAAACTAGAGTAGGAACTATATATTCTTTAACCAAATTCACACAGCTTATGTTCTACTAACTCAGTCCCTTCTTTTAATGCAATTCTTACTTTTTCGGTTTCTTGTTTACCATGCTGAGTAGGGGAAACTTGTAATTCATTCTAATGCTAATGTTACAGGTTGTCCCATGCGATAGCTTCAAATGATGGAAACGTACAAATAAAACTTTTCTTTGACTTCAGTGGCACTAGATCCAGGATGGACGAAGACCATGAAACCTAATAGGTCTAGGTTAGTGGTAATACCATTTCCAAACCATGTTTGCAGACAGGCATCTCTTAATGTTCATTTGCTATGAGGCATTGCTAATTTGGCACTTCAACCAACTCTTTTTTTGTCTAACCCAAAGCAACTATAGCAATCTAACCTTAATTCATTTCAGTAATTCTATTAAATTCAATGCAGGTCTTAGCCATTTTGGACAAGACTTATCACGAAAGAGGACACAAGTTGACTTGGGCCTCATCTGAGGACAAGGTAAAATACCATGACTGGTATCTATCTCAATGAAAGGAAAATATGAGAATCGGGCCTCATATTGGAAGAAATATACTATGTTTGGGTTCCACCTTGGGATACAAAATTGGACTTGTTCATTCATTGACCAGTATTACAGCATTTATGGCATAAAAATTTCATTTAAGACAGTTCAATTCATCAACATTATAAGTACTGGTTAAACAATCCACATGCCTTGAGGTTTACTGGCCCACAACAAATTTGACCACTCAATAGCTGAATTTTCTTGTCAATGCAGCAGAAATCAAAGCCGTCCTCTTGGTCAACACAGCAGAAAATAGTCAACAGAAGGTTAGACCAGTCTTTGTTAATGGTTTGGTCCTGCTGATGTTAGCTCTGATGTCAGACATGCAGTCTGCCTCGAAGTTCACTTTATCAACACAAGGTTGAAGGAGAGAAACTTGATGAAAAAGATGCATTTAATGTGGTTATGTGAAGTTACTTATACGTTTTCCAAGCACTAATGGACACTGACTTGGCTAGCAGCATAATAACAAGTCAGCCCTCTTAGCTTGTAGGTAATTAACGACTTAATCCGGAATGTATGGTAGAAAATAGTTGTTTTTCTTTAGGATCATTGTCCTTTTCCCAATAAAAGGGAATTGTTTCACTTGTTATGCTATTTTTCTCTTGAACTGCGTATGTTTATTTTCCATTTTCATTTCATTTGAAATTCTTGGATTCTCTGTTATAATTGTATTTAGTTATCTAGTGTGATCCCTTGATACCATGTTTCATCAAAATTTGTGCCATTAGATCGCTTTATTATTATTAACTTAATATTTGCATGCTAATTTATGTAAAAGTTAAGTTTGCATGAAAAAATTGTACAAATTCACCAGGATTTTTTTTCCATTTAATAATCATCTATTACTTCAAATAAAGGCTTATTTGATTAATCTCTTATTGCATTTACTTTTGTCAAAATTTTATAATCTTTTAAACATGCACAAAACCTTTTTTGCTATACAGGGGAAGCCAGTGGACAGGCTCTTACTTCCTGGACTTTGAAAAGTTGGTAGAGCCTCATGTAGCAGTGGCCAGCAGTAGATCTGAAGAATTGCGCTTTTCATTTATAAAAGGTGGATATGTTGAAGATGATGCAAGCCCAGGTAAATTTATATCTAAATGCTAAAAAGATCGACTTAGTGCCAGATGTGAACAGCATTAATAAGGATTTTGCCTTCCATTATTCCATTTTTTTTTTTTCATTTTTGCATATAATGCTATGGTGTAGAAGAGTACTTCCTGTGTTTCTAAATACTGTGGATTGTAAATAAACATTGCTCGTCATCTCTATTACAGTTTAGCTTGAACTAAGTGTAGTTTTGCTAGTCTTTCTTTGTGACTCTTTCTTTTGGAAGAAACATGTTCCTGAATATGAAGGGATCCTGAATACATGGAAAAGTTAGAATGCCAAGGATCTTGCCTTGTGATAATGCAAGTGTTGCATGGCTAGGAGCACGGATTGGCCAGATGACTTGAACGATTTAAACACCCTCTCAGTTCTGCCTTTTGTGCTGTTCCATACATATCATAGCTCTGAAACTGGTTTTTTGATTGTCCTCTACGATCCTTTTCCTTTAGGAGCTGTTTTTGGTTCATGCTTGGCAGATTCTTGAATTTTTGAGCTTGATCTTTGGTTATCCTGATTTTGGGTTACAAGGGTGCGGCAATCATTCACTATCCCGGGTTGAAATTGATTGTAAGGCAATCTCACTACAACGTTCAGTCAATTAGGCTGTCAACTACATCACATTCTTTTAAGACTCCTTGTTCATTGGAAATTTGTCACACACCCATTCTGCAACAAGATTCAGTTTCATATCAACATCCTTTTTATATATGCCTTCCATTTTCTTTTAGCGCCAGACATGCTTTAGCATTCTTAGATCATGATATAAGTGCCGTCTTCCAATAATGGTGGACATTTCCGCTGAGGCAAACTTTTCATATGAGCAAGGTAGATGGCTTGTATTTTCCTCTCTTGATTCATTCCTTCATTTTCATTTTCGACAATTCCTTCATTATTATTTGGACAATTCCTTCATTTTTGTTTGGAAAATTCCTTCATTTATCATTTTGGACAATTCCTTCATTTTCATTTTGGGCAACAGAATTGTTTAATGTATTTTTCAAAAAATGTATGAACTGCATACCTTTTTGTTATACTTGAATTCTATGACAATTCTTTGGAGAGTTATCCTAAATCCTGATTAGGGGAATATGGTCCAGCATACTCTAGAGAGTCGTCCTCAATCAAGCATTCTGCTTATAGAACATATCCTGGCATGCGAGGCATCTTCTTGTTAGTTCTCAATATCACCCATGCTGGTGTGTCAGGACACTTAACGAAGGTTGTTTTTTTTTAACTTTGATTTTTATTGTTTCCATTAATCCTTTATTGCACCCTTCTATTTTTCCTCTTTTTTTTCATACGAGGGAAATCAGTAAGCGAGTTTGCCCATGAAGCCTCTTCATTAAAGGTCATGGGTTCGAATTGGCCCGTCACTATAACCCCAGCATTGCTGGGAAGCCCCAATCCTGCACCACATTTGAATTGAGGGGATTCGAACTGGCACACAAAGGATCCCATTTGCAACTCCTGACTGGTCGAGCTCTACCTTGGGGGCTCTTTTTTATTCCTTTTATTAGAAGGTATTAGCAAGGATTAATCGACCCTGTTTATTTAAAAAAATTAATTATGTTTTTGCAGCAATAGTTTCACAACCCCAATCATAAATCTTTCAATTTTTCACGACTTCAGAAATCCCTTGTCATTTTTTTCATGCAGATGATGTTGAGAAGGGGGAGAGAGCCATTATGCTTGCAAATGCTACAGAAAAAGCTCTTCAACTCCATGAAAATTCTGCAAACTCTCTTACTGTGAAAGGTTCTGCAAAATCTGGTGCTGAATTTCTTTCCTCGAGAAGCTATCAAGGATTGGAGATGGGAAAAGAAAGAAAACCATCCTCTTCTTACATAGAAGGCAGGAGTGGAAGGGCATGGGCATATGAAGAGGAGGCAAAGAAATGAATTCTGAAATTTTGATAGGTTTGTTCATCCACAACCATTTTGCAGGATGAACAACTGTGCAATTTATAAAAAAAATGTTCCTGAGGTGCGTGCAAATGATTTTCCTTTCAGAGAGTAAGTTATGGAAATGTTACTGCTATGTTTTCATGCAGCTTACCATGAAAGTGGGTTATTTTATTCTTCCTGTGCATGGTAGGTGGCAAATCATGCATTTTAATAGAAGTTGAGTGCCCATGTCAGCCGGGTAGTGCCATATAATCTTCATACATATCTAACAAACACTGAATTTAGATTTTCTGTGCCAAAAAGGATCTAGTTTGCACTGAAGGCAATTTCATGTAAAATAGCTAATCATTATCTATTTTATTGTTGGTCCTAACTTCCTAAGATTAATAAATATTACTTGTAGGAAATTCAGTGTCATTGGAAAGTTTCTTCCATAGGAATCATTCATATGCATATCCAAAATTAAATTGTTGCCTAGTTTACTTTCAACCTACGTTACTGTTTCTTCGGAATTCGCAGGCGTGGGGGGTCTGGGTTCTAACTGGGTGCGGGTATGGGTTCGGTTCGCTGTCCCAACGCCCAGGGTTCGTACCTGGGAACCCGGGTACGGCAGGGTTCTTCTGGAAAGAGCCTGCCGCACCCGGGTGCCCAAGGATGAACCTTGGGCATTGGTACGGCAAACCTGCAACATACAGCGGTCAACAGCAGTCAAAAATGCATTTTTTTTTTCATTTTTCACCAAAACCAACGCAATAAAAAACACATTCCTACACCCTAAAAGGCAAGTATAAACAAAAGCAAAAGCTAAAAACAATACAAATGATAAAAACAAAGTGACAAAAGGAAAACCACTGTACAAACGCCAATTTTCCTCCAGCAAGACAGCCTACGGCTGTTGTGGGCTACAGTCAGCCCCCCTGCAACCCCCTGACATTTAGGTCTTCAGCTGCGCCCGGTGCATGCGAATGCACGTGGAACTAGTCGTCAACTGCTCTATCAATGCTGGAAGAATAAAATTTACTTCGCATACCAACATAATATTTATCATTTATGTTTAATGATTATCGTGACATTTGGCATTCAGTTAGTATTTACTATTTTCAGTATTTTGTGATTATTTTCAAATTTTGTTTTTGATATCAATATGCATGCTATATGATTAATGACAATGTCACTAATTTCGTATGTAATAGGCTATAATTTCTATATTTTTTAATTTTTTTAATATTTTTTGTATGGATGAACCCAAAACGAACCCAAAGAATTTTTTTTTTGCTGTACCGGCAAACCTGGTTCTTCAAACCGAAACCCGAACCCAAAATGAATCGGTAACTTAGCTTTCAACAAGTTAATCAACAATGCAACCGTCTTGTGTATATTGGAGTAATTCTTCCAACAAATATACATAAATCTTGTATGCAAATATTGAGGTATGTCAAAGTGGGTTAAGGATTTGGCATCTACAAGTTGAATAGGTTTTCTCATCATATATCAAATTTTAAATAAAACTGTAATGAAACATTAGGTGGATTGTTGGCAATTGATTCCATTTAACACATGTGCTTGAATGTTAATTAAATTTTGCGTGAACGGAATTGGCAAACACACAGCTTATAATTTCTACATGGTTAGTTGAAGATTATATATTGGGAAGAGAATATTATTAAGTGTTTCTTTTATCAAGGAGAAGCAGATTATTGTAAACACATTTGCCGTTGATTGTTTTTATACTTGCTCTTAGATGCCTTGGTCTCTAATTTTGATGTTTAATTGGGTGAAAGAAAATAACGTATTGTACATCTTATTACAAAACCAGCAGCTCCTTTCACTATCAATCCATTCTAATGCTGGATCTATCAAATTGGCTATCCAATAGAGACTTGTAATAGATCATAATTTGCATAATTGTTACTCCAGTTTTGTTTTTTAATATTGAGATGAAAGTTTATGAAAACATGCTGTGTATGCGCATCAAGTAGTAGCAAACTTCAACATGCTATGAAGCAATTATTATGAAAGTATTAACCAACAAAATTACAAAACATTGTCAACAAAAGTTTTTGAAACAAGTCCTATACAACATAACAAAATCATTTATGGTCTAATAGGTGAGTCACATCACCACCCGTCAACCTCTTTTTCTTTGCCTTCTTCCTTATGTTCTTGGAACTAGCCCTGTGCTGCTGCCTCTTCTACATCCAAGATGTCAAGGATTGGCTGTGCTTTGCATATCATATTTTGGACGCTATTCTCTTATCATATTCTAGATGGAATCAGGCAGATATCCTCTAATAATGCCAAGATTTTCAAGAATTGGATAGTTTGCAAAAGAGGAATCAGATGAGAGGGTAGTATCAGATGTGTGACCAGTCCGATGACCAACCCCTGAGGAAGACCAATTAGAAATCTAGGCTTGCACGACTAACTTCTTAAGCTCCATCCTATTCGTTGACTCTTGTAGAACTTGCAACACATCATCATAGTTCACATTGTCCCCAACCCGAGGACTGCCATGGTATTGCTCATTCTCCACTTCTACACTGTTCTTCCTTCGCATGCCCTTGCCCCACACTATCATTATCCTGAGTCACACCTATGTCCTGTACATCATTTTGTTGTTTTTCCTCTACAGGAAGCTGAGAAACACCTAGCAACCAAATGCTAGTTGGGTGCCATGTCACATCCATTCGCTTCATAAGCTGGAATCACTGATTGCCATGTCCAACCAGGAAGATGGGGAATATTAGGAAAGTTGCAAGAGACGAGCAAGTAATCAAGGTCAAACTTTTATGTATCCATTATGTAAGAAATTTTTTAGCCCACATTCGAGCAACTTAGCTATTCGTTTGCTTGCAAAGATACACACAATACTGTGACTTCACTAATGAAGTCAGTAGGAATTCTCCTCACATTATTGAAATCATCGTTTCTCCTTTTCCATTAAGAGCCATAAAACCTCTGCAGTTATTGCGAGATAGAGTATATAAAAGAACTACTTCAAGAGACCAACCAGCGAGCACATATTTCCATGTAACTCGAACAAATAACATATGTTTCAGTCTTCTCTTTTCCATGCATATGAAAATTACCAATATCAAATCCAACAGTAGTAAGAATGGAGCCAACATCGAATTTTTGCATAACAAATAACCATCTAAAGCAAGTGTTTTTGGGTTCAGTGCAAGATGCCTATATCATAGAGAATATATTTGTCCCTTGTCTAGGGGAATCAATGATGCCTCATTTTTAATGTGAGTTTATGATAACAGGTTTATGTGCTAATTTATCATGCAAATGGCTTCAAGTAATTTCTAATAGGGGAGGATCTCTAATCTGTCTGATATTGTCCCAAACTCAAGGTTAAAGGCCCTAGGAGTAGGATTCAAGGTCTTCTTCCAGGCAGGTTATGTTCTTTTTTAACTTTCTAAGAGTAGAAATCATCCTTTAAAATTATTCAAACTGGCCCACTGATTACCAACACACACATCAACAAAAGTACAAATGCCTTTTCCTGCCCAACCCTTTACATAGCACCCTTGAGCGAGTAGTAAGGGTTTATTCTTATAAGCAATATTTCACAAAAAAGGACCTATATCCTTGACATCTAGTACACTGTGCAGAAAACACTTCCACTTTGACCCAAAAGACTCTCAACTACTCCCAAGCCCCCAAGGTCATCTAAACTGGGACCCAACATTAGATCAATGGGAGATGGATCTTCCCAGCTGAACTCACTTTTAAGATCACCACCGCGAATATTATTTCTCACCAAGACCTTCCATGGGGCATTTCCTAAGAAAGCCCTCAAAACCTATTTTACAACAAGCCCTTGCAAGCTTATGTTTTTTAAGCCTAAGCCTTTTGGTTTTTTTGGTTTGGCATATACATCCCACTCAACTTGTGTCTTCTTTTATTGTCCTTACCATTTGACCACTTGGAATCTTTGATTAACTTGTACATTCGCCCAAAGTAGGAATTACTCAATAGCCAACAACAGGAATGTTAAATGGTGTCCAAGGACACCGTAATGATGCTACATTCCAATTTAATTTCAAACCTTTTTACCAACCCATATCCACGTATCTTTAAAGGAGTGGAGTAAGGAAAAGTGTATAGCCATATATCTTACAATTTTGTGGGAGTCAACCCACTCTAACCCTTCTTGTCTCACCCAATTATGAGGAGGATACTCTCAACCCAACATGGATGACCTAAGAAATTCCAACTTGGACACTTAAGGCAGAACAATAAATGTATAGTCTCTTATTCAATTCATAAAATTTCTTAGTTCAATTGTGGAAATAATGTAGCATCAACAAATTGAAACGCCAATGGTTTATGATATCAGGGAGGGTACTGCCTTTAACATGGGCCCAAGAGCTGCCTCTTTTAACAACTAGTGGATTGCCTCAATAACAAAAAGCGAGGTTGCCAAAGGAAAACCTTCTCTTATGGAGCCTTAGGCCATGCCCTACCAGCTACTAATTAAATTATCAAAGATATATCTCACCTCCAGAAATCCAGTTTGACTATGTCACAAATAATGACAATTTTATTCCCTGGGGAGGTATGTCACAATTAATGACATCTTTGCTAAGAAGCTTAACAAGTATTTTGTATGAAACATTCAGGTGAGTTATTGGCCTCTAATTCTTAAAAATTATCTTATCTCCTTTTACTACTTTATCTCCCTCTTTAGGTACAAGTAATTTAATTTCTTTATTGATTTTTGGTCGAAGGGTGCGTAAGAAATTAACAGAAATTAACCACCTCCAAACTTTTTCTATTCAAATAATTAAATACAAATGTTATTTTATATTTTTTTATTATATTTTTTTTTGGGTGTATTAATTTTTAATCTAAAAATATTTCCATCAACCACATCTCAATTCAAGCATTAAACATTTAAATATAAATTTTAATAATAAGTCATCTACTTTTAAAAAACCCCTCTTCATTCAATTTTTAAAGAACGTACATAATAACTGCAAAACAAAACGAACCTGGAAAAAAAAAAAAAAAAAAACAACCAACGGCAGATGCACACCAATATAATGCAGATTCACAGTTTGAAAAACTAGGTATGGTGCTGCATTTTTGTTTGTTTTTATTTTTTAATTAAAATTATTATTTAAAAATTTTCAGCATTCATTTTAAAAAGTTTTTGCTGGTTTAATGTAAAATTTGCCATTATCATCCTTGTGGTGGCATCTTTTGACTCTCGTAGCTATATTATATAGAAAAAAAAAAGAAAAAGAAAAAGATCTAAAGCCTTATGAGATTGTATATGTAGAGAAAACTCATGTTATGTTGCGATTTTTTTTTTAAAATGGAAAAATCAATTTTGAAAATATGGACAATATTTTTTAACTTTTTTTGATTTAATTAAAGTTTTGCAACAAGAGATTGATCGATGTTATTTGTAGTCTACAAATTTTTCCGTGTTCGTTTTTTGATGTATTTTATTTTTTAATTTTCATTCAAAATCATAATGAATATTTTGACACTAACCATTTTTTATTTGATACTTGTTTTTGTAAAACTATTTAACTCTCGTACTAGATCAATCCAATATTATCTTATGTTGAGGTATTTTTCTTTAGTTTTATAATTATTTTTATTTATTTATTTTGTTTGGGAAAAATTGAGCAACGGCTGTATTTTTAACTTAATCTTTAATGTAATGCTTTTAGTTTCATTGTGATTAATCATGGGTAGTAATTAAAAAATTGATGGGGAAGCACTTCAATTTGGTGCAAAATATTATGTTAGTACCCATGATAGAGTTGAATGGTATCGAGATTCCAAATAATGTTACTTTATGAGAGTTTTACTAACATTGAAAGAAATTAGTGAAATTTGATATTGTTAAGTCTGCAACAATCAAATATATTATCATTATTGGCTACTAATGAGATTAATGACGATGCTACTCTTTTAAAATATTTACAAGAACAAAAAAAGTAAAAAATTACATTGTTAAATTGTAAAGTTTCCTTTAACAATAACAATGCATCTTTCTTTAACCGAGTCAAAAATTGAAGGAATTGAAAAAGTCCAAGTCATACCATTTTTGTGCTCGTTCCACCAATTGTTATGTTAAGGAGACTAAACCAACATTTGATTCTGTTATTTTTTTCAAAAATGGTGATTATGGTTCACAACATATAGTTATTTGTAGAGTAATTTGTGAGTCTCACATTAGAAACCTTGAGTTGACACAATTGGTTTGTTTTGATGACGATCTTAACTTGTAATTCGTGAGTCTTACATTAGAAACCTTGAGTTGATACAATTGGATTGTTTTGATGAGGATCCTAACTTTTAAATCCTTGGTATGAATGATTCATTAGCAGAGAATATGCACAAAATGTTTTTTGTGTATATGGTTTATGCAAATGAAGAGGGAAGGCTCATGCTACACCATCTCCCATATTGTGAAATCAAATCTTTAATGGATTTGATTGATTTGGAAGAATTTGATTACAAAATAAAGAACTTTTTTTGAATAATTAAACAAAGGTATTAAATGGAATCCAATTTAAATGTCCCTCATCGGAGGGAGTAGGTCATTTTTTTTCAAAATTGACATGAAGAAATTTATTTATTTGGAGGGTTTGTGATACCAAACTCAAATTCAATCAATCAAACTATTATGTTGGTTATGTATGTTCGCATTAATTACAAAAAATTACTTGGTTTATCTAAAGAAGCTTCAAGCATTCCATATGCCATCGAATTTTTGCAGTGTTTAGTATATGTTTTCTGCTAGACAAATATTTTGTTAGGTAAGATTTTTTGAGTCACAAAGATGTTATTGGTAGATGTTCTAATTTTTTTGATTGTTTAATTTGCATTCGTGCAACGTGTTTTACAGAAAACAAATTTTTTTGAAACCAATTGAAATTATTGATGTTATGATATTATATTTATTTATATTATATTTTATTTTGTATTGCACAATTTTTGATTTACGATTGAGTTTGATGTAATATTCATATCAATGAATTATTTAATATTTTGTGCATTGTTTGTTGGTGAAAATTATATTGATTTTTTTAGTGTTAGTTTTATCAGAAGGTGGGGTCCAACTAGTTGGATTGGGGAATTATTATTTTGCCACTTTTTTCTACCATTGAAGAAAGTTGCATAATTTTCTATTTTTTAGCAACAAAAGGAGGTGATGATGTTGCCACTACTAGATTCGCTGCATCTATAGAGTATGGCATGAATAATGCATTCTCTGCATACCTTTGAGTCTTGCAACCATATCAAGTGCATCGTCACAATAGCCACCCTTTTATCAAATAAAGTTCTCAATCACCTTAGTTGTCGCAACATGATTCACGGTGACTTTTTTGGAAATACTTTGTTTAGATAAAAATTTTATGGTTACCTACGAATAAAATTTATTGCTATGCATTTTGTGTCATTTGGTATTGTTAAGCTTAATAACTCATTAAAGTTCAATTTGCAAAGTTATGAAAATTTGAAAGAAATAACTTTCGATACATGGCCAACACATCCTAAAAGATTTCATGCAACTTTCGGTTCCGTTGATTAGACCCAATCTCTTCGCAAGTTGTGCGGACCAAGATTCAAATTTTGATATCTTCTTAAGAGTCTACAACCTCGTATTATTGTGTACTTTTCTTGGGATGTGCATCAATGGGACCTAATATATAGTCGTTAAGGACTAGGCATGAGCACTAGTGGCTTACATTTAGAGTTGTAATGAAAGTATTTAATAATAGACAAATTCATATATATTTTTTGTTCTACACTATTTTTTTGAAACACATGGAGCTCAAATTTTCACATATTCCACTATTAAGTTATTTAATTTGTTACAATTTTTTTTGGGTTGTGGAGATCTCAAACTGTATTTTTAAAGCAATTTTGAAATTTCTGCTTTACGAAATATAATGCTGTCTTGAAGATTTGTTGAGTTCCAATCGTATTTAAATTTGTAGTTATAATTGATTTTGCAAATAAGTATTTTGACATCGATATAACAAGTGTGTTTTTTAATACTACAAAAAATATAATTGCTTTCAAATAGAAAGTTATTATATTAAAAAATGTGTGTCATTCAAGGTTCAATATAATCGACTCAATCTTAAAATGAATCATAGCAATAAAAGAATTATGTCATTTACAAAGTATTACAATTAAAGATAACATTAATATAGTTGACATCTCCTATTAGTGTGTGAATGATGCCCCTAATGTTGTACTTTTTTGACCTTACGATCTATGACATGTTTTAGTATAGTGCACATGTCTCATTTCATGTCCCCTTAGATTCTTTTATATTAGTTCCATTTTTCGATTTTTTTTCAACATCTTTATTAACTAGTGAATTGTCAATTTTTGTATTTAAACAATTCATTTGATATTCACATCTGTCAATCTCAATAGACAAATCCTCTTATGTGTTTAACATTTAATTTAGCACTACATCACTTTCCTAGCTTTGTTGTTCTAACACTATTATCTTTTTATTCTTTTATAGAATAGATCTTATAATTCCACTATTTTTTTGGGTCTTTTTTTCTAAGCAGTTCATCCATATATGTCATTGAATCATTATTACTCAATTTCAAGTCTGACACTACTTTTTCAATACATAGTATTTGTTTTCATATGTCTTCCTATATTCAATATTAATAGCCATATAAGTTACACTTTCTTCCAACTTAGTCATTTTTTTGTTTTTGTTTTATGGTTTGTTTAAGAAGTGCAATAAATTTTTATTGAATCTTTGAAATTATTTGCTTCGATGAGATTATGTTTTAGTGTCTTCATGTTTTGTTGTAGCTCAACCTATGAATTGTTCTCTTTGTCTTTCATTTTTTTGACATGAATTACCTTTTGTTCCAAACAATTTTGAGAAGAATTTTCTTTTCCCTTTAATTTCACTTGTGTTCGCAATTTGATAGTATTTTCTTCAAATTCAATCAATATTTTCTTGCATGTTTTTTCTATTATAGTGACTTTTTCTTCTATACTTTAAAAAAAAAAAAAAGTTTTCCTCTGTCAACTCCTTAATCACCTTAAGACTACTCAATATATTGGTTGTTTCTTTAAGATAATTTTTTCATGAGATATTAAAATTTGCATGACAGAAGGGTGTATTATCTCCTCATAGTCACCATCTTTCTACTCCATCACATTTCTTTTTATGTCTCAAGCAAAACAACTTGTATAACTTACTTTTTGATTGTTTTTGGTAATAATATGTAGTACTAAAAGAACATTTATATAAAATACATCAAGATGTCTTCTTACCATATAAACATTTTTAGACCATGGAAAGGGTAGCTTTCCAGTAAAACAACTTTGAGATGATGTTATTCCCTTTGCTTCTTCCTTGGTATCAAACACCTCAAAATGTATTTGAGTGAATTGGTTCTCCCTAAGCCTTTTAAGATTTACGCATAGATTGTTCCTATCATTGAATAATTTTATGGTTACAACAATGATGTCTGTAGACATGGTAATGCCGACTCCTTCATTTATTTTTCTATCTACAAAGTATTCTTGGATAGTTGTATACAGACTGATGCACCTCATTTTCATTGGTATCCACAATTATCATGCAAAAGTTGAATAAACTAGCTTTTATTAACACATCCTTTTATTCTTTAGAAATATGAATTAGTGCCCTTCCATCTTCTTCCTTTCTAATTTGAAATAAACATTTTTTAATTTTCCTATCTCTTATTTTGATGCTACAGATATGCCATAGGCTTGTCAACCCCAACCTAACCCTTGTAGTTCATGTGGAGCTATGTGCATGAGACCTTCTGATTATGATGGCATCGGTGGCTGGCACCTTCTTCCACCTTCTTATTCTTCCCCTTTCATTTCCCCTTTTTTTCAAACCAATCTACATTGATCATGATCTATTGGTCTCTACAAAATAAATATAGACTAATTTGTTATTCACGAAAACATGACATTTACATGGTAACTCGACATTCATTTATAATATCTTCATGTGTACATGTAAAATAATATGTAATTTAATTTAGATAATGTACAATATAAACTTTTTACTATTTTATTTTTTGGTCGGCTAATATCAATAGTACTTATAAACAAAATTTATCGCTTGCAATATGTATTAGCATGCTTGCCTATACATATTCGTTGGCAACTAAATACATGTGATCTAATACATTGGGCCTACATATTAATGGCTTTCATTATGTATCAACTTATGGAATTATACGTATTCATTTGTAGGTGATACATGTTATGATCTCTTGCATTCTTTACTAGCCTACCTATAAATACTATAGTATTCATCGATATGCTAATACAAAATGCAGACCATAAGAAATGTAAGTCTAATGTATTAAAAAACAAAATGTATTCATCTACCAACAAATATGAATAATATAAGTGGTTAGGTGAATACATTATCCTAGAAGCCTATAATTGATATAAGTGAAATCATTACAGAAGTAATTTTCCATTTACGAATGCTCATGATATTCGTGTGATTTAAGTCATCTCAAGTCAAATGCGAGTACTCATAAATGTAAAATTATTTTCACAGTGATTTCACTTATTTCTTCTATAGCCCAGTAAGCTAATGTATTGGAGCAGGACATGTATTTGGATGTCGACAAATCATAATGCAATTTGTAAATATTTAAAGTCTAATGTATTAGATCACAATATATATTTTCCTACCTATGAATATTAATACCATTCATTGAAAGGTGAATACATAATGCGATGTAATACATTAATCTCTTTGATTGAACCTATAGATATTAGGCCACATCCATGTTGATGAAGTTATCCTTACTGCTACGGTTTATGGACATGATGATCTTCTTCTTTTGAATGCATCCATGAAATTGAAATATTGAAGCATCCTTCTTTTGATTTAAATTGGTTGAATTCTTATCGTACATCTCTCTATTTTCCTCTTCATGATCATCTATCTCTCCTTCTACATCATTTGTAACCTCCTCATCATAATTATGTTCTTTTTTTTATCACCTACATTCTCTTCCTCATGACCATCATCATCTTTATTTTCTTCTTATTTTTCTTCTATGTCCCATTGATCTAGAAAAATATGTTCCATTTCTTACCACAAAAAAATATTTCGTTCTCCTCCAAACTGAAGAAACCAATTCAATGCAGGTCCCTTGAAAGAAAGATGCAAAATTATTATCCAAAAAATTGTATAAAAATAAATCTTCTTAAATTGGATCCATAATTCTCTAGCATCAATATCATCATCTCTTAAAATATTTTTAACTACATTCTGCACACAAATTAAGATTAATGAAAAAAACCCTAAAATCAAGATAATTCAATCTAAACTGATCATAGAACCCCAAAAATTTTACTATAGCTTCCCTGAATGATTATGAAACTTATGTAAAAAAACCTATAGAAAATTACTAAAATTTTCCCTTGTAGAACAAAATTAATAGAAACCCTAAGCTAGGAATAACTCGCTTGAAACTAATCAAATAATTCTTATTCTTTTACCGTAGCTTCCTTGATTGATGTTACAGCTTTGGTGAAAAAACTTCAAAATAATTCTTTAGTTTGAGAATAATATGATAAATTTAATAAAAACCTTAAAATAGCAATAACTCACTCCAAATTGATAAGAAGACTTAAGGACGTTCATATGGCCCTTAATAGTCATTTTTAATGTGATTCTTGGATTAACTATCTAAGACTTGGTTTTCAAAATTTAATGCAACGATACTAATGGTTTGGGTGGAAATATTTGAAAATGTGCTAGGGAAAATGTGTTTCAATTGCATAGAAAATTATAGATATTAAAATTTGGTCTTTGGTACTTGACAATGACAAGCTTGACACATGTTTACCATGCATGAATTGTGCACACAAATTAGGTCTTAATTTGTCATTATCTCATACTTGCATGTTATCTTATGATTCAACCCTTCCATTATGTTGTTACACACCTACATAAACCTTATTGCTTATTTCAAACCTACTAAATATCTTCCACAAACATCTCCAGACTCTCAATTCAATCTATCTATACACATGTCGGTTTTGTCATATTAAATAAGTATGCTAGTTGATACCAACCTGATTTGGTTGGTACCAACCTGCTCCTAGCAACAACTATTTTATAAAATCAAACCCATCTTTAAGTTGGTGGCATGATAAATTATTTAATTGGATCCATATATAAATAAATGAAAGTCTCATTTAAAAGAGACGTGGGCACTTATTTGATATGTCTCTATACATTATTGCACATTGAGAAAATCTTCCATATCATTTGAAATTGTAAACCTATCACTAGGAGCAGTCACAATCCAAGTTTGAAGCACTCTAAATCTAAGTCAAAGCAAACATTGTCAAATATCAAAATTGAATCATTAGTTGCATACATATAATGAAGGAGCACAATTGCACAATCACACTACGTGGGAGAATTATGTGTGGATTTATTTACCTTTTTAGAGTATCAATGCATAGGAAATGGTCAATTCTCAGAGGGGGTTAATTGGGGTCAACTCAACTCATTACAAATTCTCTTTTTTTGTAGGTTTTTAGACCTTACAAGCACACCTAGTGTTTCAGGGTAAATGAGGTTGGTTTATGGAGTTGTGTGTATCATTAGGGTGTGAGATGAAAATCATAGAGAAAATAAAGCTAGTCATAGGTGATCGTACAATTATTGTTACCCACTTCCGCACAGGTCAGTACGAACCAGCATGTGAGTATTGACCAATGATATTAACTCAGATCTACAAAACTAATCCAACAGAGACAACAAATTAGTTCCAAAACCAAGTGAAGCACATGCTTGCTTTATCTTAATTTTCACTTCCAAAATACAATCAAAGTTAGATAGTCAACCGTAAAATCTAAGTGTCTTGATCTCCTTATTAGTTTCTATATTTATCATATGCCACTTATTAAATAAGTAGAATCAATCTTAACCTTTTACATTCAAATGTGTGCTTGAATGTCGTATCTTAATATTTGAATTGAATTCCAAAGTTCTATCTTAATTAGATAAATCTTACTCATTAATTAAAATTAGAGTCAAACATATTGGTGAATGCATACACATATTGAACTGTGTCATCCTTATAGGGTTTTAGACTTTTGTCTTAGGATTTTAGATATGATCTTTGGTTTTCTCCATACAAAAGATAATATTTTTTTCACCTTTGGCCTTAGTCTTCTGCATAATTTCAAAATCCCATCCTATGTCATCCAAGAAGGCTAGTTTCATTATAATCTTAAGACATAGTGCTAGATTAAGTAGGACCCATATAAAGTATAATAAAATTCTTATTATTTCAGCTAAAATAATACAATGAATGTTTCTTCTTCTTTTGATGATGCAATTATTCATGACTATGTGCAAATAGATGATTATGTTGATATACCTTCGTTGGAGCATAATTATCAAGATAATAATGAGGGCCAAGATAAAATTGATCCCAATTAACTTAATTAGATGAATCTTGACCAAGTTAAAATATTATCCAATTTTCACCAAGGACTCTAACAATGTCCTAAAAACATCAGTAGAGTTGCCCAATTGATCCTAGCATATAAGGATACACACCAAGCTAAGATAGACACGTCTCAAGTACCTCAAAAAGATCCATTTACCATTATTATCTACTTCGGGTATTTAGACCACTACTACTGGTACTATCCTTTCGCCTACACCTTTAGTGACTTATGTGGCATCCAAAATTTTTTTTGGGGAAACACAAGGCCTTCAAAATATTTCCATACCTACAATTATGTAGGTGCCCTTTACCCATCCTATGAATAATATGAATGTTCCATTACCAACGTTACCTACTACACCTTCCCTTGAGCAAACTGTTACAACTCTGCATGCCAAGGTGTTGTAGCTAGAGCAAGGTGCATCGAGAGCTAGTCATTCCATGGATTCTCACGCTTTTCTCCATAACCCATTAGCCCATGATATAACATCCTACCTTTTACCAACAAGATTTGTAGCTCCCAAGCTCCCACTGTATGAAGGTAAAGGTGATCTCAAGAAAAATCTTAGACCATTCCATGCAACATGCTTAGACTATGCATACAATGACAAGCTATTGACCAAGTTATTTCCAATAATTCCTAAGAAATATGAATTGTGAGGGTTTTATGACCTCCCTCTTCAATTGTAAGAGCATTTAATCCCTTGGCTGACCAATTCCTATCACACGTTGCCATCAATATCAATGAAAAGTTATCCTATGCACAAATTTCTAAACTAAAGCAGTTCAATTAGCCAATCAATGACTATGTCCTATGATACAAAACCATGCTAGCCAATATAACCAATGCTATTGTTGATAATGAATTACAAGATATTTTCAAACAAAATTTGCTAGCACCTCTCCATGAGTCAATTATATTCAAGAGATTAAAATCATTTGATGAACTATGCCATATAAAAAGGGACAAAGAAGTAAAGCTAATTTCTTTGAAAAAACTTAAGTATACATCAACTCCCAAGACTAATTGATAAATCAAGTTTCAAAGGAAACCAAGGTATAAAATCAAACCAAATGATAAAAATATGACACAAATATTACAATCAATGCAGTGTCATAACCTACAAACTAGTTAGAATTGATACCTCCACCAAAGAGGTAGTTTTAGTGATTATCATTACCTCCTCATGTGATATTAAAGTAGTTATTAGAGTGCAACCTGATCACACTCCTTCCTCCACAAGAGATCGATCCAAGTAGGCCTAGACCAATGAACTATGACAACAATGCATATTGTAATCATCATCAAATTATGAGGCATTCAATGAACAAATGTTTCAAGCTAAGACATAAGAGACAAGATTTTATAGATGACAACATTATAAATTTGGGCACTCCTATAGATAAATCTAAACAACAACATAATTGAAATAAAATTTTGAAGATTTTTAGTGATTCTTTTCCTAAACATGGAACAACAAAAACCAAGGGCACTTTAGAGGTACAATATGCATACAACATGCATCCTCCATCGGTAACATATCATCGTCCATTAGATACTATCATTGGTACACTTAGCAATATTACACCTCAATAGCTCATAATCAGATTCGATGACAGTGAGCTAGTTGATGGTTTAAATTTTCATACATTGTTCATATGAGCGTACATTGATGAAAAACTTAAACATAGTGTTATGATTGATAATGGTTCAAGTGAAAGCATTTGCATGATGGCACTTATCCAATCCCTTGGCTAATCATGAGAATATTTACAAGATACATCACAATTAGTTAAAGGATTCTACAGATAGAAACATAATACCTTGGGACGCATAGGATTACCTATTTAGGTGGGCTCAACCATAATAGCCACACCATTCATCATTTTATAGACTAATGGGTTCTTCGACATGTTTTTAGCATGCCCTTGGATGTAGAGGCTTTGTATAGTTCCCTCTAAAGTGTACTGATGCATAAAGTACATATAATGCAACAAAATAGTCACAGTTCCTGATGTATGGTAAGAGTATACTCTATAGTCAGGGATATCTCCTCCTCCACCCCCACCACCAGTGCGATTGGTTGATACACATTTAGGATCATTATTCAGAGATGGTTGATACACCTATTCAATATCATCATTCAAATATGGTTGATACACCTATTCAAGATCATTATTTAGAGATGGTTGATACACATATTCAAAATCAACATACATAGTTTATTGTTACACATATACAAGATCTATCTATACAACCATTTATTCAAGTTTGATCACATCATAGAGTTACTATAATACCTTAAAGGCTACAATATCCTACAATACGTAATCAGTTAACACCACATATAGGTTAAGGTGTTCCATAGTGAACATAGGAAACAAGACACCCTCCTATTATAGAATGGACCTCACAAAGTCCTCACCCATCTAGATTTACTCATCAAAATATGAGCTCCAAGAGCAACAATCATGATAGATATGGTACACCACATGACTCCTTATGAGATACCAATCCACATAGTTGATACTTCCCATCAACAATAAAAGATCCTTTCACCATCCGATACATACACTTGTCATGACCCTTCTATTGATAGGATAATTGGTTAATTTTTTGAAATCCCAAATATTCAAAAAATACTTCAAAAAATTAAATAATAAAAAATATAAATAATTGAAATATTCAAAAAATTAAATTAGGTAATGAGCATGACACGATTGCTAGATTATAGTATACACATGTCACTTCTCACATTTTTGGTAGATGGCATATTATTTACATACACACACATTTCATAGTATATGAGTGTTATGTAAAATATACATGTTACACATGGACATGCAAATGTTGATTTTCCCTCTACTTAGTGGCCATGTCGATACTAGGGGCATCTTATTCTAGAAGTTTCACTATTATAAGTTATATATTTCTATGACCTTTGTACTATGTTGATCTACCTATATTTCTTACACACGTCTTGATAATTACTCATTTCATACACAATGATGCATGATATGCCATTATACTACGATGTGATATTAACATATATGAATGGCATAGACTAGTTCCTTTTTCTATGCTCCATTGATGATGTTATTATTTTACATGATAGACTAATTTTTGTTTAACTATTGTGTATGGTCCTTGGGCCTTGTTTGATGTGACATCCTTGATGTTCTTTATTTTCGACATTTTTATGTCCCCTTATGTGTGGCATTTGGCCTTTTTTGTTGCGGCATTTTATGTCCCTTGTATGAGGCCCCTAGCCTTATGTGTGACACTAACACTTACACTTATTGAGCTTGCTAACATTGAGGGGTACCATCATCTATATCATGCACTATTAATGTGTAGTATTATTCAGTTACACGTTTACTACGTGTTCATTGATACGTCTATCTAGACATGACACTTGCATACCCTGCATTATATATGCTACATACATGCCTTGATCGATATATACACTACTATGATGGCATATTCTCTGCACGATCAAATGATATTACATGATGCTATATTTTTATATGACATGATATAGTTAACTCTTCTTTTGAGACAAGTGACTTATAAGATATATATCTCATCTCAAAATAGGTCATTATAATGAGCTTGTCATAGAGACTTAAGCCTCTATGAATATAAAATTAGATAAGAGTACAAATTTTAAAAATTTAGATGGTTCAGATATTAGATGATTCAAATACATGGCCGATATTAGCACAATTATAGAGTTATATGCCATGCATATGCATTAAATTTACATACAATTAAGCACAAATTCATATATATTTGGGTGCATATGCATGGGTATATGGACACAGTTTATAGGAACAAAAATTCTAAGTTTCCATATACACAGGGCATGATACTTGTTCATACACACATATACACATTTCAGATTCATAGGGCATGATACTGGTTCATACACACATACATAACAACATAGTTTATAGTTGGATGGAAAATGGAGAGGAAGGAGAGGATTGGCTTATTTTCATTCCACTTCACACTTATCAAATCTATGGTTATGATAGGAGCATGAACATTTTTCATTCCATTTCGATCATGCATTTATTATACATTGAGAGAACTTGCATTAAATAATACAATCAAAACCATGTGTTCATGAGGGGGGCATGAACATTGTTCACTTCCTTTTGATCATGTTTTTTGTTTTGCATGGATTGAACTTGAGAAAAACTATACAAATTGAATCTATAAGCCATTTATAGTGGTTGATTCATTTTTATTTGAGTGAACCTATCACGTGGTAATATCTTTTACCTATGTAATTATATGGGTTAGTACATTGTGTACTTATCCCCAAATTCATGAGGGTTGAGACATGTGGTTTTACCAACCCAAGAGCCTCCATAATTACACAAATTTGTGGCAGAAACACCCTAACTCTCCATGTGCTATAAAAAGAAGACATAAGTTCTCCAATGCTCCAATAAGGAAGCATCATCTCCAATAGGTTGCAAGGGCAACATAGTTTTCACCAACACACAAGTGTACTTTAACTTTGTTCTTTCAAAATTTCAAAATTTTTCAGATTAAAATGTTCAAAATCTATGGACATTGACTACACATGATTGCAAATTTTGTTATTGAGCGACCTGTACAATTAGAGTTCCATACCAAAGATAAAGTATGTAAAACATACTTAGATATATTTTATCCTTTTAATCTAATGATTTCATTACCAGAATAAAAGGAGAAAATATTAAAATATTAAAATCTTGTCTTCAGTACGTGACAGTGACAAGCTTGACACACATTTATCACACATGATTTGAGCATACAAACAAGGCCATAATCTACCATCTATCACACTTGCATGTTATCTTATGAGCCAATCTTTATATTCTAATATCACACACGTACAAGAGCCTCATTCCCTGTGTCAAGTCTACTAAATATCCTACACAGGTATCTCTAGACTCTTAGTTCAATTTGCTTGTACACAAGGAGGTTCCACTAAATTCATTTAGTATCGCCTATCAATACTAACTTGATACGGTTGGTACAAACCCATTCCCAACAATGAATATTTTATAAAATCAAATCCATCCTTAGGGTTGGCCCATCATCCTAGCAAGTCGGTGGCATGATAATTTATTCAATTAGATCCATATATAAATAAATCAAGGTATCATTCAAAAGGGACTTGGGCACTTATTTGATATACATCTATACACTATTGTACACTGAGACAATCTTCTCTATTCTTTCCAAATTGTAAACTATTATGAAGAGAAGACATAAGCCACGTTTGAAGCACTCTAAAGGCAAGTCAAATCAATAATTATCGAGTATCAAAACCAAATCATTAGCTGCATACATAAGTGAGTGAGCACAATTGCACAATCACATTTGGTGGGAGAACTAAGAGTGGCTTGACTTCTCTCATGATAGTATCGAATACCTAGGCAATGGTAAATAATCAAATGGGGGTAATTAGATTCATCTCATCCCATTATACTTTCTCTCTTTTTGAAGGTTTCTAGCCCTCATAAGTACACCTAGGTTTTAAGGCAAATGAGGTTAATTTTTGGAGTTGCATGCATCATTAGGGTTCAAGATCACAAACACAAAACAAAAAAGAAAGATACATGTGACCTTACAATCACGCTACCCTACTTCCATACAGGTCAAGACTGATCATCATGTCAATATCAACGGGCAATATTGACCTAGATATGTAGAACTAACCCAACATATATAGTGAATCAATTTTAGAATTGAGTGAACCACATATTTTATTTATCCTAATTTTCACTTATATAATATAGTCATAGTCAGACAGTCAACTAGGGAAAGTAAGTATCTTTATCTCCTTAGTAATTTCTATATTTAACACATGTCACTTGTCAAATCATTAAAACCATTTTCAATCTTTTACATTTAAATATATGCATGAATGCCATATCTTAATATTTGAATTATAATTCAAAATTATATCTTGATTAGATTAATCTTAGCCATTAATTTAAATTAAAATAAAATAGCTATATCTATATCTATATAGATTTAAACAAAAGAAGTATAGAAAAAAACCTTAACCTATACATGGCTAAAATAAAACTTATCATTTATTATGTCAATATGATTTTTGAACTCCATTAAATTTATATGTATAGACATTGTTGTCTCATATAATTTAGAACAATGTGAACATTTAAAGCTTACACACAATATATAAAGCAAAAGAATTTTAAAAGAAAACCTTAACCAATGGATAACTAAAATAAAACTTATTTATTATATTTATATCAATATAAATTTTGAATGCCATTAAATTTTATATGTATGAACATTATTGCCCCATATAATTTTGAACAATGTAAACCTTGGAAAGACAAACCTTGAATATTGTAAGTGTATTGAGAAGAATGGATTTGAAAAAATTGCATTCAGAAAACACTAGGCCATTCAAAAGGGTAGAATCCAACTCCATTCAACAAAGAAGCAAATTAAAAGAATTTGTGTCAAAAAGAACGCATCTCAAAGTAAATCCAACCAAATTAAATTTATCATTAGATACATACAAACCAATCCAACATAAGGATTGTTAGATCTTGATCAATAGATGCTTGTGCATCTACAATTTCTTAACTCCATGACTTTAATGCAGTTGTTTAACACATTTTTTGATTGAGATCTAATTTTATGAGATAAATCAATATAAAGTTGTTTTATGAAATATAATTATTTTAAATAAATTTTAATTTGAAAGATTTTTAAGTTAGGAAATTTGATTTATATAAAATAAATTAAAATTTAATTTAAAAAATGATATATTAAATTTGTTATTAAAATATCTCTCTTTTTAATATATTTGTAGAGGTTATGTCAATATTTTTTTTATATTCATATAAATTGTAAACTTTAAAACTATTTTTGCAATATAAATTAATATATAAAATAACATAGAAATACAACTTTTTAAGAAAAATATAACATATAATCCAATTCATGAAATGAAATGTAAATATTAAATACTACCACACTCAATTACAATTTTTGGTACTCTTTCTAATTATATTATGTTGTATAGAGTTATTGTTGTTGTGAAGATGTTTATAATTACATATAAATAAAGACAATATTTTTTGAATCTTAATTAAATATGTATTCAACTATATTATATTAACATGACATAAACATTTTTTCACAATGTTGGTGGTTACATTTGTGTAGTCTCAAGAAATTGTTTTAAGTATTTTAATGTCTTGTTATAAAATTTCTACGTGTCATGTGATTTTTGGTAATGTGTGTTTTAGTAAGATTTCAATTGATCGCCAACAATTTTTCGACAAAACAATTTTTGTCAACATGTTTCCAAATTTGAACATTAAGAGATGCATGTGTTATCAACTTTCATAAAGCTTATTTTTGTAATGGATTTTTAGTGTTTAACCTTCTTAAATCTTAACACTCCAACTTTAGATACAATTACAAATTAGAAATGACCTCAAATTTAGGGTAAGTTTTCAAATATGATTTTGATGACAACCTAACATTCATTTTAACATCCCCAAATAATGATTTTAATTTGACATTAAAATCATAACCCCAAACTAGTCACTAATTTGGTACAATAAGTTCAATTTTCAAACCTTACCTCTCCTAACTCTTGATGCAACTCAAAATTAAGGAAGTGTTTATCATTTACAACTTAATATTTCTATTGAATAAAATATTCATTTGATTATTTAAAAGGTTATCATATTACATTAATTTGATGTATACTATAACCATACTTTTCAACTAACTTAATTATTGACGAGTTTCAATTTATTATTTAAATTATAATTTATTTTTTTTTGATATATATTAATGATAACAACTTTCAACCAACGTAACTATTGATAAGATCTAATATTTCCATCCAATACTCTTAAAATTGAAAAAAATATTTTATAAATTATATAATTAATTATAACAATACTACTTTTCCACAAAATTTCGACATCTCTTTTAAATATATCTTGTTAGTATATCTACCATTTAAAACTAAGTCCTCCACTTCTAAAAATATTAACAAAACTCCATCTTAACCATCTAACATGGATGGCTTCAAAAACTTTAAATCTATATTCACCATCGACTAAATTCTAATGTTATCTGACAAATCTAACTTTACCAATTACTATGTAATCTTGAAAAGACCACACATAAATAACTTTAGTTATTACCCTTCTAACTTAAAAAGGGTTCTTACCAATTGCTATTTAAATTTGAAAGGACCACACATAAGTAACTTTAGTTATTGCCCTTCTTTTTTGAGTTGTTTCTTCCAAAAGTATGATCACATCATGTAATCAATGCTGTGAATTGATGTGCCACTTGGTGAGCATTTTAATTTTCCAGGGACACAAACTTGCTGAAATGAATTTAGAGTCATGGCAGTCCTCTATGCATCATATCCTTCTATCATAGCTTATTATCCTCACTTTCTCAACACCAAATAAAAGTGCAAGGAATGAAACCCCAACCATGTCTCAATTGGTGACTAATAAGTGGACCCATGTGTCATGTAGTGATATAAATGCAAAAAGTTAATAAATGTTTTCATCAAACCTTCTTATATAATTGGTGGTATGCCTTTTTGTTGATTGACAACATTACCTCTAATTTATTGGTCTTGGTTTAATTTATTTGTAAATATTATATAAATTTTACAAATAAATAGATACAAAAGTAATATAAAATAAAATTATATATATATTTAAATTAATTTTATATAAAAATGATATAAATTAAAATTATATTATTAAATATTTAAAAAATGAAATTTAATTACATTAAAAGATATAGTCTTAATTTATTCAATTAAATTTTAATAAAATTTTGACAGTTTTATTTATTATGTAATTGATATGTATAAATTTGTTATAATAAATTTCTATTCAAATGAATTTATGAAATTATATAAATATAAATCATTTTATACATCGAGAAAATAAATCAAAATAATTTATAAAACATAACTTCAATAAATAAATTTGATTGATTATACAATTCAAAATATATTTTAAAAACACTTTACAATTATTTTTTATGAAAATATATTCTCTTTTAAATTGAATTTTCAAATTCTCCACATTTACCTTTCATATTAATAAATCATTTAAAGAGTTACATTTAATCTCAATATATAATCATTATAATAATATTAATAATCATTTTGTACAATATTTTCTAATCTAACAAATCCATCATTAAAAACCACCAATTTGAACGAAGTAATATCTTAGACATATAATTTAACCATAATCTATTTGTTATTAAAGCTCTTCGTCTCATTCTTCAAGGTGTGAAAAATAATCTATATCCTCTATATTGAACCTAGATTCAAAAATCTTCAATTGAAAAAATAAAATCCAATAGAAAAAAAGCAAACAATTATAATTGAAGCCTTTGATTCCTTTGATAGATGTGATTTCTTTGATATAGGTGATCTACATATCTATTAGTTGTTTTAAGC
This sequence comes from Torreya grandis, assembly GCA_037957365.1. Classification (NCBI taxonomy): domain Eukaryota; kingdom Viridiplantae; phylum Streptophyta; class Pinopsida; order Cupressales; family Taxaceae; genus Torreya; species Torreya grandis. The sequence continues at coordinate 258,206 of JARHVA010003990.1, read as the reverse complement.
GAGTTACTTTATTAGTCCAACAAAATGGTTTGCTTGAATGTTTGAATCAAAGGAAAATATTTTATATTAAAATAGTAGTTTTTTTTGAAAATTTGTTTAATAAATTATTTTATTTTATTTAATATTTTTTAAATCGTTTTATAATTTTTTAATTAGAAATGAATGCTTTTAAGATTTATGATATTAGGTATTTTTATTATAGTTTGTAAGATAGTTTATAATATATGAGACCTCCCTTTGAAGAACACTAAAAACATCCAACCCCATAAATTCACTTAATTCTTTTTAAACCAAAAAAACTCAAATTTAAATATTTTGTTCTAATTCATGTGCCTGTAACTCATATTTCATCACGAAGACAATTGAAATAGTTCCTTCTCAACATTAAACTCAAGCTTCTTTTTAAAATATTAAAACCCTGAAGACTGCAATGTTGACGTATTTAGTTTGCAAGGACTAAATTGCTACATCTATTACGACTTGATCACATGCTTCTTGAGCTTAAACTTTTTGTACATGTGTTTCAAAGGTCTTAACTCGAGCTTTGTAGCCCCTAGTCTCCAACTGTGAACCTTAAGAACATGTGAGAAATATCATAACAAAATATATTAAGGTAATTGAATATATTAAAGTAATTGAAGGTTTTCACAAAAAAATTAATTTGATTATTAATTATTGTGATATTTAAATATGTATATTTAAGTAATTTTAAGATGATTTTTATGAATAATCACTATTTTAATGATAATTTTCTTAAAGTATTTTTAGTAATAATTTAAAAAAAGGGATTTGTTTAACACTCAAGCAACTTAAGCATTTGTTAATAGCAGGATTAATATGAATGCATTTTATTAATTTGGTCTTCTCACCTTTTAAAATCTTTCCTCATTAACAAAGCCTTAAGAATGTGTAATATTTTATAAGTCATTCTTGTCTTACTATTATTACTTGTCTTACTATTTTTTTTAATAAAAGGGGTAAAAACTTTATTAATCAGAAAAAGCCAATTTACAACACAGCAACTCCACCGAAAACCACCAAAAATAGAGAAAAACAAGAAAAACTACAAAACATACCGACAACAACCGTCACTCTCCATCCCCATCTCTGTCCTCTCTAAGAATCTGCTCCAACCTTCGACACACCTCATTGGGCAGCAATGCCCACTTGTCCACCTTCGTCCCAACATTTTTCTTCGAAGCCCATTTCGCCAGGCAATCTGCCGCTCTGTTCCATTCCCTAAGAATGTGCGCAAAAGACACGGACTCCATAAGCGCACTATCTTGAAATATCTGCTGCACTATCAGGGATAGTTGCCAGCTCACATCGGTAATCCTCCTTTCCAGGAGCATATTGATCAAAATTTGTGAGTCAGCTTCGCATTGTACCTTTCACCAACCTAACTCATAAGCTCTCCTCAAGGCATACAAAACAACAAGTCCCTCCATCTTGTTAACTATCTGCTCTCCCATATGGACCGAAAAAATAAAAACAATAGATCCGGAGGAGTCCCGACCAACTCCCCCAATCTCGGTTGGGCCAGGATTACCTCTAGAAGATCCGTTAGTATTAATTTTTAAAAATCCTGTGGTGGGTGGTGTCCACTTCCCTTGCCTATGAATTTTTCGCTTCCCGCTCCGGCCGCGTCTGACGCAAGCAGAGGCCAGAGAGATATCCTGTAAGCGCAGTCTCTCAACCGGCTCTGCATCTCCCTTCTCCAGAGGCAATACGATTTCACTCCTAGCTGCCACCGTCTCCTGGACCATACCAATTATTCTGCTCCAAACCTGTTGGAGCGCTAATTTCTCTTCCTTAAAAATTCTACGATTTCTCTCCAACCATACTTGCCACAATAGAAAGATTGGTCTAGCATACCACACCTCCTACAGGAAATGAGCATCAGAGGGCGGTCTGCCCAATCTAGACCAAAATTCAACCAGGGAGGAGGCATGCAAGCAACGACATCTCCATGCGTCCCACCAAGCGTGCCATAAGTGAAGAGTAAAAGGGCAACTGAAGAATAAGTGTGTTGACTCCTCCTCTAACTCCAAACATAGGACGCAACACGAAGGCCCAACAAATCCCCTCTTCCTAATGTTCTCCCAAGATACGCAACAATTCCAGGCCAACGTCCAGGTAAAACAATTACATTTCGGCTAGGAGAAATTACTCCAGACTCTTTTCCACCATGAAACTTCCCCTCTTCCCTCACATTGCTGTGCAATCAATTCATGATACCCTGTCGCGACGGTGTATTTCCATTCGGGATGGGGGGACCAGGCTAGCATGTCACGCTCCCTAAGTGCACAGCAGCTACGCCCAGCCAGGATGTGATTTAGCTTAGCGCACTCATCAACCATACCATTAATCGGCCACTCCTTCGACACAGTCCATCTCACTTTCGTCAACTGGCCCTAAGGAACAGAATTTTGTAGTCACACACCCTGTTCCACCCAGCCTCACTAAATCTCTGTGCCAGATCACTCAGATGAGGATATTGAGCAACCAGAGGGGGAAAGTTGTCCCACGAATCATGCCAGAATTGCGCTTCAGTCCCTCCTCTGCAAATCCAGAAAAGACCTCTCTTAACCAATGTGGCGCCCTTCTTTAGAGTGGTCCAGATCACCGACCCAATTCTATACAAGCTGTATCTAGGAATATCCTTCCCAGGGACCCCAAAAAAATACTTATGGGATAAAATCTTGGCCTACACACGATCCTGTTCCTTGCACCATCTCCAATACAATTTTGTTGCTAGGGCCGTCCCTGCCAGAATAGACTACCGCAATCCTAGGCCCTCGAACCTTTTCAGGCTGCACACCACCTCCCATCTAATCAGGCTCCACTTCATCAAAGCCAGGTTACTTGCCCAAATAAACTGTCTTGCCAAGGAATCAAGTTCCTTGACAAAGCTCACTGGCGCCACCTAAAGCATGCATCTATAAATAGGAAGCGCCTGAACCACTGACTGAATTAGTTAGGCCTGACCAGCAAAGGACAACCACCTATTGGTCCAATGATTCACATTACCTCTGAACTTGTCCAGAATCCCCTGCCACGATTCCTTAACCTGTCTCCCAACCGTTATAGAGATCCCTAAATAAAGAATCGAGAGGCTACCAATTTGAAATCGAAGAATATCAGCCACCCTACGCTGGATGGTCAGAGGAGTGTTAAAGAAGAAAATAAAAGACTTATCCTCGTTAATTACCTGTCCTGTGGCTGCCAGGTAAGCATCCAATCCACTGCGAATATTGGCAGCCTCCCTCGTATTAGCCATGCCCATCAGAGTTGTTGGGATATGAATAACCGGAAGCACACAATTGATTACTAAGCAACTTAACATGCGAAAATAACCAGAATCAACAAGTAACTAGAATTCAAAAATAACACAAGATATGAGAGACAATACACAACTTGTATTAATACTCATACAGAAAAGAATACAATAAAGAAGATGCCACTTCTTCTCCACCACCTCTTCAGAGGCTTCCCACACCTCAAGTGAACATTAATTCTCTCCTCAAAGCTCTCTCTCCTAGGTCCCAACACCCAACTCAAACATAGAGTTGGTGTTCACCTTATACCTGTGCTCCACGCACACCACAAGTACTCCATGCACTCCACAAGTACACAAACGTACTTCAAGTAGATCTCCTTTGAACCTGCAACACCCTGCACCTCAATAGACCTTACTTATGGAAGGATCTTCCTTGCCTTCCTCTTTGCTTTGAGTACACACCTGTACTCCAAGTAGATCTCACCTGATCTTGCTCCCTGTTGTGTTGTTGTCCTCTCTGATCTTGCACACCTGCAAATCAATCTGGTTCTGCACACCTGCAAACCTGGATCATACATACACATACATCTGCTGATCAATGATCTTACTTACCATGTAGATCTCCTATACGTAGCCATGCACCCCTGATGACCAAGATCCTACATACATGAAGAACCCCTCTGATTCTCCAAACCAGTACCCACACTTGGTACTATGGCACTAGGAGGAACACACCATTGCTCTCTTCTCACACACAAAAGGAGCTTATAATATTGCTCTCTTACTCTCTAGCACGAGTTTACAATACAACCATGAGTCTATTATATAGATCTCATCCAAACAATAATTAGACACCTAATACAATAATTAGATCCGCAGCTCTCAGTCTAAAATTAGCTCTAATCATGCAAACACTTGGTTCGTCAACCAACTGCCCGTAATATGCTCATAGCTCGAACCACAGGCGATCGACGTTGGTCCCTGTCTGCCTGGGGGTCGCCGACACCGGCCGACTTCTGACCGACGTCGATTGCTTCCTGTCTCCTACCTACCGACATCGGTTGGCCTAACCGACGCTGGTGCCTGACACACTCAACAACCCTTTTGCAGCCTCCTCCTCTATTTGCATCAGTGAAGCTTTTAGCTCCACAACCTAACAATCTCCCATTTGGAGATAAATAGCTGCACTGTACCTGTACCTGTACCCCGTCGAATCTATTTTTTGGCTTGTATCCCTCTTCAAGCTCAATCCTGAAGACAACCCACCACACAACTGTGGTGCACCTCCTGTCATCTGAGTACCCTACCACATCCAAACCTACAAACCCATGTAGTGAATTCCTAACCCTGCATGTATACCTGCTGCTGGTCCCTCTCAAATCCCTGAGAACCCACTTCCCCGAATTGGCTCTTAACTCTCTGACAACACCCACTGCTTGGGCAAACTCAGGTCTATCCCAGACCTCATGTGATTTCGGACACTGAACTGTCCAGCCCTTAGTGTGCTCCGGCCCTGCATCCTGCGTAATGAACCTCACCAACACCTGATTCACATCAGCTCCCACTGGAGACAAAATCAACCTGTGATCTCCATGCCTCCCATGCCAAAGAATTTTGTTGTTCCAAACTCCTCTTGACATGCCACTGAACTAATCTTTCCCTTAGCTCAGCAAAACCCTGTATGTACAAACCTGCTAGCAAACATAACATCCACATACAGTAACAAAATGATGTTGCAATCATCATCCCCCTGGTAAGTCAAACCACAGTAGTTACCCTGACATTGACTAAAGTCATGCTTCGTCCTCCACCTGTCAAAACCTGTACCACTGTCTTGCAGCTTCCTCAAGACCATATGACCTGGCCTTCCGTCTCACGTGTTCGTTCTCTCTATTCTTCAACTAAGGTATCCATTCGTCTCTGTGCTTTCATCCAGCTGGCAACCCTACCAAATCTTTCGCTTGGTTTTGCATCATAATCCTGCCATGCTCCCACTATTTCCTGGATCCTTCCTACTCTACAATCAGCAACAAGTATAAAGAAGAGGAACAACGAATTTGAGGCTTACTTACATCTTCAGTCCTCCGTATGGGCGTTTGAGACTCCTTGACTTGCTGTCCACCCAAAATCCGTTACAGTGACCGACCTCGATCACCACACAGTCTGCATCCGACTGACGTCGATTTCCATGCGCATGTCCCTGACTACCAACCTGCCGACGTCGGTGTCTCCTTCTGACCGATGTTGGTCTTACCTACTACCGACGTCGGTTTTCCTGCCGATGCTGGTACCTGTGTTTCCTATGAGTGACGACTTTTTACCCGCGAGCTCCTTTGAATCAAGTCCCATGTCCAAACTGCCCTGCTCAGATGTATCCAGCCTCATCCACTGAACTCTGTCCGCCATCTCCTCCAAGAACACCAAGGCTTTCCAGTTCTTAAGCCTGTCAAATATATCTATCTTTCACTTAAGAACATGCATCTCCTTCTTGCTCATGTGACCAAGCCTACGAAGCCACGTCTTTGCAACAGAAGAAGAATCAGTAATATAAACAAGTAGATAAATAGTACATGTTTTCTTACCACCAGCTAATTCAAGTGCAACCGCTGTGAGAGTTCTTGTGCATCTCTCATCACCCAATTTTTTTGAAGAAATTAGCCACATCTCCAAACCTGGGACCTGCATGACCTCCTTCAACACCTGTGTGTTATCCGCCTGCAATTTCAGCATCACTTCCCCTTTGCCAATTCTTTGGCAAGGCTCACCAGCTCCTCTCCTTGGGGCTGCATGAAAAGAGGCAACCGAATTTGTTATCCAAGATTCAACTTTATCCAAGAAACCTCCCAGAGCATCTTATGCCACATCACCTGCAACATCTGCTTCTTCAGTTCCTTCATGCTGATCTGTTACCAACCAACAATCTTCTTTTACCTACTCTTTCTTTCCATAGGACCGTTGGTGACCATCTGTGCTTTTCAACTCCTCCATCTTAGCTTACTTTGATCTATCATTGCTCTACTCCCACTCGATCAGAAACCCCTGAGAGTGACCTGTAACCAAACACAAAACTTGCTCCCTGCAATCTTAGCTCTGATACCACTTGTTGGGATATGAATAACCGGAAGCACACAATTGATTACTAAGCAACTTAACATGCGGAAATAACCAGAATCAACAAGTAACTAGAATTCAGAAATAACACAAGATATGAGAGACAATACACAACTTGTATTAATACTCATACAAAAAAGAATACAATAAAGAAGATGCCACTTCTTCTCCACCACCTCTTCAGAGGCTTCCCACACCTCAAGTGAGCAGTAATTCTCTCCTCAAAGCTCTCTCTCCTAGGTCTCAACACCCAACTCAAACACAGAGTTGGTGTTCACCTTATACCTGTGCTCCACGCACACCACAAGTGCTCCATGCACTCCACAAGTACACAAACGTACTTCAAGTAGATCTCCCCTGAACCTGCAACACCCTGCACCTCAATAGACCTTACTTATGGAAGGATCTTCCTTGCCTTCCTCTTTGCTTTGAGTACACACCTGTACTCCAAATAGATCTCACCTGATCCTCCTCCCTGTTGTGTTGCTGTCCTCTCTGATCTTGCACACTTGCAATCAATCTGGTTCTGCACACCTGCAAACCTGGATCATACATACACATACATCTACTGATCAATGATCTTACTTACCATGTAGATCTCCTATACGTAGCCATGCACCCCTGATGACCAAGATCCTACATGCATGAAGAACCCCTCTGATTCTCCAAACCAGTACCCACACTTGGTACTGTGGCACTAGGAGGAACACACCATTGCTCTCTTCTCACACACAGAAGGAGCTTATAATATTGCTCTCTTACTCTCTAGCACGAGTTTACAATACAACCATGAGTCTATTATATAGATCTCATCCAAACAATAATTAGACACCTAATACAATAATTAGATCCGTAGCTCTCAGTCTAAAATTAGCTCTAATCATGCAAACACTTGGTTCGTCAACCAACTGCCCGTAATATACTTGCAGCTCGAACCACAAGCGACCGACATTGGTCCCTGTCTGCCTAGGGGTCGCCAACGCCGGCCAACTTCTAACCGACGTCGGTTGCTTCCTGTCTCCTACCTGTCGACATCGGTTGGCCTGACCGACGTCGGTGCTTAACACACTCAGCAACCCTTCTGCAACCTCCTCCTCTATTTGCATCAGTGAAGCTTTTAGCTCCACAACCTAACAAGAGCCACATCATCCACAAACTGTAGATGAGAGAGAATTAGAAGGTCACCTCCCCACCTCCAACCCTGAATATCACCTTTTGAGGTTTTCTTCTTGATCAATCACCCCAAACCTTCTGCCAAAAGAAAACATAGGTAAGGTGATAAGGGATCCCCTTGCCGCAATCCACACGTGGTCCTGAAGAGGTGAGAATACTCTCCATTAACCAAGATAGAAAATGAAGTCGAGTTCACACAGCTCATTACCCACCTGATCCAATCCTCCTCAAACCCAAAGGCTTCCAGAATCTTCTGAAGAGAGGACCATTGAACCCTGTCATATTCCTTAGACATGTCCAATTTCATAAACATAGCCTTCTCTTGAGATTTGGACATGGAGTGGATAGCCTCAGTTGCCACCACAATACCATCTAGAATTTGACGCCCCTCCACAAAATCGCTTTGTTCCTCTGAGATCAACATACTCAGCGACGTCTTCAGCCTTTTTGCAATCAGCTTAGATATAATTTTGTAGACCACGTTGCATAGGGAAATGGGCTGAAACTGATTTAGTCGATCAGCGCCTTCCCCCTTAGGAATGAGAGCCAGAAAAGTCAAATTTAGGGCTCTAAGCATTTGCCTGCTACTCTGGGATTCTTGAACAACAACAAGCAAATCCTCTTTGATAATTTCCCAAAACTCCTGAAAAAATTCAATCGAAAAACCATCAGGGCCTGGCGCCTTACCTTTTTTCATAGTGAAAACAACCCGTTGGAGTTCTTCCATATAAATTAGACGCATCAGTTGCTCCTTCATCTCCCGAGATACCAGAGTGGGAATACAGGATAATATCTTCTCCTCGACATCCGCTTCCCTCCTCCCTTCCTCCTTGAAAAGAGCAGTGAAATACTGAGCTGCTTCATTACATATCTCCCTAGTAGATGAGATGATCTCTCCGTTGTCCAAAACCAAAGTGGATATCATGTTCCCATGCTGCCTGGCTTTGACCGAGTTGAAGAAGAATGCTATATTCTTATCCCCCTCCTGCAACCACTCAACCCTTGCTTTCTGTTTCCAAAAGATCTCTTCCCTCAACTCCCATTCCTCCACTGCCTGAACAACCCTTGCCTCTTCCCTCAGTAAGATTTCAGACATCCCCTCCTCTCTAATTATTCTGGTAATGTTATTCAACTCCCTTTGCGCCTCTTTTTTTTCTTGAAAGATGTTTCCAAAGCTCAGTGTGTTCCACCTTTTGAGCTAATATTTCACGAACTGCAAAAGCTTGACAAAGATGTACATTGCCATACCAGCAGCAGGCCTCCCTGATCGCCACCAATCAGCCACTTTGTCAAACAAATTTGGATCCCTGAGCCACATGAGTTGAAACTTAAACGGTGGCATCCTGTGTATGCAATTAGAAGAAATGTGCAGCTTGATTGCCCAGTGATCCGAGCCTCTCTAGTCAAGGATCACGAACCTTAAGGTCCATAATCCGCCCACCTAGTAACAAGAGGTCAGGAACCTGTCAATGCGCTCAGCAATACAACTGTTGCCCACTCTCCTATTGTTCCATGTGAACCATCCATTGCATGGTTTAATGTCCACCAGGTTGAGTTTCGAAATCTTGTCTCGAAGCAAAAAGGAAGAAGGTTCCAATCTTGCCATACCTCCCCTTTTTTCTGTAAGATCCATGATAGCATTAAAATCCCCCGCCATAATCCATGGCAAATAAGGAAAATCTCTATGAACCAACTGTATATTATCCCAAACCAAAAGCTTACCTTGGAAATTGGTGGGGGTGTAAATGTTCATAAGAACATACTCCCCTGACTCGACGCATAAGGAGACCAAAGATAGTGAAGACCTGAAGGCAATCCATGACACCGGCTAGACCTTGCGAGGATTCCATAGACAAGCCACTCCACCAGTTGATCCCTGTGCCCCAATGCATTGACAGGAACTTTGCCTCCAAATCTGAGGTGTTATTCTCATCATATACTCTACTGAGACCTTAGTTTCTTGTAGAAATAGGATATCTGGACTATGACTCTTAACCAAATCCTGAACAACTTTTTGTTTGGGGCCGCTGTTCAAGCCCCTCACATTCCAAGATAGAACAATCATTTTGGTGGAGACAAGAAGTGGGAATCAAGGGTCTTAACCGACCCTGACTCAACTAAATTTTTCCCAATCAACTTTATCCTTTCCATATCCTTCTTCCGCCCTGGCTTAACAGTTTTTTCACCAACCCCCTTCTTTCCATCCCTCTGAAGAATTCCCATGTGAGGATGGCCTTTGCCTTTCTTCTCTGCGTCTATCACCCTTGCCTGTATTGGGGAAACCCCCTCCTCCACATCATGAACCATATAGTAATTGGTTCAACGGTTTTCTGATCCTCAACCTGCCCATCCAAAATCATTGGTAAAGTTGCTTCCACAGGCAACATTGCTTGATCCATGGGAGAAATTCCCTCTGTCCTGGACCCCCCAACCACTTGCTCTACACCAATTAGGCCTGGAAAAATCTCCTGTTGGGCTAATGCATCCAACACCTCAAACCTATTAACTGAATCCTCCTCCTGACGCTCCAACAAGGACCTCTTATGTCCTCTATTTCTGCCTCGCGCCTTAACCTGCACAAAACCTTCTGACTCCTTTCCTGCTTCCATTCCAACCTTTTTCCCTTTGTCCACACCAGTGACACTACTCGGTGGAGGTGGGTGAGAAGGCTGTTGATCGCCTGCTTTTGCCTTCGGGCATCTACGTACTAAGTGACCATACTCATGACACAGGCAGCATCTGAATGGGAGTGTCTCATAGTCCAATTGTTGGACCCATGAGTAATCACCCACAGACATCTCAACCGCATCCGGTAAAGGCCTACTTAAGTCAATTTCCACACAGATTCTTGCAAAGGTCATGATTTTCTTACCTAGAGTTTGGGTGGAAGACCCCACCGGTTTTCCTATCATAGAGGCAATCATCTGTAGAACGTCCTCTCTGCAAAATTCTATAGGCATTCTGGGCAGCCTAACCCACACTGGGACTCTATTTGGTAATTCCTCAATCGGGTTAAAACCAACGTGCCACGGTTTCACAAAAAGCCTGACCTGGTTATAGAAATAGGGACCTCCTTCAAACACCATGTTTCTGTCAGCCAGGCAAACAAAAGTGATCATGAAAAAATTATTAGCCAGGAGCGTAACCTCCATCTCTCCTTCTGGCTCCCATACCCGTCGAGCCCAATTCTCCAAAAAAGGCAGGGAGACTCGTAATCCTAGAAATTTGCAGTAGAGAGAGTGCTTGGAAAAATATTTCACATCTTCAGCTATCATATCAAACGGGATAATTAGCTTCGGTCTCTCCTTATAGCGCTCCAGGCATCCGTTCACCTTTGTGATTCTTGAGCCCCCCGCTGATTGAGTGTCAAACAACCCTGTAGTTTGGCTAAGATTAGTGGTTTCCTTCATCTTGGATTCCAGTCCCTGCCTGTTTCTTCCAACCACCTCACTAAAACTCCTATCCATCCTTGCCTGCAACTCTTCTTCCAACCCCAGTGTCGTGCCCCTTCCTTACCACGCCTTCAAAAAGTGCTCACCAACTGGGGCCGCACTTCAGACAGCCCCACCCGCCCCTGCACTGTGCCCTGCCCTGTAAGTGCGCGCAGCTCACAGCTCGCAACACAAAGGGCAGAACACAGTTGTAAAATGGAAAAATACAACCTAAGTTGCGACTCCTACCCCCTGCAAGCAAACCGCCTCCCTTCCCCTCCAACACATAATCGATCAGAACAAAAAATGAGCTAGGGCGCGGCTGCCCTAGCTCAGCGCCATACGCCTGTTCGCAGCGATCGTCCGATTTTCCGACACACACAAAATGATAAATATTAATGTATAGAATAAGATAAGGTTTGGCGGGTCCTTACTATTATTACCAAAATAGAATTAAATTAATTACAACCTAATCCTGTATTAAAGTTAAGTAATTAATTGTTGTTAGATTTTAATCATGTGCGATTAAGTCATCTTTAAATAACTTCCATAAATAGTTATTATCTTAATAATATTTTTCTTCACATATTTTTTGGAATAATTACAATGGAAAAAAAAAACCCACTTAACATATATCGTAAGCATTATAAATGCAATCCTAAAATATCTTACAAAAACTATATTTAAAAATGATCAATATTTTATTTAAATTTATTACTAAAATATTAAATAAAACTTTATTTTATATTACTTACTAACATTTATTATTGTTTTTTTGAAATATATTTATGATTTGTGTTTTGCAGACACATCTCTGAGCTTAATTAAATCTATGGACACAGTTGTCTGTCTTGTTTAAAAGGATGTATGAAATAAGTATTATGTAAATACATTTGGTAGAGAGTTTATTCAGCTGATGTATTGAGAGAAACTTACATTGATTTCTAAATGGTCAATGTATTTCTTTTTTCTTCTTATGTTATGTTGTTCTTATTTTTCCCGATGGAAATATAGGCACTATCTTTCACTCTTGCATATTGATTGAATGAGAAAGTTGGTGATATGTTAAGTCCTTCAGAGATTTGACTCTAGAGATTGCAGTGAATGGTAGGCCATGCTTTTCATCATACCAATATGGATTGTTTCTCTTTTTCTCTAAGTAGTGCCAATCCACAGGATTTTTGTAAGTCAAAATCCCATGCTATCTTTCAAGGGCTAAATGCTTACAATTCCCTATTTTTATTGGTGGTATAGACACTGTCAATGGATTCTACTCATCCCAAGCAGGTTTGATGTGGTTTCTGAAGTTTCCTCTTTATTTAGTATTCCCTTGACTTAACCAATCAATCTCTTTACCAGTCTTGTTGAGACCCACCTGTTAGATGTTAACATGACTTCTGATGGTACATGATTCCTTGTTGCTTGAAGATTGTGTCCAGTGTGATGACAATAATATGTGGCCAATTGAGCTCATCTCCTCAATTAGAATGTGTTTCATTGTTTCATCTGTTCTTGGAAATTGCCCAATTCTTTTCCTTCTATTTCATTCATCTTGCTTATTGGGATTCTAAAAACAGTGTGTACAGTTATTGCATTGATGTTACATCTGTAGGTGTAAGAAAGAGTAATGGACTTACCTAATTCTGTCAGACAATATGTTCTTGAGGGAGTTGATTAAGTACAACTTTCATGTTTCAACTATTCCCCAAATTATCATTTTGACAGGTGGTGTACGTGACATGGTCGTGGGGTGGTTGATGATTATTTCGAAAGTTAGTCGCCTTTCTGTGACAACGTATTTGTGGAATATGTCATGGTTGGGCCACCATCCAACATTGTCTGCAACTGTAAGTTTTTTTTTGTTGAGCGACTTTCCTGAATACTATTTATAAAAAAAACTTGAGAAATATAGAAAATATTCCACTAGCCAAGTGACATTACGCTCACTCTACTTGGTTGGGCGACTTTCCTGAATCCTATTGGCTTGCTTACCTCACATGAATTTCTTTACATTTTAATTAACTAAGAAAAAGAAAAAATATGAATAATATAGATATTTATAACTTAATTTAAATTTATTAATTTAAATAAACTTAAATTTATGATGTGAATGATAATCTGCACTAACATCCTCCACTCCCTCATCTCTTCCCCATTTTAATTGTAACATAAGAGATGCTTACAAAAACAAGGTTGAAGTCTCTGAAAATGTATCATGATATTAGCGTTGATGACACATTGAGCTACATTAAAAGTTAAATGGTGTGAACTACTTAGAATCATAAGTGTCTTTGTGTATGCTATTTCATTTTGTTGGAATACATTGGTTTCCAACTATTATAAATGTATAATGAAAATTCAATGGCGACAACTGCCTAAAATTACAAGTGTCTTTGTGTACGCTATTCCATTTTATTGGAATACATTGGATTTTAACCACTGTAATAGCCCATTCAAAGAGGAGATAGTGTTGTATATGAGGATCACTTTGAAGAACATAGAATCTCGAGAAAAAAGTGATTAGTGTTGGGGTTGCCATTATTGATTTTTAAATGACATAGCCAACCTATTATAAGAATAGGATGTTGACCTCCTTAATACATTTTCATAAGTGGTCTAAATCTATTACTCGAATAAAATCAAATTGACTTATGTCAGGGATACCAAAAATTACTCCATGCTTAAATGGAGATGACCATGTTGTTAATCATGTCAAAGATGCAAAAGCTATGATAGCAAATTGAGGTATCTCCATAAAATCAAAAATTAAATGAGATAAGATATCTCCATGGACGAGAATATCCATCACTAAAAATTGTAAAAGAGACATGGCTGGGCTAATCCATCATTGAAAGTGTTAAGAAATTGGTACATATGGATGCCCAATACATCACTCAAATTGTCAACAAGGAATGGATGGGTTAATCCATCACTGATAATTTTAAAAATGGCAAGTATGGGTTGATCCATCACTTAAGAAAGTTATACATAATGCTCAATAATGTACCCCTTCACCCCCAATCCATCCTTGTGTAATGTTTAATTAGGGTGATCCCTAAATAAAATGTGAGGATGATGTTGAAGGAATTTGACTCTAATGCAAAATAAAACTTCAACAAAGGTGACTTGTTGGTCATCACTAGAAAATAACTTCGTGCATGGATGGAAAATCCATCACTTAGACGAATTGTGCAAAAAGGAGAACTCACTAAGCAATACCCACCAAATAAAAACAAGGCACACTCACAAAAACTATGTACAGATGAACTCATACCATCATTAAATAGCTGCATAAACGATGTTATTACCTGTATAACTAGTGTCTTTTAACTGTTTTCGTACACTTGGTCTTCTTATCTATATTTGGATATTTTGAGGACACTTTCTACCCCAAATTAATATCTCGTCGGTCTTTTGCCTTACAAATGTTTTCACCATTCATCCATTTTAGATTTTAAGCCTTATTTGTATATCTTTTGAGATACTTATAGCCTTCCTAAGCATCTATCTCTTTTGAGATGAATTCTTTGGCCATAATTTTGTTGTTGACCTGCCCCACGTGAATTTGGTAGGTCGTTGAATCTATCCCCTTTGTTTTTGTGGGTCCTTCCATTTTGGATTGATTTCCACCCACCTTTTATTTCATATATCACTAATTTATACAGTGAACCATTGTGCATATCATGTCCTAAAGGGTTAGATATATACAATTCATTCCTAATTCATACACCATGTATGAGCGAAGTGTTAAGTATCAATCCTCTAAGCATTTCCTATGCTTGTCTCTCCAAAATCAAGTTAGGGTCTTTAGTGTACATATTTTTTGTTACACTTGCATCTTGATACTTCAATCTTTTTAAATCTATTGTGACATCATCCACTTGCACCAAATGAAGGTTTATGCAAAAAATTTTGCGCCAAATGAAGGTTTATGCAAATTTTTATGTAGTTGCATCATCACTTATATGGAAGAGAAGGTTGAAACCCTTGCTCAAGATTCCATTTACACAGTACTTGAAGTATGTGGGGTTTGATTCTAGTATGTTATATACATAGCTACAACTCCCTTGAGATTGTCCAACCCAACTACTTTTATCCCTTCTCCTTCGCATGTGTGATGTGGTGAATTAGGTCAAGATAGGATGAAGACATAATTTCATGCATTTTGGCTACTAATTCAGAGATGTTCAAATACAAGACTATATGACTTTCGGAGGCAAACCTGCATAGAAAAATCCAAACCCCAAAAAAGGGTACAATACGCATTCGACGCTAAGTAAAAAAATTATTGGTCACATGAAAATAACTTAAAATCTACTCAGGGAAAATTTTCCATTCGTAAAACATGAGCTGAATCTTTTCTTGCATAATGAGCAACGTAAATTTCACACATAGGTCATTCATTCCTTCCAAACTATTGTTGCACTTTCAAAATTCTAGATTTCTGTCAAGGTGTGAGTCTTCCATATCTTTTGTTTTCTATAGTGTCCATTACTTGTCAAATAAATTAAAATTATGCTTATTTACCATTTTTAACCACTATATGGTAGATCGGATTTATTGTTTTAGACTTCTATATTCTATATCTACCTTGTGCACTAGTTTTATTGTTTTGTGCGTAACTTAGCTTATCCTAAACCATAAATAAGCAAAATGTTTTGATGAACCCCTCCATTATTCAAACACCCCTTTTTTTTTTGGGATTCCACTTAGCATTTTGAGACTGATTTCTATTTTTTAGATATGCATCTTAATTTCACATATTTTGATCAAACTCAAGCTTGATACTCACACTTCTTTATGCTTTTAGATCGCATCCATTTTTTTTCAAAATTTGGTGCATGTACCTTCGTTCATTGAAAACATATATCTTTCAAGGTTTTCATAGGGTTCAATCTTCTCCATTTCTAAATATGATTTTCATATTTTCACTTTGTATTTGTTGGCTCATACATTGATCATGACCATTTCTAGTGATATTACTCCTTCTATGTTTGATGTTGGTGTCAATGGCATATTTATTGTTGATAGAGTACTTAATGTTCTTCCTTCCGGTGATGATAGGGACCAAGAGATTTTTTATGATATTCATTTTGTTAATAATGTTCATCAACATATAGCTACTACCATTTCTATATTTAAATCTACTATCAACAAACATATTGAATGTTTAGAAACTTTATTATACAAGTTGAGAGTTGCCCAACAAATAACTAGGAATAAAGATGTTTTTGCCTTAGTTAACCTTATAGATCTTTTATATGATACTAATCTACCTCTTAGAAGCTCTAATTCTACATTAGGTGGTGAGGCTAATGCTTCTCATGTTGCTATTGATATTTCTATGCCTCCACCTCTTGCCATAACCCCTCCTTAGGTGAATGATTATATTCCTATACAACCTAAGACTTCTATAATTCCTCCTACTATCAATCCAATGACCAATGTGATTTTACAATCACATTCCTATATTGTGTCGCTTGGCCTTGGACATGGTCAAAATACCAATCATGCCTTCATTGCAACTTATGTTAATCATAATAAGGAATTGATTCCTACATACACACATACCAATCCTGCACCTATTTATACATCCACCAATCCTATCGTAATTTTTTTTATGACATGCAATTATAACTGGCACACTCATCTAAAAAATCTAATGAACCTAGCCATGTGGTTTCATCTTATGATATATTACATAACTCTTTGGCTATGGAATTTATTTCTCGCCCCTTTCTTCCTTCATTTCAAGTGCATAAGTTTACATTATATAGTGGCAAAGAGGATCCATTACATCATATTAGAGCCTATTTTTCATCTTATTTTGGTTTTCATTGTAGTGATTTAATTATGACCACATTATTTTCTCAAAGTCTTACATGCTATACTTTAGATTGGTTTTACACCCTACCTATGTGTTATGTATATAGATTCAACGATTTGGCCATTTGTTCTTAGAAATTTTTGTATAAACATTACTAAAAAGGTCACATTTTCTCAGATTGATAAAATCAAACAAGGATCTAATATATGTCTAGTTGAATTTGTGTTTAAATTTAATACCATGCTTATGAAAAATGTCACACCAAATTATTGATAGTGAGTTTCAAAGTATCTTCTCAAATAGTTTGCTTTCTGTACTTAAGAAGAAAGTCACGTTTAACACAAACGAATATTTTGATGAGATTTTTCATGCAATATGTAAAATTGATATTAAACTAATGGATACCAATATGTTAAAGTGTACTTTTTCTTATTCTACATCTACTACCTCCATATATTGAGGAAAGATAATGTTCAATCATAAGACTTGTTGTCCCCCAAAAGATATCACTCATTTTTGGGACAACATTTGAACTATTTTGGTCCTACAGACCAAAATTATCTCTTCCATTTTTAAAAATTTATCTTAAGAATTCAAATTCCTCATTTTTAAAGCTTTTCAGAAATCTACGGACTCTGTAGGCTTAAATCTATGGACTATGCAGGCTTAAATCTACGAACTCTACAGGCTTAAATCTATGGACTCTGCAGGCTTGAATCTACAGACTCAACAGGAAGAGGAAATCTACAGACTTTGTAGGTCAAGTTCAATGAGATTTACAGGTTGAAATCTACGGACTCTTTTAGGGTTAGAGAAAACTACGGACTTGGTTTCTACGGACTATGTAGGCAGGTTCATTTCTATAGGTTCAAAGGCTTCTACAGGCGGGTTCAACCAAAAGAATTAGTTTCTAACACTTGATCATTTTTAGGATTGTTTCAGTGCCTTGGTTCAAACAAAAAATCTCCATCGGCAAGCATCAGCAACAGGTTCAACGTTTGGTTCATCCTTTGGTTCAACATCAAATGGTTCAAAGGTGGGTTCAATCAAGCGATTCAATGCTTTGTTTCACTCATTTGGTTCATCCGCTTTGTTTCAACGCTTTCATTCATCCTTTGGTTCAATCAAGCGGTTAATTAGTCAGTTCAAGGCTTTTTTTGAACCGTTCAACCAAAATTTGGTTCAACAGTTGGTTCAACGAAAAGGTTCAACGTCTTGTTTCAATGGAGCGTTTCATCGGCTTGGTACATTCAATTGAACCATCGACTTGAACCATTTTGGTTCAAAGATTGGTTCAACGAAGTGGTTCAATAAATAGGTTCAATGCTTGGTTCAGACAAAGGGTTCGTCAGCATGAACCATTTTGGTTCAACCAAGTGGTTCAACGTTCGGTTCAAGGCTTTGTTTGAACCGTTGAACCAAAATTTGGTTCAACGGTTGGTTCAAAGCCGTGGTTCAATGGAATGGTTCAACAGTTGGTTCATCGCCAAAGTTCAAAGAGCTTCCTGAAGGACAAGTGCCCTTGCGGAGGGCACTTGATCGACAGAAACACCCTTCAGAAGGGTCATTTTCGAAGAACGTCACAAAGGTAAAATCCTTCAAAAATTTTGTTTAAGACAAATAGTTATAATTATTTCGGACTTTTTTCTGAAGGAATTCCTTCAGACAAAAAGTTTGAAAGAATTCAAGAATCAGTCGCGGGCGCAGGAAAATTCAAAAGACTTGACAGAGGCAAATAATTTTCGCGGACTTCTTGTCCGCATGAAATTTTCGCAGATAATTTGTCCGCATGAATTTGCCCGGGGAAAAACCCAAGGAAAACCCGTGAAGACTTATAGAAAAAAGGGCTGGCGAAGGACCCCGAAGGGCAGGTGCCCTTGCGAGGGCCTCTCGGTTGCCAACGTAAAGGGCACTTCCTGAAGCTGAAGGGTCACCTTTCTTTTGGGAAGGATGTAAAACACGAAGCCTGAAGGCCATTCAGGGATCATTTCTTAAGGATCAAAAGGGCAAGTCTAATCTTGAAAAGTGCCAAACAGAGAGCCGAAAGAGGACCAAGGGGTGACGCGCCCGAAAACGTCAAATTCAACACAGTGAACTAACCGTTGAAAACATAGTGATGGGTGCGCGAACGTCAAATTCAAGACAATGAAATAACTGTTGATCCTTTGAACCTACAGACCAGAATGCATTCATAGACTTCAAGGCCAAGACCAACAAAAAATAAGGAAGGAACATAACAACAAACTGAATCCAAGACCCGATTCAATTAACCAAAAAAGGAGGAACAATGAAGTTAAGATCAGATCGCCAGCTGGACATTGAAAGTTGCAAACTTTCAATAAGCGTGACTTGTTTCCCTGCATTGATAAAATCAAATGGGTAAAATGCCCCTAAGTTCCAGCCTACCTTCTTAACAGATTCCAATGACATGATGTATTACTATTCCCGAAATCCTTCTTGAAGTGGCTATATAAGGGACTCTCTTCTATTATAAAAGGATCTATCTTTTTTGACAATCAGAACAAAATTTTGCCCAAATTGAAATACACTTCCGAGACTTTGAGCTCATTTTGTTTATCATATTTTGTTATTGGAATAAGAAAGCAAGTGGTTTTTCAGACTTTGTGATGTAATATCTTTATTGTTGAGGAAACTGTTCTTATGTCTTTTTCCTTGATTTATTTTCTATTCCTTTAATTCAACAAGCAGGATTAGTGAAATTAGTCAGAAAGGTGTCCTAAAGAGTCAACTGTGGAGAGACTTTGTGCCCCCATAATTGCCTTTCAGTGTCTTTTCTTTTCATTTTTGTGTAAAGGACTTTGGGAAGACTTTGTGCCCTCATTGTCCTTCGTATCTTACTCTTGAGTGATTCATGTGGAGACTTTATGTTGCATCTCGATTTGCTAGTTATTAAATCTTTTGCTACATTTTGCTGTTATTACCTAGAGTATTCTTGTGGCTTGCTAAATAGTACTTCTGAAAGAAGAGGAGTGCTTTTTGTCATTTTCCTTGAGTTTCTTCTATGATCTGCATACATCATCTCTGAAGAAAGAGAGATAGATGGTTTGTCCTACCCTGGAGTATTATTTTCTGTTTATATATATATATATATATATATATATATATATATATATGGAACCTCCCCTTGATGAGAGGAGAGATCAATCCCCTTCTAATGTGGTAAATCTACACATTTGGACGACTAATCTTCCTACTTTGGCTGATCAGACCTATTTTATTTATCAGTACACTGATCGACAAAATATTGAACCAACAATTTTTGGCGACTCTACTAGGGATATACATATCCATTATCCATTTATAATCTATTCATTCACCTCCACACTAACCAAGAAAGAATGCACAATTTAAAGCCTCAAGCTTTAACTGAAGCAAGGTCAATTCTTTTCCATTTTTGTTTCACAATCTGACAGATTTAAGGTATACATAAAGCCAAAAGGCTAAAGGTATCATTGACCCTGTATTCGAGTTGGTACAGCAAAGTGATTTTGATCTATTTCCTTCACCATCTCGTCTCTAACGAACCAAGAGTTTTCCTCTTACTAAAGTCATATCTCCATTGCTAGACGAAGTATCTACTTCTACTATTGATAAAGCTTTGCCAATAGTTACCCCTCTAAAATTTGTTATTTCTCCTTTTCATAATTCTATAATGGCAGTTCAAGGCCCTTGGGGTAATGCCTTTGGTCCTCTAAATCTTACTCCACCTCTACATGAGCTTCCATGTAGTTTAAGGAAGAACTTCCCTAAGTTCTATGGTGATGGGAAAGTTCATCCTGATGAGCACATTGCAGCTTTCAGCATAGCTTGTGGAGTAATTGGAGTAGAATTTGAAGATGTAGTAGTCAGACTTTTTGTAGAGACATTACAAGATGCTGCTACAGATTGGTTTTATCATCTACAGGCTCAGTCAGTGACTCATTAGAATACTCTCACAGCTAAGTTTGAAGCCAGATTCAAATTTGTGGAAGATACACATAAACTTCTGGCTCAACTTACACAGATGAAGAAAGAGCCTTTTGAGCCTATGAGAGACTTCATAGCCAAATTTGAAAAAATAAGAAATAGAATCCCTATAATTGCTCGACCTACAGCTGAGAATCTCAAATAATTTTTCATTAATTCTCAGTTACTTGAAATCAGTTTTCTCTTAAGACGCACTGGTCAAATAGATATTGTTGTAGCCCAACTTTTGGGCACTGAAGTAGAATATGATCTCATCTTAGCAGGGAAGATAAAGAAGAGATCCAAATAGAAATAGAGATTCATCATCTTTTGAATATGCATCTACAGGCACCACAAATCTAATGGTACAGAAATTAGCAAATGAGTTGCTTGCTCTCAAAAAGCAAATGGCTCAAGGAATGTCTTTTGCTCCTTCATATAGAAGGACATTCCCAAATCAATCATATCAGGGCAATGCTGCCAAGAATCAAGGGCAATAGAATCACCTTCCTCCCCCATAAGGAAAACTTGCCCTAGAAGCTCCTCCAACCAATTCAGCAATGGGATATCTTGAAGTAAAATCAGAATTCTCTTTCCAGCCTAAATTTAATCAAGAAAATGACACTGATCTCCTTGAAGACAATCAAGAAGAATCAGCTGGTGACTCCCACATTAGTTTCTTGAACTACCAGGATGAACCTAGAAGCAAAGGAGAAGCTTTTGATGGATCATATGCAGTGTTTAACACATCCAAGAACTAATCAGTCCAACAGGCTGATAAAGAGAAGACAGAAGAGCAACTGTAGCCAACAGTCACGATTGTTAAACGTGGAACCATTCTGCCTTTTCAGTCAAAAGATTCGATAATTACTCAAAAAACAAATACATCAATTTCGCCTTCCCCTTATACTTTAAATTCGCAAACTAGCCCACCTCCCATCCTAAAATTCAGAAAGTTGAAGTACCTTTCTCTGTACTTAGCTCAATTCAGCCATTTGACATAATCGATCATGTCAAAAAGACAAAAATACAAATGTCTGAGTTCGAATATCTGCAGTCCAATCCTGATCAATTGAATAAGCTAGTTCAATATGTTAAGAACCAAACTATCCCTATAGGACAAAAGGCTAAAAGGTAACTCCTGATTCTCCAAAGAACATGCCTATTGCAAATAGTCTGGTCATTACTCCCTCAGTTGCTCCTGGAAAAATAGAACCTTTTTATGTTTCCTTGTTAATTAATGGCCACAAGCTGAGTAACTATATTATAGAATCAAGCACATTTGATAATGTCATGCCTGCTAAAATAGCTGAGTCTCTTGGTCTCACACTGACCAAGACATTTGGAAGATGTTTCTCCATGGAGAATAAGCAAGTACCATTTCTGGGGCAAATCAAAGAAATTTTTGTAGCCTTTTCAGACAAGAGAATCAAGATGACTGTCTTGGTGGCTGACATCCCATCATCTTATGGCATTTTGCTTAGATGAAATTTCTGTAAGGATGTGGGAGGAGAACTAAACATGGATCTGTCTGAGGTAAGGATCCCTGTATAAGGCATAATGAAGAGGTTGCTCCCTGAAAAGGAAGCAAAGTATGTAGTCACCCAGACATCAGCCCTTGAAGCTCAAATCCTTTTTGAATCTGCAAGTATAGGTAACTATTTTCTATCTAAAAATGAAATGCATGAAACACCTGAGAGTATCAACTCAAAAATCAGTTCAACAAGAATAGTAGAAAAACTAGTAGGCTATAGTACAGACCAAGAAGGATCCTTTATCTCTGATGAAAAAAATCAGTATCAGATGAGATATAGACTTTGGAATTTGATGGTAGTTGTTCCTCTACCGGTTCAAAAGCTGGGATTATTTTGATATCTCCTCAAGGAGATATGTTCCCTTCATCTTACAAATTACAGTTTAGCAACACTAACAATACAATTGAATATAAATCTTTGTTGCTGGGCATGAAGGCTGCTCAAGAAAAAGGCATCAAGTTTCTTCATGCCAAAGGGGATGCTGAATTAGTAGTTTGTCAAGTGAGGAACTTATACCAAACTAAGAATGAAAGATTACGCCACTACTGTAACTTGGTTTGGGACCAAATTGAAAGTTTTGATGCTTTCAACATTTCTGCCATACCTAGAGAGTCTAATGACAGAGCCGATGCACTTGTTGTTTTGGGAACTCTCTTAGTTCCTCATTTGGATTTCAAAGAAAATAGATATACCATTGAGCTAGTCTATAGACCAAGTGTTCTTGACAATGCTGATCATTGACAAGTATTCAATGATGATCATCAAATCATTGCCTTTTTGGAACGAAAATGTAATTTTGAACAACTATGTTTTGAAGGCAGTGAACCTCAGAAGAATGAATCTGTGTCTAAATCCAGCCTAGATATAAATGAAGAATTCTTACATCTGAAAGGAAATAAAATTCCCAAAGGCCTGGTTTCTCTTGAAAAGCTGTTTGACAAACATGATAGATTCATTAAACAACAACAGACTCGAGTTTCTCTCAAGGATTCGATCAAGTGAATCTGTCTACTGAAAAAAATTTCAAGATGATCAATATTGGTAAATGTTGCACCCCTGAAGAAAGATTCAAGTTCACTTCTTTACTCTATCAATACATAGATGTCTTAGCATATTCTTATGAAGACTAGAAGTCTCTCAGACCAAATGAAATCCACCATGAGATTCCTCTTAAGGCTGACTCAATGCCATACAAGCAAAAATCCAGACAGTATAATTCAAAAATATCAGGTACTATTCTGTCTGAGATACAAAAAATGTTAAATGCTAGAATCATCTTTCCAATCCATCATTCTACATGGATTGCGAACATAGTGCCTGTAAAGAAGAAGAATGGTGAAATCTGCATTTGTGTAGATTTCAGAAATCTGAATCAAGCATCTTTGAAGGATAATTATCCTTTGCCAATTATGGATCAAGTGCTTCAAATAGTGACAGGTGCAGAGATGTTATCAATGTTGGATGGCTCTTCATGTTATAATCAAGTTGAAGTTGGTGAAGCAGACCAACACAAGACTGCATTCACCATGCCTTGGGGTACATTTGCATATAGGAGAATGTCTTTTGGTCTAACAAATGTTGGTGTTACCTTTTAGAGAGATATGGATATGGCTTTCAAAGATGAGATTGGTAAATTCATAGTGGTATACCTTGATGATTTGACTATCTTTTCAAAGCGTCAATCTGATCATGTATGCCACTTACAACAAGTGCTGGAGCGCTGCCGCCAGAATGGTATTTCTTTAAATCCTAAAAAGTCTATTTTTGGAGTAACAGAGGGGAAACTCCTTAGACACATTGTGTTCAAAGAAGGGATAAAGATTGACTCAGACAGAGCCAAGTCTATTCAAGAACTTAATTTGCCTACAAGTAAGAATGTTGTTCATTCTTTCTTCAAAAAGGTGAATTTCTTACGGAGATTCATCCCCGAATTTGTTGAGAAGACTAGACACATTGTGAACATGATGAAAGGGAAGACCATCTTCAGCTGGACTAAAGAAGGAAAATTAGCATTTCAAGATATCAAAACCGCCATTGCTCATGCCCCTACCTTGGTTTGCCTAGAATACAACAAGGATTTCATCATTAACAGTTATGCATCTGAACACACTCTTTCAACAATTCTTGTTCAATAGGATAAGGAAGGTATGGAATCTCCTATCTCTTTCATGAGTTGCCCTCTCAAAACCCATGAGATGAAATATTCAAATATAGAGAAGCATGCTTATGCCTTGGTGAAAGCAGTCAAATATTTCTGTTTCTATATTCTAAATTCACATACTACTGCCCTAGTGCGTAACACTACAGTCAAGTCTATATTAACTCAGCAAGAGTTTGGCACAAAAAGAGGTAATTGGAATGCAAAGATCCAAGAGTTTGATCTAGACATCAAGCTGACAAAGATGGTCAGGGGTAAAGGCTTATGCCAATTAATTGCTGATAATAAGCCAGAAGACACATAACATGAAGAAACTGAAGTGGAAGAGACTCCAACAGTTCTTTTTGTCTCCACTACTAATGAGTGGTATTCAAGTATCACTCATTTTCTTACTTACGGTGAATGTCCTGGTCATTTTTCTTACAAAGAAAGGAGGACTATCAAGTTGAAAGCTGTCAATTTTGTCCTTTGGGATAACGGCCTGTACAGGAGAAGCATAGATGGAGTATTCCTTCGTTGTGTAGACAAAGAGCAACAAACTTAGCTTTTGAAATCTTTCCACAATCTGGCCTGTGGAGGACACTTTTGTGCTCCTATGACTACTCACAAGATTCTGCGAGCCAGGTATTACTGGCCAACTCTTTTCCAAGATGCACATAAGTGGGTGAAAAAATGTGGACTCTATCAACAATTTGTTGGAAGACCCAAGTTAGCTGCTATGCCTCTCAAACCAGTGATCATAGAAGAACCTTTCCAGCAAAGGGGACTTGATTTTATTGAGACAATAAACCCATTTTCAAGTGCTGAACATGATTATGTCCTTACAACAACTGACTATTTCACCAAGTGGGTAGAAGCAATCCCAACTAAGCACGCTACTTCAGAAGTTGTATGCAACTTTCTTAAAGAGAATATTATTTCCAGGTTTAGAGTTCTAATCAAAATTGTTACTGATAATGCAGCTTGTTTCACCTCTCAAGAGATTACACAATTTTGTTTTCATTATGGAATTACACTCTCTCACTCTTCTGATTATTTTACACAAGGGAATGGACAAGCTGAGTCCAGCAATAAGAATTTGGTAACTATTATCAAAAAGCTAGCAGATGACAATCAGAGAACATGACATAAAGCATTGGTTGATGCTCTGTGGGCAGACAAAATCACACCAAAGAGGGCAATTGGTATGTCTCCTTTTCAACTTCTTTATGGTATCAATGCTGAGATACCAACCACCTTAGAATTGCCAGCCTTGAAATTGGCAAAGGCAATTAAAGATCAGACATATGAAAGTTCTCTTGACAAAAGAATCATGTGCTTGGCTAAGCTGGAGGAACAGAGAACCATGGTGGTGGATAGAATTGCTGCTCATCAAAATTTGGTAATGAAA
Source organism: Torreya grandis (assembly GCA_037957365.1). Lineage (NCBI taxonomy): Eukaryota > Viridiplantae > Streptophyta > Pinopsida > Cupressales > Taxaceae > Torreya > Torreya grandis. Next base: position 232,335 of record JARHVA010003990.1, on the reverse strand, counting down.
CTCTTTGATCAGAAGGCTAGAAATCGTGATTTCTAGATTGGAGATCAAGTCCTGCTGTGGGACAAAAGGAGAGAACCAAAGGGGATGCATGAAAAGTTTGACTCCCTTTGGAGAGGCCCATTTATAATTCATCAACACATTGGTGAAAATAGCTTTTGTCTTGAAATATCAAGATGGCACACTCTTTTCTCTACCCCACAATGGGTAGCATCTGAAACACTTCAACTCTTGAAGTATCAAATCATCGCATTTGTATATATGTATATTTGTACAATTTTCAATTCTATTTTGTTTTGTTTGTTTCCATTTTTGATGTCTTTCATTTCTGGGTAGCATGACTCTGTAACCCAATGGTACATGTGAAGACACTGGAGATTCTGGGTTCTACTCCTTTCAATTCTTTTTGTAATTGACAGAAGTTCTCCAACTGGAGCCAGCTGTTGTCCCCCAAAAGATATCACTCATTTTTGGGACAACATTTGAACTATTTTGGTCTTATAGACCAAAATTATCTCTTACCTTTTTAAAAATTTGTCCTGAGCATTCAAATTCCTCATTTTTTAAGCTTTTCAAAAATCTACAGACTCTTCAGGCTTAAATCTACGAACTCTGCAGGCTTAAATCTACGGACTTTGCAAGCTTGAATCTATGGACTCAGTGGGAAGAGGAAATCTATAGACTTTGCAGGTCAAGTTCAATGAGCTTTACAGGTTGAAATCTATGGACTCTTTTAAGGTTAGAGAAAACTACGGACTTGGTTTCTATGGACTCTGTAGGCAGGTTCATTTCTACAGGTTCAAAGGCTTCTACAGGCGGGTTCAGCCAAAAGAATCAGTTTCTAACACTTGATCATTTTCAAGATTATTTCAGTGCCTTGGTTTAAACAAAAAATCTCCATCAACAAGCATCAACAGTAGGTTCAACGTCTAGTTCATCCTTTGGTTCAACATCAAATGGTTCAAAGGCAGGTTCAATCAAGTGGTTCAATGCTTTGTTTCACTCATTTGGTTCATCCGCTTTGTTTCAACGCTTCAATTCATCCTTTGGTTCAATCAAGTAGTTCGTCAGTCGGTTCAAGGCTTTGTTTGAACCATTGAACCAAAATTTGGTTCAACGGTTGGTTCAACGTCTTGGTTCAACGAAAAGGTTCAACGTCTTGTTTCAATGGAGCATTTCATCAGCTTGGTTCATTTAATTGAACCATTGGCTTGAACCATTTTGGTTAAAAGCTTGGTTCAACTGATTGGTTCAATGAAGTGGTTTAATAAACAGGTTCAACGCTTGGTTCAAACAAAGGGTTCGTCAGCTTGAACCATTTTGGTTCAACCAAGTGGTTCAACGTTCGGTTCAAGGCTTTGTTTGAACCGTTGAACGAAAATTTGGTTCAACGGTTGGTTCAAAGCTGTGGTTCAATGGAATGGTTCAATAGTTGATTCATCACCAAAGTTCAAAGAGCTTCTCGAAGGACAAGTGCCCTTACGGAAGGCACTTTATCGACAGAAACACCCTTCGAAAGGGTCATTTTCGAAGAACGTCACAAAGGTAAAATCCTTCAGAAATTTTGTTTAAGACAAACAGTTATAATTATTTTAGACTTTTGTTTGAAGGAATTCCTTCAGACAAAAAGTCTGAAAGAATTCAAGAATTAGCCGCGGGTGCAGGAAAATTCAAAAGACTTGACAGAGGCAAACAATTTTCGCGGACTTCTTGTCCGCGAGAAATTTTTGCAGACAATTTGTCCGCAGGAATTTGCTGGGGGAAAAACCCGAGGAAAACCCGTGAAGACTCTAAGGAAAAAGGGTTGCCGAAGGAGCTCGAAGGGCAAGTGCCCTTACGGGGGACTCTCGACTGCATACGTAAACGACACTTCCTGAAGTCAAAGGGTCACCTTTCTTTCGGGAAGGATGTAAAACAAGAAGCCCAAAGGCCATTTAGGGATCATTTCTTAAGGCCCGAAAGGGCAAGTCCAATCCAAAAAAGTGCCAAACAGAGAGTTGAAAGAGGACCAAGGGGTGACGCGCCCAAAAATGTCAAATTCAACACATTGAACTAACCATTGAAAACATAGTGACAGGCGCACGAACGTCAAATTCAAGACAACAGAATAATTGTTGATCCTTTGAACCTACATACCAAAATGCATTCACAGACTTCAAGGCCAAGACCAACAAAAAATAAGGAAGGAACAGAACAACAAACTAAATCCAAGGCCCGATTCAATTAACCAGAAAAGGAGGAATGATGAAGGTAAGATCAGATCACCAGCTGGACATTCAAAGTTGCAAACTTTCAATAAGCATGACTTGTTTCCCTGCATTGATAACATCAAATGGGTAAAACACCCCTAAGTTCCAGCCTACCTTCTTAACAGATTCCAACGCAACATGATGTATTACTATTCCCGAAATCCTTCTTGAAGTGGCTATATAAGGGACTCTCTTCTATTGTAAAAGGATCTCTCTTTTTTGACAATCAAAATGAAATTCTGCCCAAATTGAAAGACACTTCTGAGACTTTGAGCTCAGTTTGTTTATCATATTTTGTTATTGGAATAAGAAAGCAAGTGGTTTTTCAGACTTTGTGCTGTAATATCTTTGTTGTTGAGGAAACTGTTCTTATGTATTTTTCCTTGATTTATTTTCTATTCCTTTAATTCAATAAGCAGAATTATTGAAATTAGTCAGAAAGGTGTCCTGAAGAGTCAACTATGGAGAGACTTTGTGCCCCCATAATTGCCTTTCAGTGTGTTTTCTTTTCATTTTTGTGTAAAGGACTTTGGGAAGACTTTGTGCCCTCATTGTCCTTCGTATCTTACTCTTGAGTGATTCAGGTGGAGACTTTGTGCTGCATCTCGATTTGCTGGTTATTAAATCTTTTGCTACATTTTGTTGTTATTACCTGGAGTATTCTTGTGGCTTGCTAAATAGTACTTCTAAAAGAAGAGGAGTGCTTTCTATCATTTTCCTTGAGTTTCTTCTATGATCTGCATACATCATCTCTGAAGAAAGAGAGATGGATGGTTTGTCCTACCCTTGAGTATTATTTTCTATATATATATAGCATACCTATAGGGAACCTCCCCTTGATGAGAGAAGAGATCAGTCCCCTTCTGATGTGGTAAATCTACACATTTGGACAACTAATCTTCCTACTTTGGCTGATCAGACCTATTTTGTTTATCAGTACGCTAATCGACAAAATATTGAACCAACAAGACTAATGAGGTGCATAATTAAAAAAAACAAGAATGAGACAAGAACCATCAACATAGTTTCAAAAACAAGTGATATGATTATCTTTAATGCTTATAGGGACACTTATTATATTACGACAGTATTAGACCCACCTCATAAAGCACTTAAGCTCTGGGTCTAATGTAATACTATTAATTTAAATGAGCCTTATTAATTAGATGCTACTCGAGCATTGCCTAAAGGGTATAATTCCAACTTATTTTGTGACTATCATTGAGTTTATGAAAATTCAACAAATTGATTCTTCAAATTAAGAAATAACATTCAAGATCTCATCAATATCAACACTATTCATATTGAAGGCCATAATTCCACATTAAAAAAATCTATTACAGTGCCTGATCAATTCTTGAAATTATTTACTATTTCATTGCCAAATCATAATACTAAAAAATAAGACAATATGCATATAATAACATATCTACAACATTCGACTATTTCATAAGAACATGAGATTGATAACATCATTGGAGTTGTTTTCATCTTTTTCATGACAATAACCTTCCATTAAATTATACGACCATGATATATCTAAGGATGAATCAAATAATAATCCTCTATACATTCATTCATTGTCTTCATATCACCTTTCAAGTACACATGACATTTTGATTTACAATAGTTCTATTGAAAATCTTATTACAATGTCATTATTATCTAGTCAAGGTTATACCAAGTGAGATTTTTTTTACAACTATGATATTCCACATTTATGATGGCATTTCCCACACACCACTTGGTGGTATTACACTCCTAATTACAATTGTTCCTTGAACCCTTCTAGTTTGGTTTTATGTCATTTTGGATACATGATCGTATAATTTATCACTTGGATGCCCATGGCTTAATCAAATGAGAGTGATACCTTCTACATTACTCCATTTACTCAAGTTTGTACATGATAATAAATTACATAATGTTCATGGCACACTTTGTGAGCTACCTATCCTACCTCTAAGATCACACATGTGATCATCTCATGTGCTTCTTGAGTAGTGAATCATTCAACCTCATGTGATACTTGTTACTATTTCACCACCTTTAGTCATGTTCCCTATTACATTTTAGTCTATGACATCACCTCTAATAATTATTGTTTCTTCTACATCAATGCATACAAAACCACCACTATCTCCTATGGGATCTCCCCGAGCTCCATTTTCTATAATTGTGCCTTTGAGTCCTACATTTTTTACTCACGTGCATCCAAATATTTATTACAACATCTTACTATAGATCATCTTTGAGCATTTATTTTATCATGATATAGTCCTATGCATGCTCCTCTCTAGAGATTCTAGAAACTCATCTCCATGTATCTCTCCTTGCCATGATGCTTGCACTTATTACATGGCACATGATTACTTTTTTGATACTTAGAGCAACACATGAATTTGATATTAAAAATTATGACATTATGTATTAGATCATTAGGTATCCATGCTATCTTGTATCCTCTATATATCATATCTTTCATGTGTTTTCCTCCCATGAGTTCGATTGCATGTCTTATATTCTTCTACATTTGATATCTTTGACACTTGCTTTATATCAGAGAGATAGTGTTTCCAAATTCCATGAAGTAAAGAAGGATTTTTTTATGTATTAAAATGTGTGATTTTTTTGCATCAACATTTTAGGTCACACTACATGGACCATAATTGGGATGAGAGAATAATATTATAAGATTAAAAAATTAGCTTTCTATTTATAGATATTATCATTGAAGTGATGTGGAGTCGGGTAGTTGGGGAATAAATTAAAAATATAGAGAATCAAATATTAAAATATTAAAAGATGCAACTCATTAAATATATGTTGATAAGGACATGAACCTAAATAATAATTTATTATAGTTTTTAATAGTTAAGAAATAAAATTTAATGCTTGAATGAAATATAATGATTAAGAATAATTTCATTGCTTTCCCTTTATCATATTGAGCTATCTTATATCAATTATATAATATCTTACTAGCACCTTCATCTTGTGTATTACATGGATATATAAATTATTTCATTGGTTAAATTGTAATTGTTACATTGTTGATTTGTGTGGGTGCTTATGTTTGGTCGATTATATGTATTTGTATGCTTATGTGTGTTTTCATCATTCTGTCTTATTGTATCATTATCCCTAAAGGATTCTCCAGTTGTTGTGTCATCATATCTTGTGAGTCATTTGTCCTTGTGTGATGTTTTCATATATAGCTACATATTTGTTTGCAACTCTTGCCATGATCTATATCATGCATTTAGTATGTTTGGAGCCATGGTTTTTCCCATGCACATCACTATTTGATATATTATTATGCTTGTTGCCTATGTTTCCATGGTATTTACCATGTATATTTGAGGGCATACTACTTATATGTGCTTCATTGCATTATCTAACCATACTAGGGACACATTTGAAAAATTAGGGGCAGATTAATTGTCCCTCCCTTGCTATGCCATTTGGGGATTTCACACCCTTTATCCTCAAGGTAATACTATGATACATGTTTTATGCATATAGAGAATTGATTGGAGAAAACTATTTATCATCTCACTTTCCTATTTCGAGCATTAAACATTGTTATTTATGTTGGGTGAATATTTTGTCACCAGCTGACTGATGGCAAAATGATTACATCAACCACATCATAAAGAGATTTATATGGCAAGTTGTGTAGGTTTACCACAACAAAATGAGATAAATCTCTCCTCTCATCAAGGGGAGGTTCCCTACAAACTATAGTATATATATATATATATATATATATATATATATATATATATATATATATATATATATAAGCTTAAAATACACACAAGAGTGAAATCTTACCATCATCTCTATTTTTCTAGAGATGATGTTCATAGAACAAAGGAGAATTTTGGTGTAATTACTAAAGGTACTTCTTTTAGAAGTGATATTCAGCGAACAACATGATTACTTCCTAGGTAGTAATTATAACCACAAGAAACCCACGAAAGCACAGTCTTTCATTGCTTCTCTCACTGATCAAGAAAAAGGAACACAGTAGGATTAAGCACAGCCAAAAGTCTCCACCTAAACTATAATAGAGTAAAGATTACGAAGAATAAGGGGAACTCAAAGTCTCTCCAGTATCATTTACAAAAAATATAGACTAAAGACAATTATGGCAGCACAAAGTCTCCCACAATCGGCTTCAGGACATCTTCCAAATTATTTCCACTTGTTCTACTTATTTGATTAAATGAACAAGATGGTATTCAAGAAATAGACATAAGAACAATCTCCTAAATAACACAAGCTATTTCAGCACAAAGTCTAAAAGGTCACTTGCTTTCTCATTCAAATGAAAAAATATGATTAACACTCTGAGCTCAAAGTCTTAAAAATGCCTTTCAATTTGGGCAGAGTTTCGATTCTAATAACAGAGAGATCTCCCTTATAAAAAATGGGAGATTACAATATATAGCCTTCCAAAAAAGACTTGGGCACTTGTTTTCATGAAAACGACCCATGCTGAATTGAATGCCTTGAATATCTATGAAAGGGCCATGCTGGAATAAGTCATCGGCCTTGACTTTGACATTTTGAATCATCTCAAATGTCTCCTTCTAAGCATGGGTTGTCTGGTCTTCTTTATGATGCTTACACGACTGTCCATTCACCTTTACTAAATGCAAAAAAATAGGCCGCGCCTTTGAATGTTCGCACTCTCTGATGTCCACCTGGTGGACTATTCCACCTACTAGAAATAACTCTTCTATAGATATTTCTAAATTTTTTGTTGCATTTTCTCTCTTTCTTGGTGATCTGAGCTCTGGGGCTAACTTCTCACTTTTTGATAGCTCCTTCGGCTCCTTCTTTGGCTATTCACTGAGTTTGTTCCTGGGTCTGCATCTTTGAAAATCAATGAATATTTTATTACCCTGAATTTGACATCCGTGGGGATGCCATTGGTCACTTAGTCGCTTGAACTACTTTGAACCTTGAATCTCTGAACCTTTGAAGTGCATTGGTTCAATAGTTCAATGGTTCAAAGTGGTTTAATGGTCGGCGGTTCAATGTTTTGTAAAGGGCCGCGTTCACTCTCTTTTTCTTCTTTGGTTGAACCATTTATTTGAACCCTTTAGTTGAACCATCTTGATGAACTTCTCTCTATAATCTTCCACTTCCTTCATTCATTCGAAGCTTCCTTTCGCACTTTGAACTTCTTTGAACCTTTAAACCTTTGAACCATCTGGTTCAAGGTTCAATGGTTCAATCTATTTATTTGAATCCTTTGAAACTTCAAACATACTGGATCCTTTCCTTTTCCATCGAACTCATTGAACCTTTGAACTATTTCGGTTCAAGGTTCAATGGTTCAATGGTTCAATCTTAACTCTTCGAATCCTTTTATTCTTTTAAGTCTGTTGAAGTCTTCAAACTCATTGAACTCTTTGAAGTGCTTAACTCTTTTTTGAACCTTTGAACCTATGAACCTTTTTTGGTTCACGGTTCAACAGTTCAATCTTCACTCTTCAAAGCCTTCTTTTTTTAGGTCTGTCGAAGTCGTTGAACCTTTAAACCTTGCAAAGGTGGGGTTCAATGGTTCAATAGTTTAAAGTGGTTCATTCTAATTATTTGAACCCTGCCATTAAGTCTTTTGATCGAACCTTTACATTGAACCATCATCAAAACACTAAGGAAAAGCCTCAAGTGTTTTGAACTTCCTTTGAAGAAAGCCTGCTTGTTGAACCTGCGAGCTCCTTAGCTGAAAAAGCTTGAATATTTGAAAAACTTAACTACTCATAATATTTTTGAGAAAGAAAAGAAAGAGTTTGGTCTGTAGGACCAAAATGGTCGGTATGTTGTCCACAAAATTAAGTGACAAATTTTGGGAACAACAGCTAGCTCTAGTTGGAAAACTTCCATCGATTGTAAAAACAATCAAAGGGAGTAGAATCCGGAATCTCATTGCCTTCATTTATGACATTGGGCTATGGAGTCATGCTACCTAAAAAGAAAGGCACCAAAAATAAATGAACAACACAATACAAATGGAAGACTATACAAAAATTATACATATGTATAAATGGACTTATCTGATACTTCAAGGATTAAAGTGCTTCAGATGCTTCCCACTGTGAGGCAGAAAAAATGGCATGTCATCTTGATACTTCAACATAAAACTATTTTCACCATTGAGCTGATGAATAGAAAATGGGCCTCTTCATAAGGAATCAAATTTATCATGCATTCCTTTTGGTTCTCTCTTCTTGTCCCACAACAAGACTTGATCTCCAATTTAAAAATCATAGATCTTTGCTTTTTGGTCAAAGAGTCTCTTTACCAGACTTTGATGTACAGTAATTCGGTCCACCACCATAGTTCGTTGCTCATTAAGTTCAATCAAGCACATGATCCTCTTGTCGATGGAAATTTTAAAAGTTGAATCTTCTACTGCCTTTGCCAACTTCAATGTTGGTAATTCTAGGGTGATTGGTATCTCTGCATTGAGACTATACAAAAGTTGGAATGGTGACATACGTATCGCCCTCTTAGGTGTAATTCCGTTTGTCCATAAAGCGTCAAACAATATTTTATGCCAGGTTCTCTGATTGTCATCTACCAGCTTCCTGATAATGGTCACTAGGTTCTTGCTGCTCGATTCTGCTTGGCCATTTTCTTGTGAATAATAGTCAGAAGAGTGGGAGAGAATGATCCCATAATAATAGCAAAATTGGGTAATCTCATGAGAAGAGAAATAGGCTGCATTGTCTGTTACAATCTTGGTTGGGACCCCAAACTTGGAAATGATGTTTTCCTTGAGGAAATTACATACTACTTCTAAAGTAGCATGCTTAGTTGGGCTGGCTTCCACCCACTTGGTAAAGTAATCTATAGCTGTAAGGATATAATCATGTCTAGCACTTGAGGATGGATTTATAGCGCCAATGAAATCAATTCCCCATTGCTGAAATGGATCTTATATCACCACATGCTTGAGAGGTAATGCGGCCAACTTGGGTCTTATGACGAACTATTGACAAAGTTCACATCTACGTACCCATTTGTATGCATCTTGAAATAGAGTAGGCCAATAGTACCTGGCTCATAGAATCTTATGGGTAGTTACAGGTGCATAAAAATGTCCTCCACAAGCCAAATTGTGGAAGGACTCCAAAAGTTGGTTCTGTTGCACTTTATCTATGCAGTGAAGGAATACCCTATCAAGGTTCTGCTTATACAGACCTTTGTCCCATAAGACAAAGTTGGCATCTTTCAATTAAACAACCCTCATTTCTTTACAAGACAGGTGAGCAGGACATTCACCATAGGTAAGGAAAAGAGCAATATTGTAATACCACTCATTCGTAGTGGTGACAAAAAGAATTGTTGGCATGTCTTCAACTTTTGTTTCTTCTGATATGTTATAAGCAATTAATTAGCATTGGAAAAGACCTCTTCCCTGCACAAGCTTCATTGGTTTGATAACCAGATCAAACTCTTAGATTTTAGCAATGCAATTGCCCTTTTTGGTTCCAAACTTTTGCTGAGTTAGTATGGACTTGACTGTTGTATCTGGGACCAAAGAAATAATGTGTGAGTTCAGGATGTAAAATCCGAAGTGCTTTACCTCCTTTACCATAGCATAAACATGCTTCTCCATGTTTGAATACTTTAGCTCATGAGCTTTGAGAGGATAACTCATGAAAGATATGAGAGATTCCACACTTTCTTTGTTCTGTTGAACCAAAATGGTTGAAAGCATGTGTTTAAAAGCATAGCTATACATCATGAAGTCTTTGGTGTAATCAAGACAAACTAGAATTGGGGCGTGGGTGATAGCTTCCTTGATGTCTTGAAATGCCGACTTGCCTTCTTCTGTCTAGCTAAAAATGGCTTTGCCTTTTATCATATTGACAATATGGTGAGTCTTTTCTATGATTTCAAGAATGAACCTTCACAGAAAATTTACCTTTCCAAAGAAAGATTGGACTGCGGTCTTGCCGGCAGAAAGAGCAAGATCTTGAATGGATTTGACCCTTTCTGGGTCGATCTTGATGCGTTCTCAGGATACAATGTGTCTAAGAAGTCTACCTTCTGTGACCCCAAAAATAGATTTCTTGGGATTAAGAGAAATACCATTCTACCTACATCACTCCATTACTTTTTGTAGATGATGCACATGATTAGGATGATGCTTAGAAAAGACTTTCAAGTCATCAGGGTATACCACAATAATTTTTTTCATTTCATTTTTGAAAACAAGATCCATTGCTCTTTGAAAAGTGACGCCAGCATTGATCAAGCCAAAAGGCATTCTATGATATGCAAAAGTGCCCCAAAGTGTTGTGAAAGTGGTCTTATGTTGGTCTGCTTCACCAACTTCCACTTGATTATATCTTGAAAAAACATCTAGCATTGATAACATCTCAGTGCTAGTCACTGTCTGCAGCAGTTGATCCATGATGGGTAGGGGATACTTGTCTTTTAAAGATGACTAATTCAGATTTATGAAATCAACGCATAGATGAATTTCTCCATTCTTCTTTCTCACAGGGACTATGTTTGCAATCCAAGTGGAATGATGGATTGAGAAAATAATTCTTGTATTCATCATTTTTTTTACTTCAGATAGAATCATCTTGATATTCTGGGGTTGTACTGCCTTTGCTTCTACTTGTGAGGCAACGACCCAATCTTGAGAGGAATTTTGTGCTATATTTCTTCAGGTCTGAGAGATTTTAGATCCTCATAAGAGTATGCCAAAACATCAATGTAATGGTGAAGGAGAGTGATAAATTTTAGTTTTTCATCAGGGGTACAACAACTCCCAATGTTGACCATTTTTGGATTGTTTTTTGTACTCAAATTGATTTGATCAAAATCCTTGGAGGATTTTGAATCTTTTTGCTACTGCTTGACAAACTGATCATGTTTATCAAATAGTTTCTCAAGGGAAACCAATATTTTTGAGATTTTATTCCCTTTTAGCTACAAGAATTCTTCACCCATGTTTGAACTTGTTTCACGAGTTGAATCTTGCAGTGAAGATTCACTGCCTTCATAATGAAGCTTTTCAAAGCTGTCTATTTGTTGCAAAAAAGTAATGATTTGGTTGTCACCATTGAATACCTACCGATAGTTGGAATTATTAGGCACACTTGGTTGAAAGACTAGTTTGATAGTGTACCTATCTCCTTTGAAATCTTGGTGAGGGAACAAGAGGGTCGTAGAAACAACCAATGAATATGCTCGGCTATTAAACTCTCTAGGCATTGCAAAAATACTAAAAACATCAAAGCTTTTAATGCAATCCCACACTAGATTGTGATAATGTCACAATATCTCATTCTTGGTTTGATACATGTTCTTTACCTGACAAACCACCAGCTCAACATCTCCTTTAGCGTGAAGAAGCTTAACGCCTTTATTTTGAGCAACCTTCAACCCGAGTAACAAAGATTCATACTTGATAGTTTTATTGGAATTGCTAAAATGCAACTTATAAGAATAGGGAAAATGTCTCCCTGAGGAGATATCAACACAATCTCAGCTCTAGAACCGGTAGAAGAATCACTGCCATCAAATTCTAGAATCCAGACATCATCAAAATTTGATCTTCTTTCAAATTTTTCTTCATCAAGAAGGGAAAATCCCTTTTCATGTGTACTGTGCACTACCAATTTTTCTGATGTCTTATCTAATTTTTTTTATTGTCACTTAGTAAGCTTTCATATGCTAAAATAGGAACGTCTTCAGTAGACAAGAAGTAATTACCCATGCCTGAAGACTCAAATAGAATTTGAGCTTCAGGGGCTGACGTTTGGGTTACAATATATTTTGCCTCCTTCTCAAGAAGTAGCCTTTGCATGATGTCCTTCACAGGTATCCTCACTTCAGATAGGTCCATGCTCAATTTTCCACCAACATCCTTATAGAAATTTCATCCAAGCAGAATGCCATATGAGGCTAGGACGTCGGCCACCAAGACTGTCATTTTAACCCTCTTTTCTAGAAATGCCTCAAATGTGAATTGGGCATCCTTGATTTATCCTAGAAGTGGCACTTATTTATTTTCCATAGAGAAACATATCTCAAAGGTCTTGGTTAGTATGAGACCAAGAGATTCTACCACCTTGGTGGGCATGACATTGTTAAAGGTGCCAGAATCTATAATGTAATTGTTCAGCTGATTTCCATTTATCAACAGGAAAACATAAAATGGTTCTCTTTTCCTAGGGGAAGCTAGAGGAGTAATCACAAGATTATTTTAGGGGGATGTGTTCTTGGGAGGACCGGGAGTTACTTTCAAAATTTATTGTCCTGCAGGGATGGTTTTATTTTTTATGTATTGAACTAGCCTATCCAACTGATCAGGGTTGGATTGCAAGAATTCAAACTCAGACATTTGAATTTTGGTCTTCTTAACATGGTCAATTATATTAAATGACTGAAATGAATTAGAAATAGGGGAAGGTAGTCCATCAATCTAGTTTTTACTGGGTGTAGGACTGGTCTACAGATTTTAAGTAGAAGGTGAAGGAATATTTGAGGTACTTACTTTTTTGTTGATCATTGGGTCCTTTGATTGAAAAGACAGAGTGGTCCCCCATTTAGTAATTGAAATTTCTAGTTGATATTCTTCCCATATTTTTTCCTTATCAACTTGTTGAGCTGACTGGTTTTGGGACCTAGTAAATATTGCATATGATCCATCAAATGCTTCACCTTTACTTCTAGGTTCATCCTAGTAATTCAAGAAACCAATGTTGAAGTCACCAACTGATTCTTTTTGGTCTTCTACAAAGAGATCAACATCATTTTCTTGGTTCAACTCAGGTTGGAAAGAAAAATTAGATTCAGTTTCAAAGTATCTAACTGCTGAGTTGGCTGGTGATGCTTCAATGGCAAGCTTCCCCTGTGGGGGAGGAAGACGATTTGGTTGCCCTTGATTTTTGGCAGCATTGCCTTGATATGAATGATTGAGAAAAGTCCTCTTTGGTATATCTCGGTAAAAAAGAGGAGCGAAAATCCCTTGTGCCATTTTCTTTCTGAGAGCTAACAACTCATTTACTAGCTTTAGCACCATAGGATCAGTGGTGCCTATAGAAAAATTCTCAAAAAATAAAGAAAATTTACTTCTGTTAGGATCTCTTCTTATATTTCCTACCAAGATAAGACCATCTTCAACTTTAGTAGTCAAATATTAAGCTACAACAAGGTCTATGTGGCCAGCTCGCCTCAACAAGAAATTCACTTTAGGAAGCTAAGAGTTTATGAAGAAGCATTTGAGATTTTTTGGTGTTGGCTGAGCAATTGTGGGAATCTTTTTCCTCAACTTGTAAAATTTGGCTATGAAGTCCCTCATAGGTTCATGAGGCTCCTTCTTCATCTATGTGAGCTGAGCCAATAGGGCATGCACATCTTCTGCAGGTTTGAACTGGGCTTCAAATTTAGTTTTGAGGGTGTTCTAGTCAGTCACAGTCTAGGCCTACATATGATAAAACTAGTCTACAACAACACCTTGTAATGTTTCTACAAACAGTCTGACTGCAATTTCCTCATACTCCACACCTATCACACCATAGGCTATGCAAAAGGCTACAATATGTTCATCAGGATGAACTCTCCCATCACCAAAGAACTTGGGGAAATTCTTCCTTGAACTATGAAGTAGTTCATGTAGAGGTGGAGTTAGATTCAGGGGACCAAAAGTGTTACCCCAAGGGTCTTGAGCTGCCATTATATGACTATTGAAGGGAGGGATAACAAATCTCAAAGGGGTATGTATGGATAAAGCTCTGCTATCAGAAGAAATAGAAGCTTTGCCTGGTAATGGAGACCTGAATTTTGTAGGAGAAAAACTCCTGATTTGCTAAAGGTGAGATGGTGAAAGAAACAGATCAAAATTACTTTGTTGCACCAACTCAAATACAGGGTCAACAATACCTTTAGCTCTCTAGCTTTGCGTGTACGATGGATCTGCCAGAGTGTAAAATGGAAATAGAAAAGAATTGGAACTACTTCAATTTGAAACTGAGGCTTCAAACTGTGCGTCCTTTCCCCAGTGGAGTCGCCAAAAAGCTGTTGGGTGAATATTTTGTCTCAAACTAACTGATGACAAAATGGTTACATCAACCACAACATAAGGAGATTTATACGGCAAGTTGTGCAGGTTTACCATAACAAAATGAGATAAATCTCTCCTCTCATCAAGGGGAGGTTCCCTACAAACTATAGTATATATATATATATATATATAAGCTGAAAATACACACATGGGTGAAATCATACCATCCATCTCTCTTTTTTCAGAGATGATGTTCATAGAACAAAGGATAATTTTGGTATAATTACTAAAGGTACTTCTCTTCTTTTAGAAGTGATATTCAACCAACAACAAGATTACTTCCTGGATAGTAACTGTAACTACAAGAGACCCATGAAAGCATAGTCTTTTGTTGCTTCTCTCACTAATCAGGACAAAGGAACATAGTAAGATCAAGTGTAGCCCAAAGTATCCACCTAAAACTACAATAGAGTAAAGATCACGAAGGATAAGGGAAAATCAAAGTCTTTCCAGTATCCTTTACACAAAACACAGATTGAAGACAATTATGGCAGCACAAAGTCTCTCATAGTTAGCGTCAAGACATTTTCCAAATTATTTCCACTTGTTCTACTTATTTGATTAAATGGACAAGATGGTATTCAAGAAATAGACATAAGAATAATCTCCTAATTAACACAAGCTATTTCAGTACAAAGTCTGAAAGGTCACTCTTTCTCATTCAAATGACAAAATATGATTAACAGTCTGAGCTCAAAGTCTTAAGAATGTCTTTCAATTTGGGTAGAGTTTCGCTTCTAATAACAGAGAGATCTCACTTATACAAATTGGGAGATTACAATATATAGCCTTTCAAGAAAGACTTGGGCACTTGTTTTCATGAAAATGACCCATGCTGAATTGAATGCCTTGAATATCTGTGAAAGGGCCATGTTGGAATAGGTCATCAGCCTTGACTTTGGCATTCTGAATCATCTCAAATGTCTCTTCCTAAGCATGGGTTGTCTGGTCTTCTTTATGATGCTTACACAGCTGTCCATTCACCTTTACTTAATGCAAAAAAATAGGGCATGCCTTTAAATGTTTGTGCTCTCTGATGTCCACCTAGTGGACTGTTCCACCTACTAGAAATAACTCTTCTATAGATATTTCTAAATTTCTTGTTGTATTTTGTCTTTTTCTTGGTGATATGAGCTTTCAGGCTAACTTCTCACTTTTTGATAGCTCCTTCGGCTCCTTCTTTGGATATTCGCTGAGTTTGTTCTCGGGTCTGCATCTTTGAAAATCAATAGATATTTTATTACCCTAAATTTGACATCCATGGGGATGTCATTGGTCACTTAGTCTCTTGAACTACTTTGAACCTTGAACCTTTGAACCTTTGAAGTGCATTAGTTCAATAGTTCAACGGTTCAAAGTGGTTCAATGGTCAGCAGTTCAATGTTTTGTAAAGGGCCACGTTCACTCTATTTTTCTTCTTCAGTTGAACCATTTCTTTGAACCCTTTGGTTGAACCATCTTGATGAACTTCTTTCTAAAATCTTCCACTTCCTTCATTCGCTCGAAGCTTCCTTTCGCACTTTGAACTTCTTTGAACCTTTGAACCATCCAGTTCAAGGTTCAACGGTTCATTGGTTCAATCTATTTCTTTGAATCCTTTGAAACTTTGAACTTTCTGGATCCTTTCCTTTTCTGTCGAACTCATTGAACCTTTGAACCTTTGAAATATTTCGGTTTAAGGTTCAATGGTTCAATCTTAACTCTTCGAATCCTTTTATTCTTTTAAGTTTGCTGAACTTGTTGAACTCTTTGAAATGCTTAACTCTTTTTTTAACCTTTGAACCTTTTTTGGTTCAAGGTTCAACGGTTCAATAGTTCAATCTTCACTCTTCGAAGCCTTCTTTTCTTTAAGTCCACCAAAGTCATTGAACCTTTGAACCTTGCGGAGGTGGGGTTCAATGGTTCAACGGTTCAAAGTGGTTCATTCCAATTATTTGAAGCCTACCATTAAGTCTTTTGATTCAACCTTTGCGTTGAACCATCCTCAAAACACTAAGGAAAAGCCTCAAGTGTTTTGAACTTCCTTTGAAGAAAGCTTGCTTGTTGAACTTGTGAGCTCCTTCACTGAAAAAGATTGAATATTTGAAAAACTTAACTACTCAGAATATTTTTGAGAAAGAAAAGAGAGAGTTTTGGTCTGCAGGACCAAAATGGTCAGTATGTTGTCCACAAAATCAAGTGATGGATTTTGGGAACAATAATTTATACTATATGGTTTCATGTGGACATATTACTTATCCATCACTCCTATTGCCACTATGGTGGGACATGTTTTTGCCCCATCTCCTTTAGTAGTTTCACCCTAATATAAGGACACACACATTTATATTGAGATATACATGAAGATATTTTATGATGATTACATTTTCCAAATATTTATCTAATTATATTATGTGATGGTTACATGCAATTTGTATGATTTTTCAGGCATTTTGACACTTCAACTGTATACATTTCATAATACATGATGCATTTAACTCTTTATTTTAAGATTAGTGATTGTCATATAGATTTTTCCTATCCCTCACCTTAAAAGGGAGGCATATTTCCATAGATTTAGGTTTTCACGATGGAGTAAAAATTAACCAGTAAAAAAATATTTAATGAACTTAAGTGAACTAAGAGCACTAGAAATGGTCTATTGTCTATTCAATTAATTAAGAGGTAAATTAGGTTACAATAACTCCAGCGAAGTGATAGATACGTCTAGAACTTGTCTAAAATGTTCTCATCCAAACATTTTTTCCTTACGAGCAATGGAGACATTGGTACTACCATTTTTAATTCCTTCCCCCCCCCTTTCAAATTTCATTTTTCACATTAATTATGTTCACATTGATTCAACATTGTCTACTTTTTATGATTGGGCATTGTTTCATGTATATAAAATTTTACAACACATGACAAATCCATGTGGATGGAGCCTACCTTGAGTAACATTTGATACATCCTTCCTTCCCAAGGTAATTCAAGCAACGTGTTTCATTTATTTATTTTTATACTTTGATGCATAAATAGATTCACCCACATAAATAAATCAAAGGAAGGAATTATGTAGACACCAAAAATTGGTAAACATCCCTTTTCCATAACATATTTTACCCATTTTAAAAAAAAAATCCACTTGTTTATTTCAATATGTTTAGGACACTTCCTACCCCCATTGCTATCTCCAGTCATTTCATTTTAGATGTATTCAACATTCATTTATTTCCAATTTTGAGCCTTATATGCATATCTTTTGACCAAATTATGCCTTTCCTAAGCATATATCTTTCTTGGGATGGATTCTTCAGCGCTAATAATTTTTTTAAATCTACCTTCAAGTTGTTGAGTATGTCCCCTTTATTTTTGTGGGTCCTTCTGCATTGCCTTGATTTACTATACCTTTTATTTCACATATCACTAATTTATATGGTCAACCATTTCACATGTCATGTTGTAAGGAATCTTATATATAAATAAATAATTCCTAAGTCATTTACCAAGTATAAGTGAAGTTTTAAGTATCAATCCTCTAAGTATATCCTATTTTTATTTTCCAAAATCAAATTAGAACCTTCAGTTTACACATATATTGCTACACTTGCACAATGATATGTCAATTTTCTTCAAGCTAATCTAATACTAACCACTTATACCAAACAAGGGTTTAGACGAATGCTCATGTAGTTGCATCATCAATTTTAGGGAGGATAAGGTTGAAACCCTTGCTTTCGATTCTATTTACATTGCACAAGAATTATGTAGGGTGTGATTCTAGCATGCAGTTATAAATACTAAAATATGATTGTATATGATAAAATAGTTTTATACAATTGAAAAATGTGACTCATGGCTCAACCCTTCAGTTCATGACCTTCTCATTGTCAAAAGGTTTACGTTCACCATCTCACTATGCCTAAATGTTTATCCTATAATCCAACCCTGATATTATGATTACCCAAATCACCTATAACCCATAGTATACATAAAATATGATTTTAATCCATCTCAGGTAGTTACAGATATTCAATAACTTTCTATCCTTATAGACACTACCATCCACACTAGGACACTAACATCAATGCTAGTGCCCCATATTTGACGCTAATGTCTAAGCCTTGTAAATGGTTAAATTTGAAAACATTACGACATGTATGGATCAATCTATGTTACTATTTTAACCCTCTCCTGAGATCATTTCAAAAGGTATGGTATAAATACAAAACAAAATGTCATTCACAATCATCTAATAAGTACCAATAAAAACACCTATCAAGCTCACACTTAATCATTTGCACAACTGAGTTATATTTTCCTATACTTTCTTATGTCCAAATCAATCGTATGAGTGATTTTGTTACAGATTGAAAGCATTCAAAGAGCATCCCATGAGTAGTACTTGCCAAGTTATAAGCTATATGCCTACATGCACTTGCATAAATCATATTGCATAATTATTCACACACAAGCCCATATAAAGGGGGAGAACTACATTGTTATAAGGCTCTCTTTAGAGTATATGGATATGTAGTAAATGCTCATTGATAGAGGGGTATTTTAGGTACGTTTGACTTCACTTGAGCTAACTAACCCCTTTTTTTCAAGGTGATATGCCAAGTTGGAGGACTTAAGGTTTCAAACAAAAGAGTGATTCTGGGAACCTCTGTACACGATCTGAGTTAGTAACCTACAAATAAATAGTGAACACTAATAGGTGTAGGTGTTTATTCCTAAAAATAATTTGTATCTTGAGTAGGACAAAAATGTCAAAACTAGGACATAAACATTGATGGTAGCAGCTAGATTCTAATGGTAGAGTCCAGAGTAATAGAAAGCTAATTTTTAGAATCTAACAAATAAATATGGCACAAAAATATATCTTATTCTACACATGTACTTGTTATATATACACGCACATCATTAAATAAGCTAAGTATTATTTTTCCTTTATATTGAGACTTTCAGAATATTGTTTGGCATTGTAGTTGTCTATATTTATCATATTCTCAAATTTTAGCATATTCACCAGAATATTATAAATGTGAATGCATTTAATTGGCATGATTTTATAATAGATTATTACATAGTTGATTAGGCAATTCCTGCTACTAAAATGAGTAATTTTCTTGGTGTACCCAATGTGAACCCGACCTTTAAGTCTTCTTGTGCAAACCCTTTTATTTCTAAATCAGTTATATTGCCCTATTCTTTCATGCCCTATGTTTTCTTATTTCCATATCAGTAATAAGAGAATTCTTTGAACTATTTATTCCTAAATTTAGATGGATCAATATATTAGTATTACAATAAATAAAAAAAGATTCCTTAGTCAATTTATTTTATGCATGTAGATCTAATATAGATTAGGCTGGAAGTAGATTGGATCTGGATTCTAGATCAATCATTAGATTTTAAAATTTTTCACTTTGTGGCCTCAGACAATTGCATCAGATCTAGATGGTTGTCTTAACACACCTATCTAACTTAGATGTAGGTGTGTAGTACAAAATATCAACTGAATCTAGATGTAACCACCTAAAAAATTCTAAGTTTTCTTTTGCCTTTGATTTAGTGTACTTAGATACTGTTAATAGGTTGTCACTCCTTATCAAATGATCAAACCCTAGTTCTTCATCTTCATAGTGACTATGGGAAAAATGGGTTAGTGGGATCATAGTGTCAATCTAGCCCCAAAGACCCCTATATCAATTGGTGTTGCTTACATATTCACTACTCCAGAGAGGGCCTCATATTGATTTAATTCTCCCTCAATGTGTTGGCTTGTGTGTGCACAAGGGTACAATATGTGAAAAATAAATACATATAGTGACCTAACTTGTAATCTATCAAATATGGATCATGGGTTACTCTTTCAGTACTTCAGACCTATAAATGGGTTATCCTTATGACTGATATTGAAATAAGAAATAATAGGGAAGCTTTGCTCACTTGAATGCTTTTGATAAGTTGCCTTGTGAGAGGTATGAATTTACTAGGTGAGGTATGAATGAGGATTGATCATGCATATACCAATCCTTTCAAATCACTTAGTATAACTATAAAGACATGTTAAAATTAAAATTTTTATGACTTTAGGATGTTGAACACTTAGTTTGGCATAAGACACTTACATCGACATAGGCGTATGGCTGGTATACAAGTGTTTGAGAAGCTAGAAAATGACTATAGGTATAAAACTTGTAGAGATTGATAGTAAACAGGTTTATAGCATTTTAAGAAGCATAGAAGACCTGGTCAACATAATAATAGACAATTAGATGAAGAGATAATATATAGGCACAAGAGACAATGGATGCAATCCTTTCAATAGTGAGAATGTCTAGGAACTAAAAGGTATAATTATGAGAGGTACTTGCCAAGTATACAAGATTGATGTGCTATATAATTTATATTTAGTATCTACACTTATAAGTATAAAGATTTCAAAGAGTATCCCATGAGTAGTATTTGTAATGTTATAAGCTAGATCCCTACATGAACTGACATATTACATATTGCACAATTGTTCACACACAAACTCACATATACAAGTATGATAAATATGAAATGTACAATGCCAAATAGTAATTTGAATGTGGCAATATGAAGGAGAAGCAACACTTAGCTTATTTACTGATGCGTAGGTAGATTTGGTAGATGTAAGTATAATACAAGACATGATAATGCTCCACAATGATTCATCGTATTCTCAATTTTTTCTCTCTATTAGCCTAGACACTACTATCAGGGTCTAGACACTACCATTGATGCTTCTGTCATGAATCTAACACTTATGTCGGGTACGTAATATAAGTCCTTTTTTGGAATGACCAGTTGCACTTGTTAGGGTTCATTTTCACCTTAAAAATTTTCAACTTGGATCACATGCATATGTTTTAGATATCATTCTTTTGCTCAAAACCCTAGGTCCTCCAACTTGGGCATGTCTCTTTGCAAAATGGGGGTTAATAGGCTTAAGTGAAATCGAACTAATTGCAAAGACATTTATTTCAATGAGTGTTGCCTACATATCCATGTACTCTAAATGGGGCTTTAAACCAATGTATTTATCCCCCTTACATGTGTTTTTGTGTGAATAAATATGCAATATGTTATATGCAAGTGCATATAGTCATCTAGCTTGTAACTTGACAAATATTGGTCATGGGATACTCTTTTAATTATTCAAACCTATAATAAGATTTTTCCTACAAATTATTTAAAAATAGGAAATAATATGGCAATAGAATTTATTTGTGCAAATGATTAAGTGTGAGCTCGATAGGTGTTTTGCTTGGTAATTTTTAGATGATTATGAATGACCTTTTGTTTTGTGTTTATACCATACCTTTTGAATTTATCTCATGGGAAGGTTAAAAGAGTACCATAGGTCAACCCATAAATACCAAAATATTTGAATATTTGAATGTTTTTAAGGCTCAGACACTAGCGTCAGATCAGGGACACTAGCATTGATGATATTGTGTGGGAGGATAGAAAATTACTAAAAATCTATAACTATTAGGATAGAATGGGCCACCCACCATAGATATATTGGGGTCAACATTATGAAGCCCCTACCCTAATCATAAACTTTCCCTACCTAATATAAGGAAATGGAAGCTTTCCCTACCTAGTTCATCTATGCCAATGAGGAAGAAAAGGGAAGCTTTCCTTTTTGATATCTAGATTTATTCACCTAATATCTTTTCTCATCCCTAATCACTCCATCTAATATATTTATGGTGGTTATAGTGGCTTTATGCTTATGATTAATCATACTCAGTCACCCCTTTCTCTATATAGGTTAGAATTCCCCCTCTCCTTTTAAGATATGGCTCAGTCAATGCCCCTCATCTAAAGCATGTGTTTTAGTGACCATTTAATAGGAAGGAATGAAATGAATCAATATTGCACATAGTGGGTATAGAAGGTTACCTAAATAATAGATATTACCCCATATAGAGATACAATGTAATACTTTTTTATTTTCATTCATCACCCTTAATCACTCCTTTATTGACCCTCATTATCCTTAATCAGTCCCTTATCGACCCACATCATCCATAGTCACTCCCTCACCATCCCTCGTCATCCCTAATCATTCCCTCCTCATCCCTAATCATTCCCTCATTGACCCTTATCATCCTTCATCATCCCTAATAACTCTTTTAAATTTGCCCTTTAGGGTCCACCAGGCCACCCCCAAGCTCTAAGTATCCCCTCCTTACTACACTAGATTAAGGCATATGCCGTTCATTCCCTTCATAGATCAAGTTGGGTATAGATCGAGTTGGGTTGGGAAACATAATCTATCGACTACTAGATTGGAACACACTCTACTAGATTATTGATCACTTATATATTTATGTGGCAATCTGGTCTACTCTGGACATATTATCAATGACATATAGAGAAAATAAGAGTCAAATATGGGGTTGGGATTGTAATTCTCAACTAATCTCTAGCCACCCTATCTATATAGATATAAATTTAGAGTCTCAACTCTAGGATTGGGATTATTATATGCCCATATCTTAATCTATATATGTAAGTAATATAATTTCATCCCACCCTTTGCTCACATTCCTAACTATTTATTCTAGCCCAGAGCTCCAGATACACACTCTCTCCATGGTCTGGGCATGGATCACCATATAGATCTTCGAATCCCACTAGACAATCAGATGATATATTTGAATTATTTATTTGATGAAAGAGGATGAGTGAAATAAGATTTTATTTAGGCCTTATTTGAGTGAGTAAAATTTTGAATTGGAATAAAATCCAATCAGGCACAAGAGGGAAGCCATTACACCCACCATCAAGGTATTAGAGGGAGTGATTAAGGATGAGGAGGTGATGTAGGAGCATATGTGGTCTTGAACAATCTTGCATCACCAAAAATAGAGTGTATCCTTATTTTCATTATTTTCTTCTTTGTCTCAATTTTGGTGTGCTTCATTTGGGAGGTTGGTTCCTTAATTTATGTGTTGGTCATTCTCCTTGTGGCTTGTTCATGTTGATTCTCACAATTTTATTGTTTTGGTTGACAAACTCCACCTTTTATGTTAGTTGGTTTTCTCTTTGGTGAGATGTTTTGACTTGTGCCCTTTTTAATCAAATTGAATTGACCAATTCGGTCTTGGTGAAACATTGTGTTCACTACCTATGTTATTCAGGTCCTATTTCCCTGATTGTAACTTTGACTTTTCTTTGTAGACTTGTGTCTTTTACATAATACATAATGTTATTTGGCAAAGGAAAATTCACATGGCCTACATATGCATTTTGTGTTACTTGAAAATGGTAATTGAAGTGGTGAATCCCACATAAATCTTATAATATCATTATTTTCTCTCTTTTGGTGATCAAAGTTATTCCTTTGATGGAGTCTCTCGATGACTAAAGTAACAAGTGATTATGCTATTCATGACTGAACATCTACATAATTCTGTGTTCGAATACAAGTCTTCAAGTAGTGATTGATTTAAGCTTAATTCTGTACTAAGCCTTGAACATGTTTCACATAATGGTATGTCATAAGGTAAACCATGACTGGGTCATGAAGAATCAACATGGTATTTGACCATGTTGTTCAAATTTTGGAAGATCATAAATGTCTTCTATACATATAAGTTTTTGCAAAATGGTAAATTAGTTATGTAAATCTTGATGGAGTCATGAGCAAGGCAAATGTTTTGATGTAGTGTTATGTGTTATCTAGAATCGAATGCGTCTCATGCCTACTTAGATTAGCTCTTAGCATCTATATGAAACCCACCAAGTCTGCATTATGTTTAATGCTTAAAATATCAATTTGTCTTATAGCGAAAATTATATTCATTATCTTTTATTATGCTCTATTTAAAACTAGATTTGAAATACATGTAGGTGAGTAATGGGTTTGGTTTTTCTTTTATGTCGTGTGGTTTTGTAAAATGTTTGTGATGATCTTAAAGCATTGGGAGGAGACAAAATGATGGGAGGATAATTTCATTGGACACCCATTCTCATCCTTATAAGAAAATAGACATTTCATTAGAGGGGTTGACTTGAAAAACATAAGATAAGACCAGAATTGCATGATATTTTGATTATCTTAGTCTATGAGGTCTGTTAGACTGCCATTACAAAGGTAGGGTTATATGACCTACAAGTGTTTGTCTATTATTTTCCTCCATGTTTTGTATGTAATAAGCATAATAGTAGCATTAATTAAATCTAAATTCATTATATTAATGCAAGTATATTGATCTTTGTTATGTGTACACCAAATGTTTGATGTAATGCTTATGTGTCTATTTTTGTTATTGAACCCATACAATATGAGAGTTAATGGAAGGCCTTAAATGGTCTACCCCTTCTCATGTGTGCACTAGGAGGGATAAGGAGGGAGTGATTATGGATGATGAGGGACAATGAGTGAGTCATTAGGGACGACGAGGGATAATTATGGTCAATGGGGGAGTGGTTAGGGATAATGAGGGAATGATTAGAGATGATTAGGGATGGTGAGGGTCAATGAGGGAGTGATTAGGGCTGATGAGGGATGAGGATGGAGTAATTAGGGATGGTGAGGGATGATGGAGTAATGATTAGGGATGATGAAGATGGTGAGGGTTAATGAGGGAGTGACTAGGAGTGATTATAAGTGATGAGGAATGGGAAGGGTCGATAAGGGAGTGATTAAGGATGATGAGGGATGAGGAGGGATTGATTAGGGATGATTGGGGATGATGAATCAATGATTAAGGATGATGAGGTATGGTGAGGGTCAATTAGGGACTGATTAGAGATGATGAGGGATGATGAGGGTCAATAAGAGAGTGATTAGGGATGATGAGGGATGAGGAGGGAGTGATTAGGGATGATGAGGGATGAGGAGAGAGTCATTAGGGATGATGAGGGATGATGAGAAAGTGATTGAGGATGAATAAGGGATGATGAATAGTTGAAATTAACATAAAGTGGTCATTTGTTGTGCGCAAGTCACCAATGTGACCTATGTTACACTAATCACACCACTTTGTCTTAAATTCAAAGTGAGTGGTTTGTAAACTTCGATTTTGATAAACCTAAGATTCTTAGAAATGCCAACATGCAATTTGTAAGGCATAAAAACCTTAAAAATGACTATATGTTTACCCAAAATGGATATCAATTATAAAATTTATGCCCTAAAATCCTTAGGTTCAATATTGAGACCCTAAAAAATGCCTAAGTACTGACTAGATTGGATTTTAAAAAACTATCTTCCACATCATAAGACATGAAACTATGAGAACAACTCTATCATACGTGTTATGGATACTTTATATTACAAATTCTCATGCTTCTAACTATTAAAAAATTTAAATGTTATAACACGTACACATTATAACACATACGCATTCTAGGCTTGGTCTTTATCGAGACTAGAAATCATAACACACACATGTTATTACTAACATATACATTATATGCAATACTACATACACATTATATAAAATATCCATGGAATTATCTCCCAACTCTGTGTAATTACCCAAATATGTTTCATGGGTACTTATGTGTGATACATGCATACACTAAATCCACAATACATGAACTTGTAGATTTTGGACCTTTCCTCTACCTGCATGGCAAACTATGGACATCTGATTCTATTGATCATGATTAATACATATTCTATTATTTTATGACTACTTTACGTTATCATGTTAATATTATATACCAATGCTTACACATGTCATATCCATGCTAACTTCTTATATAATGTGCTATATATGTTGTGTTATAGGAAATTTTACTAACACATGTATGCAAGGACTAGTATGATATGCTTATGCTAGTTTCAAGCTATATTTCATCTTTTCATCTTCTCATATTTATTAATTAAGTGTCCTTATTGTTTAATAACTTGTCTTGATTGTGAAATATTTAAACATGTTCCTTGTTTGTCGACCACAGTTCCACTGAGTGTTGTTTATTTGGTGTGTGGACATTTGAACATGTCCTCTCCTTTGAGTGTGTGGCATTTGAACATGCCTCTTGTTTGCAGTCTCTTTAGACCCCCCTTTTGTGTGATATTGAATGATTTGTCTGTGTGCTTGATTATTTATTGAGTTTGTGCTTGTTTCTCCTAGACATTGCCATGATCCACATCATGTATCTTAGGACTTGTTATGTTTGGATACTATGAGCTTCATTAATAAATATAATTAGACATGATACCACTATATGTTTTTTTTACTACATGATTGAATAAAATATAACATGGTTATTTTATCCTTTTGGGATAAGGTGACTATCATATTTCATTCCCCTCACCTCAAAAGGTGGGGGGCATATCAGTGGAGACATGTCATAGAGACATGAGTCCATACACAAACAATTAGAAAAATTGATAGAATTTGATACACTTTACATGATTCATATATACACTTGGGACATAATTTTCTCATTTGGCACTAATTTTATACATTTGAGATAGAGTTTTTTACATTTGTGATAAATATTATGCATAGTTTACAGAGCAAAGATCACATTTTGATAGATACTTCAACTTGAGACACATTAAAGGTACATATTCCATGTAAATACATCAAATCACATATATATATATATATATTTAAATTATATAAAAATTTATGCGCTAACCTTACCAAGATGCACCGATTGATACTTATATATCTGAAGCAATTGGATCCCTTGAGTAGTGAAATTGAGACTCAGTTCCATCAACAAACTTCACACTACTTCCCTTTTTAGGTTGAGATGGTGACACTATTTGACTTGGGTGAGATTGGCTAGATTATGTATACAATTGAGTTGTGTGATTGAGATTTAATGATCTCAATAGCCTTAACACAACTCACCCTTGCATAGGATTGGGGGCATGATCACCCTCTGATTCTCCTTTTCACATCTCCAAGGTTTAGTTTTTAACCTCTCTCTCCAATGCTTCAATAAATAAGAATCATCACCAAAGCAAAGTATCGAGGTAAAACCTGGCTGCATTGATAGACAAGTGTAATCTTTCCTTGCTATCTTTTCTTTCAAGCATTTCAGTTATTTAAATTTTATACTATATGCATTAATTACACTACAACATGCTCTTATGTTTAGGTAATACAAAAACAAAAAATTCAAACATGACTCAATCAAAGACATGGTGTATTGTACACACCATGGTACCTATTTATTTCCTTTAAACTAGTAATTTCATCCTTATGCATTACTACATTAAAGGGGGTGTAGATACTAAAATATGATTATATGTGATAAACTAGTCTTGTAATCCCAACAAATATCACTCATGACTCAACCCTTCAGTTCATGACTTTATTATTGTCGAAAGGCTCACATTCACCATCTCATTATGCCTAAAGGCTTATCCTATAACCCAACCCTGATATTATAATGACCCATATCACTTGTAGCCCATAGTTTGCATAGAAATTGATTTATATCCTACTCTGGTAGTTACAAATTTTTAAAACCTTTCTATCCTCCTAAACACTACTGTCTAGATTAGGACACTAACATCAATGTTAGTACCCTAAATTTGATGCTAGTGTTTGATCCTTATAAATGGTCAAATTTTCAAATATTTTGACATGTATGGGTAGCCTATGTTACTCTTTTAACTCTACTATGAGATCATTTCAAAAGGCATGGTGTAAATACAAAATAAATGGTCATTCATAATCATCTAGCAATTACCTAGTAAAATGCCTATAAAGTTCACACTTAATCATTTGCATAATTGAGTTCTATTTTATAATTCTTTCCTATTTCCAAATTAGTCATACGAGTAGTTTCATTACAAGTCTGAAACACTCAAAAAATCAACCTATGAGCAGTATTTTTCAAATTAAAAGCTAGACTACTACATGCACTCGCATAAAGCATATTGCATAATTGTTCACACATAATCCCACATAAAGGGGAGAACTACATTGGTTTGAAGCCTTTTTTGAATTATATGGATATGTAGGTAGCACTTAGTGAATGAAGGGTATTTGAGGTTCGCTCAAATTCCCTTAATCACATTAACACTTATTTTTCAAGTTTACATGACAAGTTGGTGGACCTAGGGTTTTAAGCAAATGATTGATTTTTGGAACCTGTGCACATAATCAAAAATTGATAACCTACAAGGTGATAGTGAACCCAAACAAGATCCGGTGGTTGTTTTATAAAAGAGTCTATATCTTGAGCCAGATATAAGTGTCAAAACTAGGATAGAAACATCAATAATAGTATCTAGATTTTGATGGTAGTGTCCAGACTGGCAAAAATTTAATTTCTAGAATATAATGAATATGTGAAACATCAGTTTCTCTTCTTCTACACTTGTACTTATCATATCTTCTTGTGCATCATTGAATAAGCTAAGTATTGTGTTTCCTATGTATTGCAACTTTTATAATGTTATTTAGCATTGTATTAGTCTAATTTATCATATTCTCATATTTTAGTATATTCATCAGAATATTATAAATCAAAATTCATTTAATTGGCATAATTTTAGAATAGCTTATTCTATATTTGATTAGGCTATTACCCCTATCCTTAATACTAAAAAGGGTAAAATAACATGACACATAACTTCAACTCCCTTGAGGTTCCCGAACCCAACTAATTTTATCCCTTTTCCTTTAAGTGCGAGTTATGATGAATTAGGTCAAGAGAAGAAGGCATCACCTCAAACATTCTAGCTTTAAATTTAGAGAAGCACAAATACCAAGTTGTATGATAGTAGGAGTCAAAACAACACAAAAAAATCCAAAACCCATATATGTACACAACACACATTTGAAGCTCGATAACAAAATTGTTGGTCACAGGAGTATAATGGTGAATCCACCCTAGCCACATTTTTTTGGTCAGACAACATGCACTAAAACTATACTTGAAAAATGAGCATCCCATATTTAGCAAATAACTCATTTATTCCTTTTAGACTACTTGTTATACTCCCACAATTATAGAATGTTGTCAAGGTGTCATTAAATAATATTTTTTTCTATTTCACTTGTCTATTTCTTTTCAAATCAATATCAATTACACTTATCTACTATGTTTAGTCACTAGGGTAGATTTGATTTATGTTTTAGACTGTTATATTATAATCTACATTGTGCACTATTTTATTTGTTTGTTTATACCTTAACTTATCCTAAACCAAAAATAAGTAAAACATGAGGTTGTTTATTTGCATCAAAGTAACCTAACGTAGTAGATTAAATGCATGCATCCTCAATCATATTAAAACAAAAAAATATGAGTAGTGAAAAAGATAAATTACAAATGTTCCTTAAGCTACACATAATAAAAAAGTGCCACAAGACCTCAACAATATGTTCTAAAATAATCACCTCGACATAAACATCAAGAACATTGTATAAATGCCCTAAATCAAAGTTCAATAGTACCATAAACATGTCCCAAATGCACAAAACAAGAGAGCTTGATAATAATGTCCCAAAAATAGATAAAGAATTAAACAAATGTGCCCAAATATCCCCCCCCCCCCCCCCCCCCCCCCACCGCGAAAAAAAAGTGGCATTTTATAATTGAGTGAATTACAATAGGATTTTATGAAAAAAAAATGACTATAAAATGTGATTTATACAAGAAAGCCCTGATCAAAATTTACACTAAAAATGGGAAACCAAAAAACTATTTTTTAGAGTATGAAAAAAATTGACTACAAACCTTAAAGAATAGTGAAAATATGCAGTATAAGGAAAACCACACTTGAAATGGAGTTTGGAGTAAAGAGAATGAGTTGTGTGAAATTGAGTATCTAAAAGAGTTTGAAAGGCCAACCATAATAAAAGGATGATTCTATACAATGTGGGCTACTTATTGATATAAAATATAGATTCCATATAGAAAATTATGCAACTCCAATAAAATGACACCTAATTTTTGATCTACAAATGAAAAATTATGGTTTTCAAAAGAATCAAACCCTATTTTGGCATCAAAGACTATCAACAAAATGAAAAACTTTATGGAGGGCACGACCACTTGTCACATCAAAGCCACTGTTTGGTCTTCAATATGGCTGAAATATTCTTTAGCAATAATTTCAGGGCCTCCTGCGTTGTTGTTAGGTTTTAAAAAACTACCATAGGTAGCCTCTACAAAAAAGGAGCTCAAATAAAATGAAGGGACTAGGATAGTCATGTTTGGTTCGATGGACAAGGCTTTGGGTGGGGGTTTCATCTGAGAAGCTTGATGGTGGAAAGGCAATAATGGGGAAATACAATGTTGAATGTGACATTGTATTCACAGGGGCAAGCAACAAGTAAGTGGGGGTGATGAAGTGGTCAGTGAAGGAAAGAAAGTATCCAATAGGGTTATTGAAGGTTGATGGGGGCAATAGAGGGGGCCAAGGAGCCTATGGAACCCTATAAGCTCAATGAATAGGGTAGGGTAAGGGTTATTACCCTTATTTATTTTCTTCAATACTTTATGAGAAACACCTTTCAACTTTAAAAAATATGGTTTTTTCAAAAATGTTAAAAATAAAAAAACCTATATAAAATTTTTAGAAAACTTGAATTATTTTTTAGACACTCCAAAAAATGAAAAGCATCCCATAAATACTCAAAAAATAGTGTAAAACCATAAAAGTTGTGGAACTGAAAACCCACAATTTTTTTTCATAAACTTCAGTAATTTAATTGAAAATAATTAAAATTGTAACAACCCTTAGGGTTAACTAGAATTAGGTTAATTTAAAAAAAAAGGATCTCAATAACATAATTAACTCAACACTAATGATCCTTAACTAAATGCATCATTTAAGATAAATTATGTTTTTAATCAACAGATTAAGTGTTTGATTCATTTAGTTATTGATCATTAATAACATATGCTAATTTGCTTTCATAAATGAAACAATATAAGGTAAAAGATTATCCAAGTTAATAATTTAGCCACTATTGATTAAATAGTACAAGTACACACATATATATAACCAATTGTTACGGTTATATAATTAACATCAAATAATACAAGTATACAAGATTACATATCTAAGTATCAAATCACAATTATACAATGTTTTATAGAACATACAATTCTTAAAGAACTCATTAATATCCAAAAATAACCCTAAGTAAAGCCTCTATCGGTTGACTATTGAAAGGGGAGGAAGAATATCATCCGAGTGCTTTTCCACACCAACCATGGACCATTGATCTCCACACAATCTCCTAACAAGGGAATGGTCCTCCTTTCATGGATGGCCAGATAGTGATAGTGTCAAAATTGAAAAAGTTAACTAGAAACCCAAGTGTTGTAAGATAACTATCACATGCAACATATCATAATGAAATATGTTATACCATGATATTATGCAATACATACAAACTAAATAAAATAGGTGAAATGATAATATTCAAATCATAAACATTACTTTAGCCAAAGTTTTAATATATTTTTTTAGATCTAAAGATCAGTCAAATTCACACACATAACTCACTTGAATAACTTCATCTTGCCTATTAATGGTATTAAGTAGAGAAGTCCATCTCCCTACTTGTTTAGAATCATTAATACCAAAGTTACTCATATTTATACTATATTTAAATCATCATATTCAAATACTAGATTCCCATTAAAAATGCCATAATAATACAAGTAAATCACTATTTACTAAATGCTTCATCTCATGCTTCTAATTAATATAAACCAGCTAACTGTCTTTATATACATCCTTATAGACAAACTAGCTGATTTATTTAATATAAGCACAATAGTATTGATTATCTAATTCTTCATTCAAAATTAATGATCCTTCATTATACTAGCTAACTTTCAGTTTAGATTAGAATATTTATAAAGTTCTAATAATTGTATTTACATAATTATTGCTTCCCATATATCTCAAAATAGACTAATAAAATATAACAAAATCCTTGTAATCTATTTTATGCAAATGAATAGTCTCTTCTCTATTCTAAAATTCCCAACCGAGCTGTCATTTATAAATATTCATGCAATAACTACAAAATATAGGTAAATGAACAAATTATGTCAAACCAGAGTTTAATCTTGAATAATTCTCATATTATATCCATTATTATCATAATAAAATAATATGTTCATAATCCATACACATTAGAGATATATACTCCATATAAGACTTAAGTATCAATAATATATATGCATGCGCACACACACATAGTACGTCTACAAAATATTCCATTGACCCTTTATGTGTGTGTGTGTGTGTGTGCACACATAATACTTGCATAATTTAATACTAATCATCATTTTAATAAATTCCTTCAAACTAAAGAATTTAACCATGACTAAATATTTAAAATCTTATAGATAAATAATATTCCCATCCAAGAAATTGGTTGAAAAAAACTTAAATACTCAGTCATAAATAAATAGTTCAATTCAATTTTTCCATCATAAGTACAAAACCCAATTATCTCATTATAACCAAATAATAGTTACAGGCTCGACTGTTTATACTAGTTGATTCTCTAACTATATAAAACAATCTAAATTTTGTTTATTCAAAACACGTATATTTCTCTCAACACAGACATTGATATATTTACAAATACTAAAAACCATTAAGACAATATGCCTAAATCATTTTCACAGTCTAGACCTCTTCTCAAATACCCATACTTTAATAAATTTTATAACATGGAGATATACATGTATGTAAAAACCTAAAATTATCCAGTTCCATACCTAATCGTATAAACCAAGAATCCATAATGGCGCACAGCCATATAATGTTTTCAAACAAAAGTCATTAAACCCTAAGAGTGGTTCACTCACAATGAAAACACTCACACACCACACAACCCCAAAAGACAAAATGAAGGTCCATTTATAATCGACCATTAAATAGCTAAAATATGGCTTCATTCATATTTGGCCCTATGAATGGGTCAAACCTATTCCCAGGGTCGTATATGAATGACCCATATATATATATATATATATATATATATATATATATATATATATATATATATATTCTGGGTCATTCATATATATATATATTCTGGGTCATTCATATATGACCCAGGGAATAGGTATATATATATATATATATTAGAACACGATATCCTATTTCTATGAAAAAATAAAGAGATATTGATACAATTGATTCTCAAGTTTGCTAGGTTTTATAAATAGTTTGTCTTTTTTCTAGTTTGTCCTTTTGTGGATTTATCTCACATTGGTTAGTTTGACTTCTTATTTATCTTTGCCTATTTATGCAAGGCTTCTCCTTTGTGGCATATAAAAGTTATTTTATGAATAATATATGATATTATCTTTCTTTTTTCATATCATCTTTGTAGCTTTTACAACTCTTATTGTAATGTTTTTATTTTTAATACTCCAAATCTTGGGCTTGGAACAATCTTGTTAACGTTACTTTCATAGTATCAAAGCAATAAGTGTTACAGCCATCCATTTACGAGTTTGTTGTTGCAAGGGTTTTTTCCTATATTAAAATTTCTTCTTGGTATAGTGGAGGTGTTTTGTATGGATCTTTAAGATTTTAGTTAGTCACTAACTATTTTTTAGAGAAATTGTAAATTGTTTTTGTATAAAATTGTGACTCTATTGCAAATCAGTTTTATCCTCACACAATTGTCTGATTTAGAAACTTCTTTCACTGTTGGAAAGAGGACTCTGAGAGGTTTCTATAAAGTGGTCACAATAAGGATTTTGAGAAATATCAAAGGAGATATGAAGTTTTGAAGTTGAGCCTGTGAATGTGATTTTCTATGATTTTTTATGCGCGACCAAAAAAAAATTAGATCTTGTTTTTAAAGTAAAAAATCAACTTAGAAGATTGATATATGTGAAAGATTGTTATTTTCCTTTGCTGTAATTTTTTTTTCAAGTCCATTTTTTTCATATCTGGTAGAAATAATTTGATTTTCTCCAAGAATTTAATTTCTGTACAATGTTTACTTATTTGACCCATTTTAATGATGGGAAACTTGTAAAGACTAGAACTTTTGAACCGTGACTTAAAATCGAGTACTATTTTTTTTAAAGTGTATGTTTTTTTGGATCGGTGCTCAGGGTTGAGGGGTCACTACCCATTAACTTTTGACCAGAGCTATAACTAATTTGGGACATAATTGGGGACCCAAATCCCTAAGAGAATACTAATGAATGACCACAAATAGCTTGAGAATACCATCAACAACCACAACTAGCCCAAGAATACCAATGATCAACCATAATCGGCCCAAGAATACTTAACGATCAGTCACATTCAACCTTCGATACCAAACCAAGATCTGAACCTAGGTGGTGCTTGGAACAACGAAGACACTTTACCAACTCA
Organism: Torreya grandis; assembly: GCA_037957365.1. NCBI lineage: Eukaryota > Viridiplantae > Streptophyta > Pinopsida > Cupressales > Taxaceae > Torreya > Torreya grandis. The sequence continues at coordinate 197,657 of JARHVA010003990.1, read as the reverse complement.
CCCACATCTCATAGGTAAAATTGTATATATTTTTTTAATCCATACATTGGGGTCATTTATCTTGTAAAGATCACTCAATTTTAAAATGCCAAATTTAGGGGGGACTTACACTTTTTGGGGGGATCATTCTTTCTTCTTCCTAACTTCTTCCTTGTATTTTGAAAATGGAACTCCTCAACACCTCAATATATACTGCTTGAAAAATAAAAGTGAAGATACACCTTTAACTGAAAGGTTTGTGGAGAATATTACTTGGTGACCTTCCAAACTTCACATATAAGGAAGACATTGCTTATATTTCATCCATGCAAGAAGAGGCTCTTTTTTTTATTCACCTCCATGTTTTAGATAGTTTATAGTGCTATGTTACATGTGTCACATCACCAAAGGAAGCTTAGGATGCTATTGTAGTCTTATTTGAGAATGATACCGAGTCTTCTACATCGAGCCTCAATATCTTCTTTGACTAAGGTGTTTTGCAATAGGTTGTTGTGGTATGTAAGGATGACAAGGATAAATCAGCTCTAGGCTACACAAACTATCAATGCATCCAAAAGACTTCTCTATAAGATAAGATCTGTATCTCTAAAGAAAATATAAAATGTTAGGCTTATTCCTCAAGTAGAATGGTGAATAAGTAGATGCGTAATATATCTTACTTATTATCTTCTCTTAAAAATGATGAAATAAACATGTTTATATATGTGGATCTAATCCTAATCCTTTCTAAAATTTTAGGCTAACAAGGTCGACCTAGTCAACATAGTATCATTATAAAAAAAACAAATTAGGTTACGAACTATGTTGGCTAGGGGCTGACCTAGACCCTAATAAGTTTTATTGATAAGAGTACAAGGTTGATGGGTCTACTATGTAACGTAAACCATCAAAAGGGGTTTATAGTTAGGGAAGGGCTAATGAATGTTGTAAATGACTAAATGAGGGTACAAAATAGGAGGCAAAGCTTAAGGGAATAATTTTAGGAGACAGGTGTGTAGATGGTAAGTGGTAATAATGGAAAACAATCTTATGAAGCAGTAATAATTTGCCCTCTTCTTTCTCAATGCACCCCTTAAGGCATGTACTCAGAGAGATTAAGACTCGACAAGTGCCTGTGAGATAAAAAAGCATTAGTAATTGATTAAATTTGAAAATATTATGTGTATATGTATGCCACACTTAGAGCTCGCCATGTGTCACCTAGGTACAATACAGGATCAGAATGGTGCTTTGAGAAAAAAACATAATGACACACAATGTTGAAGCCAAATAAAGTGCAATAAGGAGTAAATAAGATAAATGAAAAGATAGAATTAAAAAACACATACCTTTATTTACCTTAGTGCTATAGATAAATAAGGATATACGAGAAATATGAAGGTGTCCAATGTGAGGAACATTAGGTGACCCTGTAGAGATGAGTGAAAAATTAAATTTTTTGCAACATGGACATATAATAGCTAAAAGGATTCTCTATAATGTCAAAATTTTAGAACATTTTAAGGTTTGAAAAAAGAGTTAGTAGAGACAAAGATATGAGAAAAATAAGAAATCTAATAGTAAATATTTTGAAGGGTAAATAATTTTGAATAGTAAATATAAATAAGGTGAAAAGTAATTCATTTGGTATTTTTACGATTCTGATAAAATAGAGCTCAAATAGACATGGTAAGAGCCCAGAGAGCCAGGATGGTGAAGAGATGACAATTGAGATGGGAAGGATGTGTTAGGTTGTGGAGCTAAAAGCTTCACTGATGTAAACAGAGGAAGAGGTTGCAGAAGGGTTGCGGAGTGTCACAGACACTGGCATCGGTCAGGCCAACCAACGTTGGTAGGATCAGACAAGAAGGCAACCGACGTCAGTCAGAAGTTGGCCGGCATCGGCACCCCCCAGGCAGACAGGGACCGACGTCAGTCACCTGTGTGGTTCGACTGCTAGTGTTTTACAGGCAGTTAGCTAACGAACCAAGTGTTTGCATGTCAAAGAGCCACTTTTAGACTGGAAGCTGCGGATCTAATTATTGTAATTAGGTGTCTAATTATTGTTTGGATGAGATCTATATAATAGACTCATGGATTGTATTGTAAGTTGTTCTAGTTTGAGTTGAGCAAAGTTTGCTTCTTCTGTGTGTGAGGTGAGCAAGGATGTTCCTCTTAGTTCCACATCAGTACAAAGGTGGGTGTTGGTTTTGGAGAGTCAGCAAGATTCTTCAGAGGTGTATGATCTTAGTCAGCAGGTGTGCATGGCTTCTATAGGAGATCTACATGGTAAGTAAGATCATTGATCTGCAGGTGTATGTGTGTGCAAGGTCAAGGTTCACAGGTGTGCAAAACCAGATTGATTTGTAGGTGTGTAAGATCAGATAGGATAGCAACACAATAGGGAGCAGAATTAGGCAGGATTTACTTGGAGTATAGTGCGTACTCAGATAGAGCAAAGAGGAAGGCAAGGAAGATCCTTCCATAAGTAAGGTCTATTGAGGTGCAGGTTGTTGTAGGTTTAAGGGAGATCTACTTGAAGTACGTTTGTGTACTTGTAGAGTGCATGGAGCACTGGAGGTGAACACCAACTCTGTGTTTGAGTTGTGTGTTGGGACCTAAGAGAGAGAGCTTTGAGGGAAGATTTACTGTTTATGCCCTAGAGGTGTGGGAGCCCTAGAGGTGTGTGAGGAAGAAGAACTATGGCAGCCTTCTTTGTTGTATTTCCTTCTGAAAGAGTTTTAATACAAGTTGTGTATTGTCTCTCATATTCTGTGTTATTTTTGAATTCTAGTTACTTGTGTATTCTGGTTAATTTCTGCATGTTAAGTTGCTTGGTAATCAATTGTGTGCTTCCGTTATTTTCTCCCAACAAGTGGTATCAGAGCTAAGGTTGCAGGGAGCAGGTTTTGTGTTTGGTTACAGGTCACTCTCAGGGGTTTCTGATTGAGTGGGAGTAGAGGAATGGCAGATCAAAGTAAGCTAAGAATGGAGGAGTTGAAAAGCACAAATGATCACTTACGATCCTATGGAAAGAAAGAGCAGGTAAAAGAAAATTATTGGTTTGTGGAAGATCAGCATGAAGGAACTGAAGATGCAAATGTTGCAGGTGATGTGGCACAAGATGCTCTAGTATGTTTCTTGGATAAAGTAGAATCTTGTTTTATAGATTATGTTGCCTCTTTCCATGCAGCCCCAAGGAGAGGAGCTTGTGAGCCTTGCCAAAGAATTGGCAAAGGGAAAGTGAAGCTGAAATTGCAGGTAGCCAACACATGGGTGTTGAAGAAGGTCATGCAAGTCCCAGGTTTGAAGATGTGGCTAATTTCTTCAGAAAGGTTGGGTGATGAGAGATGCACAAGAACTCTCATAGCGGATACACTTGAATTAGCTAGTGGTAAGAAAATAGGTACTCTTTATCTACTTGTTTATGTTACTAATTCTTCTTCTGTTGCGGAGACGTGGCTTTGTAGGCTTGGTCACATGAGTAAGAAGGAGATGCATGTTCTTAAGCGGAAGATAGATGTGTTTGATAGGCTTAAGAACTGGAAAGCCTTGGTGTTCTTGGAGGAGATGATGGATAGAGTTCAGTGGATGAGGCTAGATACTTTTGAGTAAGGCAGTTTGGACATGGGTTTTGATTCAAAGGAGCTCACGGGTAAAAAGTCATTACTCACAGGTGAACACAGGTACCGACATCGGTCAGGAGGAACCAGTGTCGAATAAATAGGTTCTGATGTCGGTCATGTGCAGACCGAAGCCAGTGATGTTGGGTAGAGTAAGACCGACGTCGGTCAGGAGGACCGACATCGGTAGTAGATAAGACCGACGTCAGTCAGGAGGACCGACGTTAGCAATAGGAGACACCGACATCGGCAGAGTTGGTAGTCAGGGACAGGCGCATGGAAACCGATGTCGATCACATGCAGACTATGTAGTGACTGAGATCGATCACTGTAATGGATTTTGGGTGGATAGCAAGCTGTCAAGGAGTCTCAAACGCCCATATGGAGGACTGAAGGTGGTAAGTAAGCCTCAAATTCATTGTTCCTCTTCTTTATACTAGTTGCTGACTGCAGAGCAGGAAGGATCCAGGAAACAGTGGGAGCTTGGCAAGAATATGATGTAGAACCAAGCAGAGACTTGGTAGAGTTGCCAGCCGATATGAAAGCACAGAGATGAATGGATACCTTAGCAGAAGAATAGAGTGAACGGACACATGAGACAGAAGACCAGGTCATATGGTCTTGAGGAGCTGCAGGACAGTGGGACAAGACTGACAGGTGGTACCAGGTGGATGACAAAGCAAGGCTTTAGTCAATGTCAGTATAACCATTGTGTTTGTCTTACTAGGTGGATGATGGTCGCAACATTATCCTGTTGCTGTATGTGGAGGATGAGCTTGGTGTAGGTTCAGACATACAGGGTTTTGCTGAGCTAAGGGTAAGATTAGTTCAGTGGCATGTCATGAAGAATTTGGAGCAATGAAATTCTTTAGCATGGGAGACATGGAGATCACAGGTTGATTTTGTCTCTAGTGGGAGCTGACGTGAATCAGGTGTTGGCAAGGTTCATGATGCAGGACCAGAGCACACTAAGGGCTGGATAGTTCAGTGTCTGAAATCACATGAGGTCTGGTATAGACCTGAGTTTGCCCAAGCAGTGGGTGTTGTCAGAGAGTTAGGAGCCAATTTGGGGAAGTGGGTTCTCAGGTATTTGAGAGGGACCAACAGCAGGTATACATGCAGGGTCAGGACTTCACTACATGGGTTTATAGGTTCGGATGTGGCAAGTTACTCGGATGATAGGAGGTGCACCACAGGTTGTGTGGTGGGTTGTCTTCAAGATTGATCTTGAAGAGGGATACAAGCCAAGAAATAGATTAGACGGGGTACAGGTACAGGTACAATGTAGTTGTTTATCTCCAAGTGGGAGATTGTTAGGTTATGGAGCTAAAAGCTTCACTAATGCAAACAAAGGAGGAGGTTGTAGAAGGGTTGTGGAGTGTCACAGATGCCGATGTCGATCAGGCCAATCGACGTCGGCAGGATCAGACAAGAAGGCAACCGACGTCGATCAGAATTCGGCCAGCGTCGGCACCCCCCAAGCAGACAGAGACCGACGTCGGTCACCTGTGTGGTTTGGCTATGAGTGTTTTATGGGTAGTTGGCTAACAAACCAAGTGTTTGCATGTTAAAGAGCCAATTTTAGACTGGAAGTTGTGGATCTAATTATTGTAATTAGGTGTCTAATTATTGTTTGGATGAGATCTATATAATAGACTCATGGATTGTATTGTAAGTTGTTCTAGTTTGAGTTGAGCAAAGTTTGCTTCTTCTGTGTGTGAGGTGAGCAGGGATGTTCCTCCTAGTTCCACAATAGTACCAAGGTGGGTGTTGGTTTTGGAGAGTCAGCAAGATTCTTCAGAGGTGTATGATCTTAGTCAGCAGGTGTGCATGGCTTCTATAGGAGATCTACATGGTAAGTAAGATCATTGATCTGCAGGTGTATGTGTGTGCAAGGTCAAGGTTCACAGGTGTGCAGAACCAGATTGATTTACAGGTGTGCAAGATCAGATAGGACAACAACACAATAGGGAGTAGAATCAGGCAGGATCTACTTGGAGAACAGTGTGTACTCAGATAGAGCAAAGAGGAAGGCAAGGAAGATCCTTCTATAAGTAAGGTCTGCTGGTGTAAGTTGTTGTAGGTTCAAGGGAGATCTACTTGAAGTATGTTTGTGTACTTGTGGAGTGTGTGGAGCACTTGTGGTGTGCATGGAGCACTGGAGGTGAACACCAACTCTGTGTTTGAGTTGTGTGTTGGGACCTAAGAGAGAGAGCTTTGAGGAAAGATTAATTATTTATGCCCTAGAGGTGTGGGAGCCCTAGAGATGTGTAAGGAAGAAGAACTGTGGCAGCCTTCTTTGTTGTATTTCCTTCTAAAAGAGTTTTAATACAAGTTGTGTATTGTCTCTCATATTCTATGTTATTTTTGAATTCTAGTTACTTGTGTATTCTGGTTAATTTCCGCATGTTAAGTTGCTTGGTAATCAATTGTGTGCTTCTGTTATTTATCCCAACAGGATGCATATCAGTCAAAATGAGTACAACATAGGTAAGCAATTGAAAATTTCAAAATTTTGAGTATTTTTATTTGAAATTACATGAATTATAGAAAATTGACTATTAGGCAAAATCTAGGCACCGAAATGAACCCTAGGAAATTTTAGGGACATTAAGGGTCAAATGGGGTATCAAGTAGGAAGGAGTCAAACCAATAAATGCTCAAGGCATTTATGGAAATTAGTCAAAAAGTCATCATTATAGACAAATAGAGTCGACCAAGTCAATTTAGTCTGTAGAAGATAATAAAACAATAGACCGAATTAGTAACAGTTGGTCGACTTAGTTGGTTAAGGAAGGGGGTTGACATAGTACTAATAAGCCAACTTAATTGTTTATGAAGTGGCTGACTTAGTACAACAAGGTATGAAGAAGGACAAATTAGTAATGGTATGCCAGAGTGGCTAACTTAGTACTGCAAGGGCCATTCTAGTAAAAATTTCATAGGGCTGATCTAGTATCCCTGACACAGTATATAACCAATTTAGTTTGTAATAGGTCAATTCGGTAGATATTAAGAAACTAAATCAAACCAATTGAGTTTTGTGAAATTGGTAAAAATGTATTTTGATTATCAATGACATGGAGAACTAATACATATTTTGTTTTTTGATATTTTATAGAGGCACTACAGATATAAGTGATAAATCGATGCATCATGGTTACCATATTTGTGGGAGTGCTTGACAGATGTGGACATAACAAGATTGGTTGCATTGGGTCTAGAAGGTATCATGGAGATGAGATGTATTCCACTGAGTGTTGATCTCATTGTCATCTTCCTTAGAGCATGTAAATGGTTGATCAACATGATTTAATGGGTGGTGGATGGGGATACTATAGAGGTGGGTATCACACTAGGATGTCCATGCAATGCTTGGATTGCCTATAAGAGGGACACTGATTATCATAGGGACACCAAATGATGTGGAGGATAGATGAGCACTATTCAAGTGGGTAACATGCTCATATAGGATCTACCTAGGGCTGAGGTTGAGCTCATTCAATGTGTATATTGCACAAATTATGGACATCTAAAAGGTTATGATTGGACTTATGACAACATGAGTGTTGTATCACAAGTCAAATAGTAAGGTACTATTATATGTCATAGCCTTGTGCTAGTCCATTTTGGATCAGGGGATGCTCTATGATTTTGGGTCTATCATATGGGTTTAGTTCATGCATGATATGTATGGGATGTTGTCAAGAAGGCAAAAGACTATGGGACTAGTGGTGTTGCTTAGCCCATGGATATATGAGAGGTTCTCGATGTATCGACTAGTTGGGTTTCTCCATGTGGTTGATGATAGGTTACCTTAGGTGACTAGAGGGAGATATAACAAGGTAGTGTGGGCCATGCCATCACTGCAGATAGTCACACGAGGTGAGATTGTGTGGTAACTCTACACACATATTGCTATTATTTGGCCCAGTTAGGCGACTATAGAACCATGTCTAGCTTGAGTGCAGATAATAGTCCACTATACTTGGTGGATAGAGTTATATCCAATGGCATGGTTGTCAGGGAAATTTAGACTCCTACACCTAATGGCTCCTCTAAAAGTGTATACTTTTTGGGCATGACATACTATAAAGTCGAGGGAGAGAGGAGGAGGAGGAGTGCTATTCAAGAGACCAGTGATCAAGCTGTGATATGTGAGACCATGGATTGGTCGAGCATGATAGTTGGTAGCTAGAGAAGGAGAGGGCATGTATGTGTATGCAAGGGTGTAACAGGTACCATAATAGGAACTAGATCATGAAGAACAAATATTTATTCAGATACACCATCGATAGAGATTCCATCAACAAGATCCAGCATAAATGAGGGTGGTCATGCAGGATGATCTAACAATCAACCCAGGGTAGAGCTAGTTGATAGAGGCACCTCTGAGGATAGGCTCATGATGTGCATGGGTGATGACTCTTGGCTTTGATTTGATAGGGAGGTGACCCAAAAATGAGGTGTTTAGAGGATGGATTGATAGAGAGATTGTAATCGATGGGTGAGCAGATGGGAAGATGGTGGTTGGTGACACCAAGACTAGTAAAAAATGTTATAATTTTTAGTGTTTGAGATAAAATACTAATTATATATGATTATAGGTAGATAGATAGATTTTGAGATGTATATGTGATCTAATATCTATCTAGGTTTTGGTTTTATAGATCTTGTAACATAGGAGATCAGATGGGAATCCATAGTCATGGTAAGGCACCATGACATTTTGGATGGGGTGATGACACCATATGATCCCACCACATTAGATGATCCTATGGTACCATCTGCCCTATCTCAGGTGGGAGGGCTTAGACTTGTGGGGAATGTTATAAGGCAATTACAAACACATGAGGATGGATTATAGCCACCGATAGGGGTGGGATCAAGAGAGGCACATGCTTGGAAAGACCTAGCTCGAGAGAGAGCACACATATGGCTACCATGATCCATCTGGGATAGGTATAGGTCTAGGTGGCCAGCCTACATGGATAAGTGATAGGGTTGAGATCTTGAACGGCCTTATTACAGTGCACCGTGTAGAGGGGACATTTTGAGGCATTTATGGGTAGCATGGATAGGCCAAGATATAGACATGATGGAGCCCATCCATGAAGCTAGAGTTGTGTCTTTTTATATCATTGTATAAAACACATGATAAATAGAGATATTTGTTTTGATAGTTGGATTTTGGTTGCATGAGTTATATTTTGGTTATGGGTTTTGATGCATGGATATATTTATTTCTAACAAATGTATTTTGTTTATGTTGTATATGTTATGGGAAATATATTTGGAGTGTTTTCTTTTCTATTATTATGTAGTACATATGCATGGTTAAAAAGAAACATGCAAAAAAGACTTGAAAAAGTATAATTAATCAAAAATAAATGCACTACACACTATATCACGATGGGAATGTGTAATAAAAAAAGAGATGACTAAGTATAATAAACCAAAAAGTGGTAAACAAGAGGACAAAATGTTTTTAAACCATAAAAAATATTGGCACTAAATTAAAATAAGTAAAATCACACTATATCATGTTGGGAAGTATGAAAATAATGTAATAAAATAGAAAGTACATGAAAGACAAATGGTATAAAAACAAAACAATTAAGCCAATCAATCATATTAAATCACATTGAGAAGTATAAAAGAGAAACAAAATTTAGAAAAATGAACTTAAATTGATCACACTAATTCAAGCTAGGAAGTATGAAAAAATTAAGAAAAATGGTTGTATTCTTACATGTAATCAAAAAATAAGAAGATATAAGTGAAAGATCAATGAAGTAGGCATAAAACATACTAAATCAAGATGGGAATCATGTCAATGACATGTAACTCATAATCAATCATGACTTATCTCAAATTTGACACATGTAATCTCATTGTGACTTGGGTATTAAAAAATTTTGTGAGGAAGGTCAAGTCCTATCCATTGTCTTACATTGCAATTCACAAAGATAACACCAATGAGGTAGAAACAATGTGAAAGTATGTTAAAAAGGGATGTTCAAAATGATAATGTGAAAATTTGGTAATTTGTGAGGAAGGCCTGGTCCTATCCAAGGTCTTACATTGCAACTCACAAATGAGATCCCTAGGGGAGTGATAAGTGAACAAAACAATATTTCTCAAGGGAAAATATTAGGATTGTAGGGAATGAAAGTAGGGATGTAAGAATCATAATGTATATGTCATATGAGAAGACCTTAGGAAACATGAGGCACACTAAGGACATAGAAATACACGAAGTGACTAGTGACCATCAATATACAAAGGATACTTGTTCGTTATAGGCACAAAGTTATGTAGAAAAATAAGTGTGGTACTCAGATCAAATCATGTTGGTTATTTTGAATAAGAAAATCAAAATGGACGTACCTTACCACAATGTGTTCCTCATTCTTCATGACCCCTTATAGAGCTTTCAGTCTACTATGAATATTGGGTACTTATGTGAGAAAGTAGGTAGCACTAAAAGTTTTTTTTTAAAGTCTCCTTTTCTAATATACTAGCCTACTACAATCCAATGGACCTCAATTCTATCATGAGGCCAACTGTGGAGTTTGATCTTTGATTAAGAAAATGAGATGTGTTTAGAATCATGTCTTTTAGTGTGATTTAACTTTTGAAAAAATTGAATGTTGCATTTTAGATCATTGTATTTTGTTAAATGATTTGGATTTTTTTTATGGGTTTTAAGATTCCTCCTCCATACAGACTTGAAATGAACAATCATGAGAGAGAAAGAGATACACATGAATGAGCTTTAGGCTTTGTCTATAGGAAGCTAAGTATCCAAAGACATGACTAACTAAAACACTTAGGCTTGACTATGAATCAACATGTTATCTCAAGTTTCAACCATGTGTATGCTTAGTTTATGAAAAGAAATAAGGGGAATAAAGGGAGATCCAAGGTGGACCGATAAAAGGAGATTATAATGACATGAATTGTTTGCTAACTGATCATATGGTAAAGAAGAAATGACTAAAGGGAGCAATGTTTGTATAACCAAGTCACAATAACAATTATCCGTGTGTATAGAGATAAGATAACAAACAATCATGAAAGAGAACAAGATAGCCATAAAAAGGAAATTTATAAAGAAAGAGTATGTAATCATGGAAAATAATCCATAAGAGAACATAAGAAAGAAAATGACATCATAAACAACATGTAGTGTGAAAGATAAGTCATCATGTAAGATAAATAATAATTTAACACAATGTTAAATGATATAAGATAGATAAATGTCAATTTGGAGAACACATCCAATCCAAAATGAAGAAAGAAATGAAAGAATACCATGTTTGTGTTCATAAATTCTAGTAGATTTATCCACACACATTATCCATCCATCTTATAAGTCTCTATGAAGCTGAACTTAGACTGTAACTAAACCCTGATCAATCTTCATGGAATGTTAAGAAAACACTTCACATCAAATCTCCTCGATAGAAAATGTAGGAATGCCTAAAGGATCATGTTGATGAGGACTATCATGTAGGGGATGCTTAGGGGAAAGGGCAACCTGTGAGAGGAAGGGTAGTAGATGTAAAAATGGTCATGAGGTGGTCCTTGAGATGTTGCTAAAGAAAGTAAAAATGATCAATGTGATGATTACCACATTGGTGCCAAAGACAATATACCTCTCCATATTTGGGAAGATATTCAGGTAATACTTTTGAGGGAGTTATAGCTTTGTCTGTGGGCTAAACAGTAGTGGGATGCAAGGTGTTTATATATTATCGCAAGTTATGATAATACATGGAGGAATGATTGTTTGTGCCTTAGAAGCAACATATACGCTTGTTAGTAGACTTTATGGGTGTACTAATAGAGCGAGTGGAAATTGAAGCTAAGGAAGGCTAGTGTAATGAACAGTCTCTAGTCCAATGACTGGTAACTTTATGAATATCACAATATGGTTGATTGGCCCATTTGGTAGGCAAATGAACAAGTTGTGGTAAAGGGAGAAAACCATCAACAAAGGGAGGTGGGGTTGGTGGAGAGATGGTATGAGGCTTGACTAAAGGAGCAATAGGATAAAAAATAAGAAGAGAGTCAACTAGAGGGGGAGTGGGAATAGGATCCAAATTGGGCTTCATTGAGGGAGGGCTGGGATGCACAGAAGGCTGAAGGATAGTCACAAGCATCTTAAGGACAATTCAGCTAGAGGAATCCTAGTATCTAGCAAAGCAATCAGGACTAGTCATAGTACAATCCATAAGCATACTCTTATGAGACTCATAAAAAATTAGAGGTGTATGCACCATCTCTAACCTCCAAACAAGATGAAAAATGCTAAAATAAGAATTATATAGGATAGAATGCGATAAGATATTCAAAAAAAATGAAGCAAAGAGTAATGATAAAAAATAATTTCATCATCTCGAGCCTGAATAATACCTCCTAAAAATGGGTCATCTAAGGTATAACCATAATCATAGTTAAGTGTATAAAGGTCAATATCATATGTATGGATGATCTTGTCAACCGATGTGATGTGATGAATGAAGTGTCGAGTCTTAGTTAAGATAACAGGTATATCATCATTAGGTGGTTGACAAGAATGTGGCTTCAGATAAGGTGGAAGATAAGAAATGAGATGAGGAGAAAGACCTAAGATTTTGATCACAAAATTGATCTCACTAGGCTCATCATCTTCTAAATCTAAGAGGTTAGGTGGGATATTCTCAATGAGTTCAGGGTGACCACTGTAACCTCATGTGGAGTTGAAAAAAAATTTAAATCATTGAGATTCATGAAATGGAATTCTCAGCAAGGGTTAAAAGGTTGGAATCTTGAATATGCCATGGTCTTCGAATTATTCAAAATTCTAATGGTTGGTGTCACCTTGAATATGTGAAAGAGGCAATTGATCTCATGTGATGAGTTTATGGCCTACCAATCAAAAAATTATAAGATAGAGGGAAGTTGAATATCATTACTGTTGATACGATAGATTACACCCTGTGAAGGGAGGCTCAACTCTCTTCATCCACCTGACACAATAGAGACATCCCTCTAGCTATGGGTTTCAAACGTGAGGGATGAATCTCTAGATTAGTGGTTATCTCCCCTTGATGCACCTTGAGGCCCTAGATTTCCTACTGCTAATAATGGGGGGATGAAAAGGGAGAGGAATACTAAAATTAGAACCTATGCTAAAGTGGTGATGCACCAAAATGTTTGTTCTACTCAGCTTTGACATACACTTTACACCAGAGACAAACAAGCATACACTTATTCAAATGAGAACCTTTCTTGCATTAGTTTTTAAATAGGGGGTCCTATGGAGATACAGTGAGGGAGAACTACCAGAGGTGTTCTAAGACACACTATAGATAGCCTGTTCACATGCGCCTATACTCCTTCAGACACTTCCTATGACCTACAAGAGAAGAAAATCACTATGCACTAGATATGTTGGAATAAAGTTATGAAAGCATGAAAAGAAAATGACTTAACACAAGATAAAACCATAGACATATGCAAAAGTGCAAGCTCAAATGGAGGTAAAATGTTCTTTTTGATTCAAGGTAAATTCCTTCAGGATTTTACCATACAAGCTGAGAGATCCCTTTTTTTCAAATGAGAAGTTAAAAATATATAGAGAACTAGAAACAAGATAGCTGACAAACTAAGGAATGGAAACCCATACTGAGTTAAACACTTCTACAAAGACCAAAAGACCATGATGCTACCATATTCTTCAAAATGCGTATGGGAGAGCCATGTTGTAGATGTCCAAGTTGCCACCCTTTTTGTACTGGGCCTGCAAAAGCATGGGATAGTCCTTCTATCAACTGACAAAGCCATCCCCAAATTGTTGCGGCTGGACTATGCTCTCTTCAATGCTGGGCACAACTGGTTGTGCATTAATGGTGAAGCATGAAAACACAGGCTTGTCTCCTCTATAGTTTGAAAACCAATATATATATATATATATATTTTTTGGTAGATATATTCTACTTAAATGTATTAACTCCTTCTATTGAGTTGTCTATGCCACTTGTCTTGGTTTGAGTGGTCATTGATTATGTCCTTTGTCTTTGTCAGCACTGGAACTTTTCTTTGTTTTTTCTTTTTTGCTTTGTCTTTGCCCATGTTTTGTCTCTTTCTTTCAACTTTTCCTTTGCCTTGTCCTTTTCTTTGCTTACTCTTTGTGGGTCTTTTCTGCAACTGGGCTTGTCAAATTTCTTCAGACAAAATGTCTGAAGGAATTCAACTTTAGCTCACCTTATTTGGTTTTTCTTCAGACATTTTGTCTAAATGAAAACTCCTTCTACTTGTCATTTTTCCCAAAGGAAAAGTGCCCTTTGGGCTTCTTGTATTTTCCCCTTTGTTTCAATCGACTGCCCTCCACAAGGGCATTTTGAGCCTCTAGTTGCCCTTCAAAACTTTTGTATTGATCCTGACGTCGACAAAGATCCCTTTGTAAGGTCCATTCTACCTTCAAACATACCCTTCAAAAGTTTTTTAAAGGTCTATTTCATCTTTGAAGTGCCCCCTGCAAGGGCACATACCCTTCAAGGAAATTACAAATGACCTTACAAAATGCCTAGATGCCCTCCATGGAAAAACACTTGCCTTAAGAAGCATCTAATACCAATTCGGGCTCTTTCAAAGGACTTACTCAAAAATCTTGAAGTAAAGATGTCTCAAAAAACTTGATTGCTTCTTCCTTACCCTTTCAGGTTTGTGAATGATTCTAACTCATGAAAGATCATAAGTCAAGTAATCCCACTATTGGAGGATTCGCCAAGGCCTGAATAACTAGGATGCACGAGTCATGGTTGCACAAGATGAAGCAAGTAAATACCAAAAAACGCTAAAGTAAATGAAATCAAACAAGAGACAATTGCATAGATAATTTAGAGAAAAGCCAATATTTATTGGGGATCAACCAACAATAGATTACACTTGTGAAAGCAATAAATGCAGAATTAAATCAGATAGACAAGTAACTAGAATGAGATAATAGCAAGAACAAGAGATACAAGAAACCACCCTGAAAACTTGTATTAACAAACTCTTTACAAAAGGAATACAATTGAAGAAACTTCTTTCTTCCACACCTCTCCTAGATGTATAGATCTCTCAATAGATCTCTATTCCTCAAGAGCTCTCTCTCTCAAGAACAATCAACTCCAACAAACTTGGATTGATTCAATTCTGTATTGTTCTTCAACATACCAATTCTACAATAATTCACACATCAAGCTAAGAAGATCTAATTCTACATATAGAATTAGGAGACTTGAGCATGCACTTACAACAAACAGTTAAGCCTCTTGAACAAGGGCTCTAAAAATAATATTACTAATAATAGAGACGCGAGCTTAAGACTACAACTTAAACTCATCATGCAAACACTCGCTTCTGTCCTCGGAAATAGCATTTTGGACGCACAGGTAACTGACGCCGATTCCTGTTGCTTGCCTGTGACCGCTGCCGACCGACCCTCTGTTGACGCTGGCGCCTCTGCAACTGCACCTGACCGACATCGGTCTCTCCTGACCGACGCCGGTGTCTGTGTAGACCCGAAACTGTCAAAGTATGCTCCTTAGTGAAGCTTTTAGCTCCACACCCTAACAATCTCTCACTTGGAGATAAATAGTTGCACCAGTACCTGTACAGCAATATCTTTTAGCTCCTCCATCTTCAACTCAATCATGAAGACCAACAGAAGTTAAATGAAGATTCAACTTCTCTTTTGTAATCGCCTTGGTTAACATATCAATAGGATTCCTATCTGTATGGATCTTCTCTAGCTTCAACTCACCATCTTCCAATATCTGTCGTATGAAATGGTACCTTAGCTATATGTGCTTTGTTCTTGAATGAAAGGCTAAATTCTTAGCCAAATGGATTGCACTCTGACTGTCACTATACAATCTGCAACTCTCATGCTCCCTACCAAGCTCATCCATGAACCGTGTCATCCATATCATCTCTTTGCTAGCCTCTATGGCTGCAATATACTCTGCTTCTGTAGTTGACAAGGCAACAACCTTCTGCAACTTAGATATCCAGCTAACCGCCATTCCACCTACAGTGAAAACATAACCTATAGTGCTCCTCCTGCCATCTAAATCACCTGCCATATCTGAATCTACATAACCATGTAGAGAAGTATCTAAACCTCCATAGCACAAGTGCCTACTGCTAGTTCCTCTCAGATATCTAAGGATCCACTGAACTGCTTTCCAATGTTCCTTACCTGGATTGGCCATATACTTACTTACCACTCCCACTGCTTGGGCAATATCCGGTCTAGTACACACCATTGCATACATCAAACTCCCTACTGTGAAAGAATATGGAACCTTACTCATGTACTCTACCTCTTCATATGAATTAGGACATTGTTCTTTACTCAACTTAAAATGTCTAGCCAAAGGTGTGCTTACCGGTTTAACATCCTGCATATTGAACCGTTTCAACACCTTGTCCACATAATCTTCTTGAGACAATATCAACCTGTGATTTTTCCTGTCTCTCTTAATGCTCATGCCAAGGATTTTCATTGCTGCTCCCAAATCCTTCATAGCAAACGTTTGAGCTAATTTCACTTTAAGCTCAGAGATATCTTGCATATGAGATCCTGCAACCAGCATATCATCTACATACAACAATAGAATAATATATCTACCGTTATCAAATCTCTTGAAATACACGCAATGGTCAGATTGACACCTACTGTAGCCATGCTCAGTCATAAACCTGTCAAATTTTAAGTACCATTGCCTAGGAGCTTGCTTGAGGCCATACAAGTTTTTCTTCAATCTACACACAAACTTCTCCTTACCTTTGACCTCAAATCCTTCCGACTATTCCATATAAATTTCCTCATCCAAGTCTCCATGAAGAAACGCTGTCTTAACATCTAGCTACTCAAGATGCAAATCCTCGAAAGCAACCAAAGACAATACAACCCTTATAGAAGTCATTTTAACAACAGGAGAAAAAATCTCACCAAAGTCAATACCTGGATTTTGTGCAAATCCTTTTACCACCAATCTGGCCTTATATCTCATCTGTCCATTCTCACCTTCTTTCAACCTGTAGGTCCATCTGTTCTTGAGTGTTCTCTTACCAGCTGGCAATTCAACCAAATCCCATGTTTGGTTCTCTCTTAAGGACTCCAACTCCTCAACCATGCCACGCTCCCACTGACTCTTGGACTCCACCTATATTGCTTCTTCAAAACTCTCTGGTTCTCCACCATCAGTTAGCAATAAATAAAATAAAGAAGAAGAATATCTAATTGAAGGCTTACTCACCCTTTTTGACCTCCTAATGGGTGTCTGAGACTCATTCACAACACGCTATCCACCCAAATTCTCTGACAGTGACCGACCTCGGTCACCTCCAGACCTGTTACTGACTGACGTCGATTCTGTCTGACCGACGCTGGTGCCTGTCCTACCGACGTCGGCCTCTGTATGGCCGACCTTGGTTTCTGTTTTGCCGATGCCGGTTCCTAACCTGCCGACGTCGGTCTCTGTGTTTTCCTGCAAGTGATTATTTCTTTTTCTCGCGAGCTCATATTGGACCTTCACCTCATCCAATTCACCATTGCTCTGCTCAGATTGATTCAACTTCCTTAGCTGATCACAATACATCACTCTTTCGTTGAAAACAACATCACGGCTCCTAATTACCTTGTTAGTTTCTAGATTCCACAATCTGTAACCAAAATCATCTGAGCCATAGCCAATAAACGTGCACCTCATAGACTTAGCATCAAGCTTATTTCTATTTTCCTTATCTATGCGCACAAAGACTTCACAACCAAAAACTTTGAGATATGAGAGATCAACCTTTTTACCTGTCCATGCCTCTTCTGGAATACCACCATCCAGAGCTGTGGAGGGTCCTCTGTTGATCAGGTATACTGTAGTGTCAACAGCTTGTGCCCAAAACTGTAAGGGCAAACTAGCATGCAATCTCATACATCTTGCACGCTCCATTATTGTCATGTTCATCCTTTCAGCAATTCCATTTTGCTGAGGTGTCTTTGGAACCATCCTTTGCCTGCGGATTCCATGCATATAACAATAATCTCTGAACTTATAACTGCAGAACTCACCGCCATTGTCAGATCTCAGGCACTTCAATCTTTTACCTGTTTCATTCTCAACCATAGCTTTCCAAATCTTAAAAGTCTCAAATACATCAGATTTTCTTCTAATATAATAGATCCATACCTTCCTTGTAGCATCATCTATGAAAGATACATAGTACTGTGATCCTCCAATGGAAGCAACCTGAGCCGGTCCCCACACGTCTGTGTGAACAAGCTGCAACTTATGCCTCTTCTTAGTAGACCCAGTCTTGAGAAAACTAACCCTTTTCTGTTTTCCAAATACACAATGCTCACAAAACTCTAGATCTATGCCTTTTAAATCTAAAAGCATACCTTTGGACTTAAGAATTGACATCCCCTTCTCACTCATGTGGCCAAGCCTTGAGTGCCACAATTTAGCATCCACATCTGAAGTAGATAATACAGAAGGAGATTTGTTAGTAACACAATTACACAAATAGAGAGTACCTTCTCTCTTACCTCTGGCCATAACAAGTGCACCCTTGGTCACCTTCCAAGATTCTGTTGTGAGAGTTACTGTACAACCCTCATCCCCTAACTTTCCTATAGAAATCAAATTTCTCTTCAAGCTAGGAACATGCATCACATCTCTCAACACCCATGTGTTGTTATTCTGCATCTTCAGCTGCACTTTACCTTTGCCAATTATTTTACAGGGCTCATCATCCCCTATATACACTATTCCAAAATCTCCATGGATATAGTCACTAAAATATTCCCTGTTAGGGGTAGCATGAAAAGATGCACCAGAATCTAACACCCAAGATTCTATATTATTATGCAAAGAGAAAATTAAAGCATCTTGTGCAATACCTACAACCTTGGTTTCTTCTTTTCCTTCATGCTGATTGTCCTCCTTAGGCTTTGACCAATAATCTCTGCTTATGTGCCCCATCTTTCCACAATTTCAGCATTGTGGCCTTCTGCCATTTCTGGATTTAGATCTGCCTTTCCCCTTAGATTTGGATCTTGATCTGCCTTTCTTGCTCTTCTCTTTCTGCCTCCCCCTGCTCTCAAAACTTAAAGCATTCCCAGATGTCTCTTTTGTGATTTTCCTGTGAATTTCCTCATTCAAGATAACACTAACAACATCCTCTACTTTCAAAATATTTGATGCAGATGCAGTATTACTTACTGCCATTACTAAGCCATGCCAGCTTTCAGGCAAAGAACATAATATTCAAAGAGCTTTTATTTCATCATCAAACACTATATTGACTGAACTTAATTGATTCACAATTCCATTGAAATCATTTAGATGAGTACAAACAGATCCACCTTCATTCATATGCAAATTAAATAACTGCTTCATAAGATATACCTTATTAGAAGCTGAGGGTTTTTCATACAAATTTGCTAACGTAGTCATCAACTCTACCGTAGACTTTGCCTGTGATAGATTAAATATCACAGTGGATGCTAGACTCAGTCTTATAGACCCCAGAGCCTTTCTATCAAGAACTTCCCATTCTTCATCCTCCATGTCTTTGGGCTTCTTTGCAACCCCACCTAACGGTAAGTAGAGATCTTTCTGATACAAATAATCCTCTATCTGCATTCTCTAATATTGGTAATTTTTGCCATTGAACTTTTCCATTCTCAGTTTACTTTCATCTGCCATTGCTTCTCCCACTCAAATAGAAATCTCTGCAGAAACCCCTGTGAGAACCTGTAATCAATACACACTACACAGATCTGAACCACCTGTTAGTGAACCTGAGCTCTGATACCACTTGTTAGGGATCAACCAACAATAGATTACACTTATGAAAGCAATAAATGTAAAATTAAATCAGATAGACAAGTAACTAGAATGAGATAATAGCAAGAACAAGAGATACAAGAAACCACCTTGAAAACTTGTATTAACAAACTCTTTACAAAAGGAATACAATTGAAGAAACTTCTTTCTTCCACACCTCTCCTAGATGTATAGATCTCTCAATAGATCTCTATTCCTCAAGAGCTCTCTCTCTCAAGAACAATCAACTCCAACAAACTTGGATTGATTCAATTCTGTACTGTTCTTCAACATACCAATTCTACAATAATTCACACATCAAGCTAAGAAGATCTAATTCTACATATAGAATTAGGAGACTTGAGCATGCACTTACAACAAACAGTTAAGCCTCTTGAACAAGGGCTCTAAAAATAATATTACTAATAATAGAGACGCGAGCTTAAGACTACAACTTAAACTCATCATGCAAACACTCGCTTTTGTCCTCAGAAATAACATTCTGGACGCACAGGTAACCGATGCCGGTTCCTGTTGCTTGCCTGTGACCGCCGCCGACCGACCCTCTGCCGACGCCAGCACCTCTGCAACTGCACCTGACCGACGCCGGTGTCTGTGTAGACCCGAAACTGTCAAAGTATGCTCCATGGTGAAGCTTTTAGCTCCACACCCTAACAATATTCCATTAACGTAAGATGGTCAAAGTGAAGAATACATATAGGAGAGCACGTAAGTAACTCCTCTACAAAAGGTGGTCAAAGCACCCCAATAATAGACTGTAAATCCTCCATGAAAGGTGGTGACAAGGTGCTAAGAATAGAGAAGTAACTCCCATACCTAGAATAACCAATCAAAAGAGTTAGTTATGACATTATTATGACACCTATGACACATCTATGACACACATCTCCACATAAGCTATCCTATCCCACGAATGTAGGAAAACTCCATGTATGCACAAATATATAATTTTCCTAATTAAATAATAGGGGAAAAAAAACCTACACTAACACCCCCCATAAGCACAGCTTAGGTGGGTAGTGTGGAAATATAAAATGGGTCCCAACAACTAGGCTTGATGAGGTACCCATGTACAAAAGCAATCTCCCATAAGATAGAGAAAAGGAGAAAACCCGTAGGAAAAAACTCCCCCCCCAAAAGAGAGACATAAATAAATGAGAAGGCTAGAAGGCCCCCCTGAAGATGATGTTGCTGCAGATGTAGACCACACCCCAAGAAGAGCTCATAGATGAATGAACTTGCTCTCAATGAAAGGTTTGGTGAAGATGTCTGCAACCTTCTCCAAAGACTAGCAAAATATTAAGTCAATGACTTGACTATGAATAAGCTCCTGAATGAAATGCATGTGAATCTCTATGTGCTTGGTCCGCTGGTGCTGAACTGGATTCTTGTAAATCTGAATGGTACTGTGGTTGTCACAAAAAATGATGGTGGGCTGCCTGATAGGAATGCCAAACTCAAAATGTATCCCCTAAAGCCAAATAGCCTCAGTAGCTATATTACTAGCTCCCCTATACTCTACCTCTGTGGATGATATAGCACTAGCATTTTGCTTCTTGCTAGACCAACTGATAGGACTAGAACCTAGAGAGAAACTATAACTGGAAGTGGACTTACGAGTCTGTGAATCGCCAACCCATTCTGAATCTGTATACCCAATCAAGTCAGCCTCTATGCCAAATCTATAATGAATCTCATATCTATGTGAACCCTATATGTAATGTAAGATCCTCTTAGCTGCTTTCCAATGCAGCTCATGAGGTTCCTGCATAAATCTGGAGACAAGTCCCATTGCATATGATATGTCGAGCCTGGTGTGAGTCAAGTAGATGATACTGCCAACAAGTTGTCGATATTGAGTAGCATCAACTAATGGTAAAGAATATTCAGCCTCAAGCTTAAGTCCTGATAGAAAGGGAGTTAGAGATGGCTTGTAATCAGCCATGTGAAACAGAGACAATAAATCAAGAGCATACTTAGGTTGTGCAAGAGAAATCTTTGAATCTGACTGTGAGATATCGATGCCAAGTAGTGCAACAAACCCAAGTCTGTCATGTCAAATCTATACTAGAGAGATGCCTTCACCACTATAATAACTAATGAACTCCCGATGATCAAAAGGTCATCAACATATAGAACCAAAATCAAGAGCGACTCATCCTACCGCAAGAAGTAGACATTGGGGTCAGAATGGCACCTAGTTAAACCCGTTGTGAGAAGGAAGGAATCCATCTTGGCATACCAAGCTCAAGGGGCTTGTTTAAGGCCATAGATAGATTTCCTAAGTCTGCATACTAAGAAAGAATCCTAAACAAATCCTAGCAGCTGCTCCATGTAGATCTCCTCCTCTAGGTCTCCATGAAGAAAGGCACTCTTCACATCCATCTGGTGCACATCTCAACCATGTGTTGTGACGATAGCCAAGGTGAGTCAAATATAAGTCATCTTTGTAACAGGTGCAAAGGTCTCTAAGTAGTCAATGCCTGCCACCTATGAGAAACCCTTGGCGATTAGTCGTGCCTTGTACTTATCAACCAACCCATCTGCTGCAAACTTGGTCTGATATATCCACCTACATTGAACTCTCTTCCTTTCCTTAGGAAGTGAAGTCCCAAGTGTGATTTTTGATTAAGGAAGAATATTCTTCCTCCATATCACTATCCCACTTAGGTACTCTCGATGCCTATCAAAAAGTTTGTGGATCTAAAACTGAGGCAAAGAAGGCATGTGGATCTCTCTGAAAATCCCCCCTAGTACGTCTGTCATTTGTGGGATCTCTTGCCCAAGTGCCAACACTCTCAAGTGTCTGTCTGGCCCAAAGTGGCCCAGAAGTGGGTGAGTCAAGTGCTAACCCCTCATCCTTTGACTGACTAGAGGTGGATGACTCTGCATCATTATCCTCACTATCTGAACTCAAAGAAGAAGAAGATGTCTTTGGCTCAGGAACCTGCTATGGTTGATCTGAATCTGAGGAATCATCATGAAGAAGTAGATCTGATGAGAGAGAAGAAGTGCCAAGTGTTGAGTCTCTAGGACTCTCCTGAAAGTGGACACTTCTCTCAATGAACAACTCATGAGTGGTCGGATCTAGAAGGTGATACCCCTTAACACCATCTGGATATCCTACAAAGATGCAAGGCTTGGACTGACATTCCATAGATTTGCATTTCTTCTTCGATATGTGGGCCATGGCTGGGAATCCAAAAACCCTAAGGTGCTCAACATTAGGTTTCCTTTTATGCCAAGATTTAAAGGGTGTTATCCCTTTTAAAGCTTTGTGAGGAACCCTATTTTGAATGTAGCAAGCACAATTGATGGCTTCAGCCTAGTACTATGGTGCTAAGGATTTAGAGTAAATCATACAGCTACCCATCTCTTTTAAAAACCTATTTTTGCATTCTAAAACCCCATTTTGTGAAGGACTGTAACTGATTGTGCGCTACAAATCAATCCCCTCTGTGGTGCAAAACTGCTCAAACCTGTTGCTGACATACTCCCCTCCATTATCAGTTCGAAGAACCTTGAAGGATTTCTCACTCTATTTCTCAACAAGAGCCTTGAAGTCTAGAAAATTTTCAAACGCTTTAGACTTTTGTTTGAGAAAATATATCCAAGTGTACCTGGAGAAATCATCAATGAAAGTGAGGATGTACTTGGCCCTTGTGAAAGATGGTTTGGGAAAGGGTCCTGATACATCACTGTGGACTAACTCCAAAGGTTGTGAAGCTCTCCAAGCTTT
Organism: Torreya grandis; assembly: GCA_037957365.1. NCBI lineage: Eukaryota > Viridiplantae > Streptophyta > Pinopsida > Cupressales > Taxaceae > Torreya > Torreya grandis. Next base: position 174,426 of record JARHVA010003990.1, on the reverse strand, counting down.
GCCTTTGTCAAATTTTTCTTTGGGATGCTTCCCAAGGGAGCACCCCTCGCAAAGTCCTTTTGAGAATTAGACACGAGGCAAGCCAATGACCATGTCATGTTTGCAAAGTTGCTCAAGGTAGCGGTAGTTATTGTGGCCAAACCACTCATGCCATAATTTGATAACTCCATCTAAATGAGTCAGCAATGTTGTTGGAGAAGAATCAAGTGCAAAATGTGAGGTGTATAACCTTGTTTGGTGATCTTCCCTACCCACTGCCACTGTAGTATCACTATGTAACTCCCTGATAGCCATTGAATTTGAAAAAAACTCAACTCTCATGCCCTGATCAATGTGAGTGATTTGGTACACTGATAGGAGATTGGTTGAAAAAGAAGGAACACTTAGAACATTATTGAATGTTCCTCCTTCCATTTCAACTGACCCTCTCCCTGCAACAGAAACTGATGTGTCATCACCCAAACTAATCGAAGTCATGCTACAAGGCTCTAAAGATGAAAACTCAACTAGTGGAGAGCCCATGTGGTGAGAAGCACCCGAATCAATGACCCATGATGTTGTAGAAGTTGTAGTTGCTACAAGGGCCTTGCCCTTTTCTTTCTCCTTACCCTTGCCGTTTGCCTTGGTAGAATCTTAGGTAGATGAATTCTGCTTGATGGATTGAGGAACACCTATGTTGTGCTTCTCTAGAAGATGAGTTAGGTGATCTATTTGTTTTTTCATGCATTTGTGTTCATCATGCCTTGTCTTCTTACAATAGGGACACTTAACCTTCTCCTTCTTAGGTTTAGCATTGGAGGAGGAAGACTCAGTGTTGTTTTTGGCAGGATTGTTGTTTTCTTTCTTCTTCTCCTAGTCCTTGTTCTTTTTCTTCTTCTCCTTTGTTGAAGTCTTATCCTTACCATTAAAAGCTATCAAAGTTTGGAGTTGAGTAGACTTCATTGTGCCCATTTGAATTAGCTTATCTTTCTCCCTAATCAAGTTAGTAATGAATGAATTCAAAGAAGGCATTTTCCATGTAGCGCCAAGGGCACTTTTTGTGGCATGGAAAGTGGAGACAAATACTGAATAGCTTGGACCTAACTTAGCGAGCATAGAAAGGATGAGTTGATCATCTTTCTTCTCTATCCTGCATTCTATCAATTTCAATCTGAGGGCCTTAAACTTAGTGAAGAAGTCTTGTAGGGTGTCAAAGTTGCTAGGACTTAGACTTATGAGTTCATTTTCGAGCTCATGACCTCTCATCTCATCAAGCTTCCCAAATAAGACTTCTAAGGTGTCCCATATGTCTTTGGGAGTCTTGGTAGTTTCTAAATGGAAGAGAAGTTCCATAGACATGGACAAGCTTAGTAATCCATAGGCTTTATCACTACGGTTGTACCACTTGACCTTTTCAGCATCAGTGATAGATTCTACTTCAGTACCCATGGTGATCCTATACAACCCTTTGCTTCTAAGAATGATTGAAATTTTAACCTTCCATTCATGATAGTTGAAGGGTGTTAGGGGTTTAAGTTGAAAAGAATCTATTTTAAGCTAAATTTAGGTGAAATTGTGTTGATTGCAAGTTTGTGAAAGTATGTAAAAAGGAGAATGAAAGCAAAGATTGCAAGTGATGAAAAGCAATCACACCTCCTCAAAATGTTGATCCCCCTAAAATATGCAAGTGCACACTCAAAAGATGTTGGGCTCAGCTGAGAATGCGTCTTAGAGCAATCAGTGCAAGACTTTAAGCAAACAGGACGTCAGACTCAGTCAAAAATGCGTCTCAAGAGACCCAAATTTTAGGCATTTTATAAACTAGTGCATTTTTAACAAATAACAAGCCTACACTGTGGAGAATTGAAATAAAAACACTTTTGTAAAAAATGACACCCGAATCCGAGCTACCATTTGCAAGATATTAAAGATTCAATTTCCCTAAACTAATGTTTTTGCAAAAAAATAGCACTAAAACATTAAAAAAATCCCTGTTTTGAGAGAGAAAATGGCCTTTCAACCACTCGTTGGACATGACACAGAGCGAGGAACCCAAAAGAGGTTTTTGTGAGGGGAAATTGGCCTCCTACCAACTCGGGCCTCACCCTTCGTCTTCGACATGTGAAGATACAAGTTTAAATTTAAACCCCCAAATTATCAAAACTTAAAAATTGTCTAAAATACTCAATACTCAGTCAAATTGACTAATTTTTTTTTTGGACAAGTCAATTTTAATTGAAAAATTAAAGTAAAAGACATAATTTAATGGATTGCCAAGTATTTAAGGGCCCACATGGGACGCCAAACAAGGAGAGGGATGTCAAAGTTTGAGGAAAGAGCAAATTTAAATTTGCTGGGCAAAAAAGACAGCAGAGACACTGAATTTGAAGCAAATTATAGGTCCAAAGAAGGCTTGAATTTAATGACTTTGTCTTGAAAGCATACCACAGTAAATGACTTACGTGGAGAAGGAGAAAAGGGCGCAGAGATGGATTGAAAAGTTCCAAGGAAAGTGCGCCAAGGTGGACGTAACACTGTGTTTTACCATCACGCCTTTTTTGAAAGCTCCAAGATTGGCATTTTATCACTAGCAAGTGACTTAGCTATGAACCCAACCACGTTCTTTCCTTCAACCTGCACAAACTCAGCGTTTATGTCCTCAGATTTCTCACTTGTTTTGGAACGCCATGGGTGTAACTCCACACTTCTACACTCGGGTCTGAGACAAACTCTTATGTAGATCTTGAACACCATGAGACTTTCAACACCGTGCTGAGAGGATCATGATCGCAGGCATGCATGTATATGGAGAGACCAAACAAGCCATGGAAGGAACAATAGCACAGAGAACTAGCAATATCTCCCAAAAAATTTCAAATTTCACAAAATAAATGCCTTAACAAAGCTCTAGATTTCAATGAAAGCAATTTAAAAATAGACAACCAGTTACAGGGGTGGCTCTAATACCATATCGGAGGATTCACCAAGGTTCAAATAATGAGGATGCACGAGTCGTGGTTGCATGGGACGAAGCAAGTGAATACCACAAAATGCTAAAGTAAATGAAATCAAACAAGAGACAATTGCATAGACAATTTGGAGAAAAGCCAATATTCCATTAATGTAAGATGGCCAAAGTGAAGAATACATATAGGAGAGCATGTAAGTAACTCCTGCACAAAAGGTGGTCAAAGCACCCCAAGAATAGACTATAACTCCTCCATGAAAGGTGGTGACAGGGTGCTAAGAATAGAGAAGTAACTCCCATACTCGGAATAGCCAGTCAAAGGAGTTACTTATGACATTCATATGACACCTATGACACACCTATGACACACATCTCCACATAAGCTAGCCTATCCCACGAATGTAGGAAAACTCCATGTATGCACAAATATATAATTTTCCTAATTAAATAATAGGGAAAAAAAACTTACACTAACACCCACAAACTTGAATTGAACTGCTCTGACCCTTATCAATATTTTGATCTCCTTTTACTCATGAAAATTGGCAAGTAAAGTACTTTGCAAAACCCAACTTGCACTGGAACTGGCCATAGACCCTTTCGAGTTTGTCAAGTGCTCCTGCTTATTACTTGTAAAGTTTATAAGTAATGTTATTTTGAGAACCCAATTTGCTCTATGAGTGTTAGAAAAGACCAATGCTTGATGAGACAACACATGCATCTACACAAAAGTAACTTTTCCTTGATTTTTAAAGGGTTAAGACTTGGTTTCAGGGCAAAAGGTCATGAAGAACAAGGTTTCAAAGCAAAAAAAGAGGGGGGGTGCCCATTTTGGCATGCAATATTCACAAAATGGTCAACAAATTGGCAACTCACTAGGGAAGCATGCTTGCTATGCTTGAAAAGACTAGTGGCATAAAAGTCCATTGGGCATGGAGTCAGTATGCAGCTTGAAAAGTTGACAATAGCCTTGTAAGGACTTATGAACCAGTAAATATTTACCTCAAACAAGGAAAAACACACACAATAGGACAAAAACAAACAAACTTGTGCAACAACACTTAGGGAAAATGAGAAAAAATAAGGAAAACTATGTACATGACAACAAAAACTTAGTAACAATGCTGAAGGTATATCCCATTATCTAGGATATGTAGCTCTTCACCATCCAACTTGGAGAGTTGGAAATCATTGTGTTGCTTGCATTAGGTGATGACATATGGGCCAATCCACAAAGTGTCAAACTTCATGTGGCTTCCAGGCTTGGCTCGGTCCTCATCCCACTTCAAAATAATGTCACCTTCTAAAAAAATCTTTGGCATAGACCTTTTGTCAAAATTCTTCTTTGTTTGTTGTTGATGGCTGGTCATGGCATCCATGGTTTGGTCTCTCACTTCTTGAAGCTCCATTAGCTCACAATATCTAACTTCTAGGCTATCACTCTCCATCAATTGTAGCTGATGGGCAAGATCCAAGGCTGGTAACTCAAGTGAGATAGGAATTCTAACTTCCCTTCCATACACAAGTGTGTATGGTGAATTCTTGATTTCCCTCTTTGGAGTGATCTTATTTGCCCAAAGAGCTATCTTCAACTTGGCATGCCAAGTCCTTTGATTTTCCTCTATTGTCTTTTTTATGATCCTAATCAAATTCTTGTTTGTGAACTTGGCCAACCCATTTTCTTGTGGATAGTAGTTGGAAGAAGTGTTGAGATAGATGCCATACTTCAATGCCCACTCACTTGTATTTATTCCCTAGAAAGCCAATGCATTGTCTTAAATGATTGTGGTTGGGACCCCAAATCTTGTCACTATGCCTTCATAAAAGTCTAGGACTGCACTCTCATTGGCCTCTTTCAAAGCTATAGCCTGTACCCACTTTGTGAAATAATTCGTGGTAGTCAAAACCCACTTGTGGCCAACACTAGAAGGAGGATTGATCAGCCCTATGAAGTCCAATCCCCATTGCATGAATGGATGTTCCACCTAAATAGGATAAAGAGGCATGGCAACCGGCCATTTTTTCTCATCAAAGAAGGCAAATTTTTGACATTTTCTCACCCAAGCATGAGTTTTTTAAAAGAAAATTGGGCCAAAAGTAACCAACCCTCATAATCCTTGCAGCTTTGGCCTTGGGAGCAAAGTGGCCACCAGCTGGTCCATCATGGAACTTGGATAGTACCTTCTCAACTTGGTTTGAATTAATACATCTCAAGATCACCCCTAAAAATTCTTTTCTGAACAACACTCCATCAACTAGGACATAAGGAAGAGATTGGAGTCTAAAATACCTCCTCTTGGTCCTATCAAGACTTTGTGGACACTCACTAGTTTGAAAGAAATGAACCATGTCTTGTGCCCAGCTCTTCATGATTGTAGGTACAACTATTATAGGTTCATCATGGAGTACCAAAACATCCTCATTTGGCTCTTTTAAATATGTATCAAGGTGTTCACATAGCCCTCTTCCTCTTACCAGCTTGGTGGTCTTGATCTCTACTTTATACTCCATTACTTTGGTGATCCAACCTGCCCTTTTCTCATTCAAGTCTTGGTTCAGCAAGAAGAATTTTACACTAGGATGTGGCACAATGATGTGAACTTTGTTGCTAGACAACATATGTCTAAACTCCTTTAGACTTCATATGTTTGCAAGCACCTGCTTCTCAACATATGTGTATCTAACCTCATAGCCTTTTAAACCTTGGTTAAAAAAAGAAAGAGGTTGTTCTAAATTCTCAACATTTGCTTGAGTGAGCATAACATAGATTATCTTCATTTACAAAGGTGTATTTATTGAATTCCTTGGAGAAGTTTGGACTAGCCAGGGTAGGGGCTTGGGTGATAGCTTGCTTGATGCCTTCAAAGCTTTCTCTTCTTACCATCCACGTGAATGTCTCATCCTTCCTTAGCATGAAAGATAGTGGCTTGACAAGCTCAACAAAGTTAGGAATGAATCTCCTAATGAAATTTATCTTACCAAAGAAACTTTGCAGGCCCTTCTTGTGCTTAGGCAAGGACAATTCTAAGATGACATTCACCCTCTCTGGATACTTGGACATGCCTTCCTTCAAAATGACATGGCTCAAGATCTTGCCTTCGTAGACGACAAACATGCATTTTTTTGGATTGAGAGAGATGCCAAACTCTTTACACCTTTCAAATATTTGCCTTAGGTACTTCAAGTGTTCACTTGCCTCCTTAGAGAAGATTGTCACATCATCAAGATAAACCAACACAATGTCATTGATCAAACCTTGGAAAGCGATGTCCATAACATGCTAAAAGGTAGCTCCAACATTTGACAATCTGAATGGCATCTTCTTATAGGTATATGTTCTCTACTTGGTGGTGAAGGTTGTCTTGTATTGGTTACATTATTGCACTAGGATTTGATTGTACTTAGAGTATCCATCTAGGATAGAGAATAGTTCACTACCTATCACCATCTAAAGAATTTGCTCTATACTTAGAAGGGGATAGTGATCTCTCAGTGAAACTCTATTCAGGTCTCTGAAATCCACACATAATGTAACTTCTCCATTCTTCATCCTAATAGGGACCAAATTGGCCAGTCAAGAAGAGTGTTTGATAGGAAAAATGATCTTGGACTCTATCAGTTTGGTGAGCTCCTTCCTCATTAGAGCCTCGATATTTGGATTGATTAGCCTTTATTTTTACTTGATGAGTTTGGCACCTTCCTCCATCTCAATGGCATGTTGGGACAAGCTTGGATCAAAGCCCTTCAAATCACCATACTCCCAAGCGAAGACATCATCAAACTCTTGACATAACATAATGAAATCATGCTTTTCCTCATTGGTACACACCTTCCCAAGTGCAAGTAGCTTATCCTTGTATATCTCTACCCTTTCATATTTTTCCTTCTTGGTTGACATGATTTCTTTGTCTCTATTGAGTTGGTCATCTTCATTGAAAATGCTCTCAAGAGTTACCAAACATTTAGGAAGCATGTTGGTCTTTTGTTGAATAATCTGCCCATCATACTACTACTATAGCTTGGACTAATTTTTGGAAGCAAACTCAATTTCTTCCTACAAGAAAAGTGTTATTTTCTGGTCACATTCAAACACCTACCAAGTGGTGACATTATCTGGTATGGAGGGCCTCACAATCACCTTTAAATGATGTTGATTCTTGTTTTGTCTCATCCCCTTTAGGATGTCAAACTGAGCACGAATTGCTGCTAGTCTATCAACATGTTTGTTCTCCTCTCTTGGAATGGAAGTGATGTTGAAAGCAATGACGTTCTTTACAAGGTCCCACACTCTATGCTTATAAGAATTGAGTAAGGAGTTCTTGGTCAAGCTTTGACCTATTATTTAGTTCACAATCAACTCACTATCTCCAAACCCCTGTAATTTTTTGATTCCTCTCTTCCTTGCCCATTTTAGGCCATGAACAAGGGCCTCATAATCTGCTACATTATAGTTACAGGAGAAATGAAACCTAAAAGTTGATAAGTATTTATCCTTTGAAGGTGAAACCAACATTTCCCCACCACCAGCTCCCAACTTGCTTCTAGATCCATCAAAGAACAACTGCCATAAACCACAATGTTCTTGGTTTATCTTCATCAATTTCAACATGAAAGCATCTTTCTCATGCATGTAGTAGACTCCAAGACCAGCTTCTTCTATGAACTTGTAAGGATCATGCTCAAATTTTTCATTCCTAATTCATCTAGGAGCAGGTCAACAACTCCTACAAGGGAAAATGATGGAGATTGATCCACCTAGAGCTCTTCTTCATCAATGATTGCATAGTTCATATTTACCACTTTGGCCGAGTATGGCTCCAAGTGATCCTTATGGATGGGCTCTGACTCAATCTTCACTTTAGTTCCATACTTTATCCTGAAAATCATGTAAGACTAATTGGCTGCCAATTATCCACCTATCTTGGATGTGAAATCCCTTGATAAACAAAGAGTGAAGTAAGGAGGAACATCTACCACTACCACATCATGAGGAATTGAGAAGGTTGGATAGGCATGGAGAGTCAAATTCAAACCTGTTTCCACTCCCAAGGTCTTAGATGGTGATCCATCCAACTGTAGAACTCCTTTGGTCATTTGATCATACTTGAGACCTAGCTTATCAGCTATGCATTTGGGCATAACTGAGGTGCTTACTCCACTATCAATGATGCAATTATAGACTAAAAAATCACCAATAATTAGGGATAAATAGAAGGGAGGGACCTTTTCATCTTTATTTTCTTGACCAACCATAGGAGGAGCCCCATTTACTACCAACACATTATCATTTCTTATTGGGACAACTTGCTCACCCAGCCTGTACAATTCCTTTTTGTCCTGGCAGTGCTAATGAATCTCACAATGAGATATTCATGTGCAGCTTCTTCATTTGATCCACTATATTGATTGAAGTATTTCCCCCATTAGAGTTTTCCTTGAGAACATATGTAACCTATGGTGTAACCTGAGGAGCTAAAGCTACAACCATTGGCTTAAAATTGGGAAAATTTTGATTTGTTTATGGTCTTGGGGTTGCTTCAGGTACGCTTCCTACTTGATTGGGTGAAAGAGATGCGATAGGTTCTCGAGTGGCTGCTTGAGCTTCATCCATGGCTCTTGTTATGGACATGGTGTTGGATACAACACCAACATTCATATTACTTGTGCTCCCCACATAGTTGACTGCATAGAACTCTCCTTCCAAGTGATTCATGAGAGTGGAATCAGATTGAGCCTACCTGCAGTCTATCCCAAGTTGTGTTGACATCTCAAAATTTGAAAATTGGGCTACCTGATCACCTTATGTAGTCATGCTTTGATTTGGTAACTCACTAGTATAAGCAATTTGTTCTTGGCCATGCTCTAAGGGTGGATGGTTGGGTTGCTCCTACACCAAATTATTTTGAGTAGGGACAAGAGCCTTGGAATATGAAGGGGCATTTGGATTATAGATTTGATAAGGCTTGACATATGTAATTTGACCTTGCCCTTGATTATAATTCTGGAAGGGATGCCTATTTACTTGTTCAAACTGCTGGTAGCCTTGATTTGGCCTATAACTCTGACCTCATTATCTCTTTAGGGCAAATAACTCAATGGTAACACTCTACAATAGGCTCTTAACTTCATGGATGTAATTTGTAGGGATGTCAGCTTCTCTTGATTAGGTAGAAGAGTTAGAGTGGGCAAAGTAGGCTAAACTGAGGGTTATACATCAGGAAAGAGTGGCATAGGAGGTCTAGGAGCTAGCTTTCCTACTTGAACAAGGTAATTTTTAGTAGCTATGGATATCTTATAAGTAGCGGGTAGAGTGTTTCCACCCATGGATTGTATCATGACAACAATGTCACTATTTAGGGCCTTCAAGTAGTAAAGGAAAGCATAGCTTAGGTTTGGCCTCACAAGAATTGGGATACTGTCCCAAGTCTTTTGAAACCTAGTGTTAAAATTGTGCTTAAACTCATGTGGGGCTCTTTTCATGGTGCTTAATTGCTTAGCTAGAGACAAATGGTCACTTTTTTCACCAAACCTATAGGTCAAGAGGGTCCCTAACTCATTCCATGAGCCAACTGAGTTCATTGGCAAGGTCCCGTACTAGTCCAAAAATTTCCCTTTGAAGGACAAGGCTAGTGATCTTATGGCTACATTTTCTTCAATGATTTATGGATGTTGTAGAGGTTTTTTATGTTTTTAATATTCTCAACAACAGTGATTGGGCCCTCTCCACCAAAGGGAGGAACACTTTGGAGAGCTATCCTTGGAATTGGGTCATACTACTAAAGGTTCAAGGGACTTTGACCATTGAAGGCCATAAAAGGGAAATCCCTAAGGGATTGTCATGGATGTGAAAGGATTCAACAAAGGTCTCCTTGAGTAGGTATATTTTATGGCTGGCTTAGGAAAATGGCTTGTTACGTAAGGGTGGGTATTTGCAAACCTCAGCCTTTTTGTTAAGTTCAAAGGTAAATCAAAAAATTCAAAAGGGACACCCCTAGAAGAATATCTTGTAGTGACATTTGTCATGGGATGCCAGTTTAGTCATTAACTAGAGACTTGGTTTCCTAGTGGAGTTGCTAGGTGCTAAATATAGCTCCTTCTTTTGGATTTTTTAACAATTTCAAGACCAATACCAATCTTAAAACTTGTAGGACATAGAAATTGTCCCACCAAGCATGCCAATTTTTTTTTATGTGGTGGATTGCACCCTATGAAGGGAGGCTAAGCTCTCTTCATCCATGTAACACAATGGAGACATCCCTCTTGTTGTGGGTTGTAAACATGAGGGATGAATCTCTAGATTAGGGGCTAGCTCCCCTTGATGCACCTTGAGGCCCTAGATTTCTTACTGCTAACAATGAGGGGGATGAAAAGGGATAGAAATACTGAAATCAAAACCTACGCCAAAGCGATGATGCACCAAAATATTTGGTCTACTTAGCTTTGACATACACTTTACACTAGAGATAAGTAAGCATACACTTCATTTAAATGAGAACCTTTGTTGCATCAATGTTTCAACAGGGGGTCTTATGGGATACAGGGAGGGAGAACTACCAGAGATGTTCTAAGACATAATATGAACAACTTGTTCACATGAACCTATACTCCTTCAAACACTTCTTGTGACCTGCAAGAGAAGAAAATCACTATGCACTAGATATGCTAGAATAAACTTATGAAAACATGAAAAGAAAATGACTTAATACAAGATAAAACCATAGACATATGTAAAAGTGCAAACTCAAATGGAGGTAAAATGCTCTTTCTGATTCAAGGTGAATTCCTTTAGGGCTTCGGAATACAAGTTGAGAGATCCCTTTTTTTCAAATGAGAAGTTACAAATATATAGATAACTAGAAACAAGATAGTTGATAAATCAAGGAATGGAAACCCATGCTGAGTTAAACACTTCTACAGAGACCACAAGACCATGTTGCTACCATTTTCTTCAAATTGAATATGGGAGAGCCATGTTGTAGATGTCCAAGTCACCGCCCTTGCTGTCCTAGGCCTACAAAATCATGGGATACTCCTTCTAACAACTGACAAAGCCATCCCCAAGTTGTTGTGGTTGGACCATGCTCTCTTTAATGTTGGGTGTAACTAGTTGTGCATTAATGGTGAAGCATGAAAACATGGGTTGCTCTCCTCTATAGTTCAAAAACCAATTTATTTTATTGGTTTTTGATAGATATTCTACCTAAATGTATTAATCCTTCTACTGAGTTGTCTATGCCACTTGTCTTGGTCTGAGTGGTCATTGATTATGTCCCTTGACTTTGTTAGTAGCTAGAACTGTTCCTTGTTTTTTCTTTTTTACTTTGTCTTTGCCCATGTTTTATCTCTTTCCTTTGACTTCTCCTTTGCCTTGGCCTTGTCTTTTCTTTCTCTTTACGAGTGGGATTTTCTTTGACCATCAAATTTATTTAGATAAAATATTCGAAGCAATTCCTTCAGACATTTTGTCTGAAAGAATTCAACCTTGGCTCACCTTCTTCAGTTTTCCTTCAGACAAAATGTCTGAAGGTAAACTCCTTTTTCTTGTCACTTTTCCCAAAGGGCAAGAGCCATTCAGGCTTCTTGTCTTTGCCCCTTTGCTTCAATCATCTTCCCTCTGTAAGGGCATTTTGAGCCTCTATTTGCCCTTTAAAACTTTTGTATTGGTCCTTATGTCGACAAAAATTCCTTCACAAGGTCCATTTTGCCTTCAAACGTACCCTTTAGAAGTTTTGTTAAGGTCTATTTCATCTTTTAAGTGCCCCCCGCAAGGGCACATACCCTTCAGGGAAATTGCAAATGACCCTATAGAATACCCAGGTGCCTTTCATGGAAAAACACTTACCTTAAGAAGTGTCTAAGACCAATTCGGGCTCTTCCAAAGGACTTACTCAAAAATCTTGAAGTAAAGATGTCGCAAAAAACCTTATTGCTTCTTCTTTACCCTTTTGGGTTTGTGAATGACTCCAACTCATGAAAGATCATAAGTCGAGTAATCCCAAAAACCTGAATTGAACTACTCTAACCATTATCAGGTTTTTGAACTGCTTTTACTCATGAAAATTGGCAAGTAAAGTACTTTGTAAAACTTGAATTACACTAGAACTAGTTATAGACCCTTTCGGGTTTGTCAAGTGCTCCTGCTTATTACTTGTAAAGTTTATAAGTAATGTTGTTCTAAGAACCTAATTTGCTCTGTGAGTGATGGAAAAGACTAATGCTTGATGAGACAAAACCTGCACCTACACAAAAGCAACTTTTCCTTGATTTTTAAAGGGTTAAGACCTAGTTTCAGGGTAAAAGGTCATGAAGAACAATGTTTCAAAGTAAAAAAAGAGGGGGGGGGGGGTGCCCATTTTGGCATGAAAGATTCACAAAATGGTCAAAAATTACGTGCACTCAAATAGTGATAAGTATAACGGTGATATGGAGCCACACACAACCTAACGGAGGCATTTAACTTTGGTCATAGCCTTGACACACATTACATGTATACTTAAGATTACATTCAGAATAGCCAATGGTTTTAATAAAATAGAGAGAGGCAATGCAAGTACCTGAGCCCTCATCAATCAAGGCATGCCTGACTTGGATATCACCAATTTAGACACTAATAAAAAGGGTAGGATCATCCACACAAAGTAAATTCTCATCGGGGTTCATAGAAGCAATGGGGAATTTGAGGGAAAGAGAAGTGTCCATTATTTCATCAATGTGTATGGACATCTCTTTGCACTATTATAAAATGCTATATTCTGATATAGATAAGGTGGCTTCACATCCTATTAGGGGAGGATGAGGGATGCTCATTTCAAATAGGAGCTACATAAGATTACGATGATGTAGAGAAGTTCGTATAAGTTCAAGAAATGGGATTTGAGATGGGAGATTAGTAAGTTTTGTGATAGGATCCCATTCATCATAACCCATAAGGGGACTATTGCAAAGAGGTGCACAGTGTTGAAGGAGGTCCTCAGAAGGAGGATCTAAAGTACATGTTAATTTATGTTGATAGGATGTGGGGGATTTAATTGGAGGACAAGTTTATTGATTGTTTTGAGAGGATGGGGTAATTGACACAAGTTTGGTTTGAGATAAATTGAAAGAAGTATTAATAAAATTTTCAATATCATTAGTGATGCGTAAAGAATTTGGAGGGGTGTTATAAATAGTATGATAAATGTTATCCAAAATAGGTGTTGGAATTGGTTTATCAAAAGATATAAGGTCTTCTTGCCCCAACTCCATTAAGTGAATTGGAGAAGAGTCTTGGATAACATGAAAAGTGTGAGACAATTGAGGAATGTGGATGGGATGAGAATCAATAAAGGCAACTACCCTTCACATATTGGTCATATTGACCACATTCTCTTCAGGAGTTGGGTCTATAAGATTGCCAACATTATTGGTATAAGGAGTATGATTATCATTGTTATCTTAGAGATTTAGAAGAGGATCTTTGTAGATGGCCAAATGAGCATTAGCTTAGTTCATTGCTTGAGATTTAGTTTGTATTTCTAGTATTTTAAGGCAATGTCATAGGTTTGTCAATGTTTACAAATGATATAATCATGGTTGAAATTGGGACCAAAGAAAAAATCCATAGTCAAATTACATAATTACTTACAAGTTTCATGAGAATGACTCAAACTAGCAGGAAACCAATAGAATTTATTAGGATCATACCAAGATTTCATGGGACAAGTGGGATCAATCTCTCATAGAAGAGGCCTTGGTAGACACTTTTGTATCTCCACTAAGGATAAAGGTTTATGAACATTGATGTTACTGGTTGAAGCCAAATGAAGATTAGGGATGTGGTTGGGAGGCGAAGCTTGTTCCAGAGCCTGTTTGGGATCAATAGCTTGAATATTTTGAATGGTATCATAATAATTGATGACACCATCATTAATATCATGAAGATTTTTATTTTTTATTAAATTATGAGTACCCATAGAAGGTTGGGATGGCTCAAATTTACACAAGAGGAAATCTTGGTCCTTGGCTTGGTCAATGACATCTTCCAAAGTATGTGAAGAGAGAGTCTGGACTCGATATTGAAACTTAGGATAAATAGCATTGGCGAATAGATGAAAGAGGTTATTATATGCATATTGTGTTCACATTTTTTAGAAAAGGTCTTCCACCATTTGATGAAATCTTGTGTGGTTTCTGTCTCAAGTTACTTACAATTAATAAAATGGGCCAAGGTATTTTTAAGGTCATTAGTTTAAAACTCTTATATTAAAGCATTAACTAAATCTTCCAAACTAGTGATGGAATTAGATTTGAGTTGGTTATACCAATGGAAAACATCTCCAAAGAGAGTTTTGGCTAATAGCTTGGTAGTGGCAAAAGTATTTAACTTGACCCAATCTTTGTATAAATTTCCAAATATTTTTAAGTGTAGAGTAGGATCGATTGACCCACTATAACTAATGGTAGGGATGATACCTCCTATATCTATGTTAGCAATACGAGGTGTAAGGGGTTCATTTTGAAGGTGCTTGATTGTTTTGTTAACAAGAGGAGGTTGAGGGATAAGATTACCATGGGAATCCTAAAGAAGAGGTGGGGGTGGGGTATTTTGGTTATGTGTTCCCCATAAACCCTGTTGAGGGTGATTTTGGAGATGGATAAGATGATTTTACATTTTCATCATTTGGTTGGCATTGTTAGCTTGAAAAGCATTCATTTGATTAAGAGTTTACAATAAAAGTTGATGGGTTTGAGTGGTGTTATTTGAAGTATGTGAAACATTGGCATTGGTATTAGTGGCTTGGGTATCGTTATGAGTGGTAGCATGCATTTTATTAGTATATTGAGAGGAATTTTTAGTGAGACACTAGTAGCATGATTTTCTTGTGTGGAAAAAGATGCACTAATAGATGGATGAGAAGAAACAACACTAGAGGCATGATTACCATGGGTAGCAAATGATGCACTAGTCTAAGAATTGAGAAGAATGGGTCTTATAAGAGGTCCACTAGATGTAAAAATTACCATGTTAGTAGATATACTTGGCATGGAGGTGGAGGAAATCAAAGAGGAAGAGGTCATATTATGAGAAGGGATCAAAAGAGAAGGAAGAGGTTGAGAGGCAAAGAAGCTATTGCCCCCAAATCCATGTGAGAATGTGGGGGAAGGTGAATGGGGCTCCTTAGTTTGACCAATTATCATAAGATGGTAAATAATATATGGATCTTTTCCTCAATGTTGAGAAAATTCATTGATGAAGAAGAGCACTTCTGAAATATATTGTAATTCAAGCTGATCTTCTAAGGAGAAAAGAGGCTTGCAAACTGAAGATGAATGGGGAGGGGTCTCATAGTTTGTAGTGTGAGTGGGTATATGCACATTAATTTCATCTAGGGTAGGAGTCACAAGCTGCTTATGGGATATCCTATTGGGATTGGTAAAACTCGTCATAGTTGTTGAGTATAACTTAGTGTTATCTTCAAACGAGAAGTTCATGATGATGGAGAAAAATTAAGGAAGACTAATATGATGCAAAGGCAAAGAGGTATAAAGGATAAAAAATCCAACATGTCGAATGTGTTCTATAATCGAATAGGCAAAGAAGAGTACAAAATCATACAGGTTGACTCTATATTACATACAAGGTATGAAACAAGCTAATAAGGATATAGAGTCATATTGGTCAACTTAGTTATATAACCTGACTAGTATAAAAGGATACAAAATCATACATGTTGAATCTGTATTGCAAATTGGGAGATAAAGTAAGTTGAGAAAGATACATAGTCGTATAGATCAATTGTGTACTGTTGATAGGTGAAAACATAGTCTATAAGAGACTATAATGAACATAATGATAATTTGCTAAAATAGGGAATTTTTTTTGTAATATAAGTGAAACAAGAAATGAAAGCAAACACACAAATTATTGGATCAACGTGAGTGATACAATTGGAGCACACAACACAAAACCTTGAACAACCATTAGCTAATGCAAGTTTTTGTAATACAACACTTAATGATCAGAGAGCAAACAAACAACTAAAAATTAAGTGCTAAGTGGTCATCCTAAGTGTTATTATATTATTAGGAAGTATTAATTTAAGTGTGATAGGAAAGATGATTGAAAATAGAGAACTAGAAAGTAATCTATAGATGGTTTTAAGATTTTAGGATGAAAGGGATTTGTGTTGGTAATGGTACTGGCTTAGTATTATGGCCTACCCCCTCACTTCACAGTCCCACAGTGATAAGGGTGTCAGTGCTTTGCCAATATATACCATTAGCCATGTATTTATACTTAGTTAGAAAACCAAGTCGGCTTCCCCCTTGGTGATGAAATCCAAGTAGGTAGACCTTGAGAAGACAAGTGTTTTAAATGCATTTTGAATATTGTGTGATTTGGTAGTGTGTGAAAAAGATAAAAATAGTGTAACTAAACAGTAATTTAAAAAACTACCTATTTAGACTATGTGAGTTACTCTAAGCATGCAAATAATTGAAAATGAAAGTGTGAATTAATTACTAATAAATAGTTGTTAATTTCTTGATTTAGACCAGTACAGAGTTGGTTTAGATGACACCGTATGTAAACAGTATAAAACATAGTTGATTGGATTGCTACTATTATGTAGAAATAAAGTATTTAAGAATAGAGTTGAATGGGTCGACTATATCTTTCAGGTAAAAGATAAGTTACAGAATTAAGTTGACCAAGTCAACTTAGTTGGCTATATGATTACAATTTTGAATACTGCTAACTTGTATAAAACAAAACTAAAGAAAGTACTGAAATGACAAAGGAAGGAAAGAGAGGAACCTTGATGGGCTTGATGATGATTAGGATTGAAAATTTTATGTTGAAGTGCCTTGAATGCTACTTCCAAATTATGCAAACTAAGTTCACTAGTTCGAACTAGTTCTACAAAACTCTGTGTGTTGAAGAAAAGATAGATGACTAAGTAGACTTATTTGACCTATTTTATTGATCTAAATGTTAATAGAGAGAATAAAATGATAAAGTCAACCTATTTAACCTTGTATGCTTATCTATAACTAAGGAAGAGTACTGTGTTGACCTATTCCATACAATAATATGTATCTGATAAAGACTTGCACAGATAGAACATAGTCATTTTGATGTGAAAGTGTGTTAAACTTATGCATATAAAGTTAGAACTATACCAACTGGTTTGATAGATTATTGTAAATATGAAAAAATAATAAGATGATAGAAATGAAAACATGAAATAAAACTTGGAAGGGTTAGATTCACATCGAGTTCACTAGAATGTATGTAATGGGAGATGCAACATATCTATAAATCAATCTTAGATCAAAGAAGATAACTCTTACTTACACTTTCGATTGGAGATACATTATATAATCAGGGTCATGACCAAGATGGATCCACTAAACCTAATCAAGGGATATCTTACCATAATAAATTCACTAGGGAGGGTTTTAAAGCCTCTAGTCAAGCAAAATTATACAATAACACTAACTAGGGCCTATGTTTTTATATTCACTAAACTAATAACAAGTAAAGTCTAATCTAGTGCTCACCAAATCTTGTGGCACAAAGTGGGGGTAAAAAAAATTAAAAGTAAATATGCATAGAAGACATATACTCACGGTAATGTATACAAAATCCTAGTGCATGGAATAAAATTACAAATGCATATCTATCTACTCTTACAAGGGAGGAACAAAGTTAGGAATACTTACCTTTGAAGACAAACCTATCGATCCTCAATATCTCCTTTGGACAAGGTGATTTTCAAGAGGTTTTTGTGGTATGTAAGGATGACAAGGTAAATCATCTCTAGGCTACACAACCTATCAATGCATCCAAAAGACTTCTCCACAAGATAAGATCTGTGTCTCCAAAGAAAGTATGAAACCCTAATCTTACTCCTCAAGTAGAATGGTGGATAAACAAATGTGAAATATATCTTACTTATTCTTCTCTTATATTAGAAATGGTAAAATGAATGTGTTTATAGAGGTGGATCTAACCCTAATCCTTTCCAAAAGTTTAGGCCGACAAGGTTGACCTAGTCGACGTAGTATTGTTATTGACAAAAACAAATTAGGTCACACACTAGGTCATCCAGGGGCCGACCTAGACCCTAATAAGTTTTATCAATAAGAGTACAAGGTCGATGGGGCTGAATATGCAACATAAACCATCAAAAAGGGTTTTAGGTTAGGGAAGGGCTAATGAAAATGGTAAATGATTAGATGAGGGTGCAAAATAGGAGGCAAAGCTTAGGTGAATGGTTTTAGGAGGCAGGTATGTCTATGGTAAATGGAAATAAGGGACAACAATCCTGTGAAGCACCAATGGTTTACCCACCCCTTTTATGGTTCACCCCTTAAGGCATACACTAAGAGAGTTTGAGACTCGACGGGTTCTTGCAAGATAAAAAACATCAATAATTGATAAAGTTTGAAAATATTTTTTATATACAACACCTTCACTGTCACTTTTGGAGATCATGGATGAGACATCATCACGACTTCCTGAGGATGAATTTTATTGTGCTATAGTTGTTTTTCTTTCATCAACTACTCCTCTTATTTGTGAGGAGATTGTTTAGATGATGATTTATATGAGGAACCTATTATTGTTGCACATTCTAATTTGGAGCTTGTTGCTACTCCCACTATTACATTTGTTGTTTGTCCCACTTTTGATCCACCTACTTATGTGCTTGGTTCCTTTGAGAAACATAATCATGGATGTGGATTTTGCATACTTCATTCTATGGGTGGACTCATGGAGGTTTTGGAAAACTTTTACAGGGTATTGTCTCTCCTATTTGCATTGATATTTCTATAAGTGATGTGTTTTTTGGACTTCTTATTCACAACACTCAGGAGGAAGGTACATTAATGGGAAGAACATGTTATTTTTGGGACTATTTCACCACCTATGTATATAGTTCCTTACATCCTTTCCATCCATGCAAGATATATAATACCGATCTTCATATGGGGTGAAGGAAGTTTTCCTTAGGGGGATTCCATATGAAGCCCTTCCTTCTTTCTTTTCTTCTTTTCTCTCTTTTACATCATTTTGTGGTGGAGTTTTGTTCATACAAGTTTTTTTCCTTTCTCCATTTCATGGATATATATTGTACATGAGTACTTGATCAAGCTTTGTTGCCAGGACTCATACTATGGATATGCCATTTTATTTTTTTGGCTATTTTTAGCCTCTAGCTTCACTTGAGGGGGGTGCTAGAGTTGGTTCTCATGTTTGCTAGGTTTTACAAATAGTTTGTATTTTTCTTAGTTTGTCCTTTTGTAGATTTATCCCATATTGGTTAGCTTGACTTACTTCTTGTTCATCCTTGCCTATATATTCAAGGCTTCTCCTTTGTAACTTATAGAAGTTATTTTATGGATAATATATGATATTAAGTTTATTTTTGCATATCACCTTTACAGCTATTACAACTCTTATTATGATGCTTTTACTATTAATACTTCAAATCTTGAGCTTGGAATGATCTTATTGGCGTTCCTTTAAGATATTCCCATGTTCAAACATTCAATAAGGTTACAATATAAATTTAATCCACATGAAATTTCATATAAATAATCCTCTAACTAAGCAGCTAGCGAAGGGTTATGAAAAACAAGAAGCATTGACTTTCACTTATATAGCTAGTGACATATTTACAAATTATTGAAATAACTACAGGTTCAAAACCTATTTTATATTTATCAAAATTGGTTCATATAAACTGTCACACACAATAACCTGTATATCTCCTTAAACCCTAGTTCAATTCCTTAGGATTTATATTCAACATTTTAAACGTAACAGAATGCACACACAGTCACTATCAAATAAGAGGGTTTTATATGTGCTCAGCCCTCTAGATGGGTCGTACCCATCCTTAGGGTCGACTAGGTATAACACCATATATATATATATATATATATATATATATATATATATATATATATATATATATATATATATATAACTCTAAAATCTAATATAATCAACCAACATCAGATAAATTGCATTCATAAAATGTTTCCACAATGAAAACTAGAAAATATTTTTCAAAAGACCCTACCTCCAACGCTTTTCCAAATGGTGTAAGATCAATTTTATTTTCTTGTTTCCTTGGCTCTCATTATCCACACTTATTTTCTCCAAACCCACTCAACTCTATATATCCATTTGACTACAAATTTTGCATGTCAAAATTCCCCATAAGAACTCCACAAAACTGGGTCTTTTTAACCAAACATCAGTTCTTCATAATTATTTAAAAGAATATCAACATGATAACTTGCCCAAAATCCTCAACAATCGAGTTAAATAGTCAAAAAACCATAATGACCAAGCCATGCAGCTAAACAAAGTCAACATGATTCCCATAATGACTAAAAGAGTCTAGAACAAGCAACTCAAATAAACCTTATATTCTCGAATATACCAAATGAAATAACCACTTTAGCATTATAATCTGCATGATGGTTTTTGACCACAATTAACATGCCAAACAAATTAACCATACAAACCAATATAGTTTGAAAGGCTTTTGACCAACCATAATAATCATGCCTATATCCAAAGATTCAAAATATGCATTCGACCATTCCACATGCATTATGCTTATGGCTAAACCAAGTATATCTTGATTTAAATTTCAAAACCTTCACTAGTTTTAATATGCCCTAAGGTAAGCCATTGCTTTAATAACATAACCAAACCCTCTCTCTATATATATGTTTTAAATATCAACAGAACTCCAAAATCCAACATAATCAACCAACGACAGATAAATTGCATTCACAAAATGTTTCCACAATGAAAACCATAAAATATTTTTCAATAGACCCTACCTCCAATGCTTTTTGAAATGGTGTAAGATTAATTTTATTTTCTTGTTTTCATCATCTCTCCTTGTCCACACTTCTTTTCTCCAAAACCCCTCGACTCCATATATCCATCTGAATGCAAATTTTGCATACCAAATTTTTTCAAAAGAACTCTACAAAACCAGGTCTTTTTAACCAAACACCAATTCTCCATAATTATTTTAAGAAATCTCGGCATGATAACTTTCCCAAAATACTTAACAATCGAATTAACCAATCAAAAAATCATAATGACCAAGCTATGCAACTAAACAAAGCAAATGAAATAATCACTTTATCAGTATAATTCGCATGATAGTCTTTTACCACAATAAACATGCCAAACACATTAACCATGCAAACCAATATAGTTCGAAAGGCTTTTGACCAACCATAATAATCATGCCTACAACCAAAGTTTCAAAATATGCCTTTGACCATTCCACATGCATTATGCCTATGGCTAAAACAAGCATACCTTGATTTAATTTTCAAAACCTTCACTAGTTTTAATATGGCCTAATGTAAACCATTGCTTCAATAACACAATCAAATTCCATTTTTTTAATGAATTATGATTTCCATTTAACTAAACATGAATTAGGATTAGTTTGAAAATCTCATATGTATACAATTTTCTTTATAAAAAACATATTAATTACTTTGCATAGCGTGCTATTATGGTGTTCAAACTAGATACTACCAGTAATAAGTGCAAACATTGTCAAGACAACAAAATTAGACTTCGCATCATAGCAAGATCATATAAGGACATCAAAGCACATGTTACGATGATTATATATATGGAATGAAATCAAACAAAATATTAAAATATGCAAGTGCATTCAGATGTTCCAACAAGATTTTAAACTATATGCAAACATAATAGTCAAACACAACCTACTGAAGAAAACACATTAGTAATTTAATGCATGTTGCGAGCAATAATATCTAACAACTAGCACATAAACAACATACATCTATTCTACATGGTGTGTGCAGGGTTCCTATATCATTCTCACATTCCTTACTTGTCTTCATCTGCTTCATCCTCTCGATGATACCCTCCCTCAATCATACTCAGGAGGGTGGACTCCATCCTACATCCACCTCAGTACAAATAAACAATAGTTAGACCAAATCAAGACATAATTACAATAAATTGTTGTAACAGAATAAACTGTATAATCATGATCAAAATGTATTATAACAAAATATAAATAGTTAACTATCATGATCACAAGTAATAAACACTGTCCATAATCAACATACTACGAATCCAATTACTTAACACATTAAGTTAACCAATCATTAACCACATAATCCAGTAATTAATAGATTAATGAGTCTAGAGGAAAATTGGGATGTACCAAAAAATAAGAAAGCTCCATGAATAAATGAGCCCCTAGGACCCTTTAAAAGACCTCAAAACTCTATTTTTTTACTAAAAACCTAGATTTATTTAAATAGATAGAGGCATGTGGTTTTAACCAAACATAGTTTTTTCTCCTAAAAATACATTGGAAGATGCAAGAAACAAGCTCCAGTTCAAACCTTACTGTTGAAATGAACAAAATGACATACTAAAATGAAAATAATAACAATATAAACAATGAAAATAAAACCCTAAATTATCTAAAAACTCTCACACACTGCTCTAATGGAGCATAAAAATACCCAAGAGCCCACAAGGATCACATCTCCCTTGAATGAATTTTAATGGTTCTAGAATTTATTTGTAGGTGAGGGAGAATGGAGTATTTATAGAAAAATCTAAGGAAACCTAAAAAACTTCCTATTACCTATGGGATTTCGCACTCACTCATGATTGGTCAGATGACTTTCTTGAATCCCATTGGCTTGCTTACCTCATGTGACTTTTTCTAATTCATAATTAACAAAAATAGGAATAATAGAGATATTTCTTAGGATAAAACTAATAACATAAGTACGCTTAAGTTTATAGTGTGAATGCCACACTAGACCATCACTACCAATGCATATGTGTCCATAGAATCAAATCAATTCATGTAGGCTTCAAAGAATAATATTGTGAAGATTTGGCCTTCACTTTATGTTTATATTCGATGATTTTTTTCTCTATGATCTATTTTTTTAATTATTGGTAAACACTTTTGAGCCGGAGTTATGAACCGTAAATTAGGGTGTTGAAAGGTCTTACAATCTAAAA
The DNA here is from genome assembly GCA_037957365.1 of Torreya grandis. NCBI lineage: Eukaryota > Viridiplantae > Streptophyta > Pinopsida > Cupressales > Taxaceae > Torreya > Torreya grandis. The sequence goes on along the minus strand of JARHVA010003990.1, from coordinate 151,426 downwards.
CAATGTAGAAGAAAAGATATTACAATGAAGGCTCTTGAAAAGTGCTTCTACTAGTGGAAAACAAGAAACATACAAAGGAATCTACAAATATCCAATGAAAAAAAACCTCAAGTGGTTTTGTTAGGGTCCCACTAACCTGTAGCACATCTAGTAGGACATGTAAGCCTACACAACGAAACAACAACTGAATCACAAGAAGAAAACAACTGAAGCACAACAAAGAATTAAGAGAGTTTTGAATGGATCCCTAAATTACACATGGGACAAAGGAATCAAAATATATCCTTATAAACTCAGCCTCAAAGGGTTTCAACAGGGTCCCTCAACCTTGAATGAAACATGTTCCTCGTAAAATTTAGCCATCTTGAATCAAGAGCTCAAAACTAAATTACATCAGTTAAAACTTACATATAAAGTAACATGTCTCTTGTGCACCCAAATATCGATCAACAAATATTGTTGTTAAAAATTTCTTGTATATTAACACTACTTGATCATTTGGACTCGTGTCACATGATCCTCTTTCTCAATAACCACACATACTCAAACAAAACTTTCTCTACCCTTCTTTATATATATATATATATACTCTCACAAAACTTTCTTTACCCTTCTTTATATATATATATAATTTTTATTCATAATAACATTTCTAATGTTATTAGTATTGTACCCTATGATCCAAATTATGATGTGTCCTAGAGAGTTAAACTCATTATTGTATCACACAACCATATCTTTGATTCTTCCAAGAACATCATTATATACTAACCCATGCAAATCATGAAGTTGAAATATAGACCAAAACACTTATCATCGTAAATATTTCCCTGTTTTTTCATAGGATGGATGTTCCTTCATGATCTTAAATAGATTGTAAAGCACCTAGAAAGATCAACATTAATAATTAACATCTTTCTACCCAACTTTAAGATGCATAATAACCTTCAAGAAAAATAGTGTTCTTTTATGGTGATAAGCTCAAAATTTACATTGATAAATTTTACTAGCGTTTAAAGTGTACATTGGATCCTAGCTTTAGGTTTTTATCATTCACTTGTACCCGTAAATGTATACCCCAACACAGTTGATAGATTTGAAAGCTATTTGAGGACTTTTCAAACCATTTTTTTATTAAAATTATAACCATTCAAAAGATCATGAATCCCCTGATAAGATTAATAGTTCTAATCGAGCCCACCAAGGTTTCATTATTACCAAATATAATGGTCAAAATACCAATAAGGGTTGGGAGTTTATATTTACAGATGTTGATCTTCTTGTTTAGGAAGGAGAGGGAGATAAGTCGTAGGATTCGCTTTTTCTATCGTCATTTTCGGTTATTATATTTATTGCGTCAGTTTAAATGTTATCTTTATTGTTATGTGCAATTTTATTTGCTCTTTTAGTTATTATGTACTGTTGATTTGATATTTCGTTAAGCGGTTCTGATTGATTCTCTGCTAAAACTTACCTTTTCTTGAAGATTATTTATCCTCGTTTTGACTTTATTTATGGGGTGTGACTTTTCCACCCCTTTTTTTTTGTGCGATTAACATTATACTTATTTATATTAATATATATATATTCTTCAATAAAAAAAAATAACAATAAAAATTTAGGTTAGAAATAAGCCCTCGACAATTTCAATTTCCTAAAAATTCGATATTATGATACTACAATATACTTTAAAAAAAATTATAAAAAAAAAAACACAACAATAAATCATATTATAAAATTATGATAAGTGATCATTCAATTTACTTATTCTAAATATATCAACTTTGTACTTTAATTTATTTTCTAGTATTTATATTTTAATACATACCACTAATTTTGTCTTGGTAACTTAAAAATTTAAGTGAATAGTATTCAAATTTGAAAATGTATATTTTCGAGGCAAAACGGATACAATGATATATATTCAAGTAAAAACCTCATTCCTACATAGTACGAAAGAGTCCTTTGACATCTTTGTGATAGTTCAATTTATATATTTTAACTTTGTACTTTAATTTGTTTTCTATTGTTTGTATTTTAATAAATACCATTAATTTTATTCTAGTAACTCGGGAATCTAAGTGTACAATACAAATTAGAAAATGGATACTTTCGAGGTAAAATGGATACAATGATATATATTCTAGTAAAAAGCTCATTCCTTACATGACATAGTACAAGATAGTCCTTGAACACTATGTTAAGGGTGTTATTTTAAATTAGTGTAAATATTTAAATAATTTTATTTAAAAATGTTGAGAGAGATCAATTTTAAACGGTCTATTCTAGATTTATCGCATATTAATGATTATATTATTTTCTTTATAAATATTTTTTGATCGAATTCTCTAAATAAAAATTAAAAAAGTATATATGAAAGTCAAATAGACACTAAATTTAAGATTGAATTGTCTTAAGACGATCAAATAGATGTCAACTTTAAATTCATCCATTAATTCTTAGCATCTCACGACATTACAAACCATCACCACCTTAACTATCATTATAAAATAACTATCAACATAACAATATACAGATAAAGGCTCTTAATAGTTGTTGGTTATCTTCAAGATTAATGGTGACTATTATTTGGATTATACATTTGGTAGTATCTGATATACAGATAACATACAGATAATAAATTATATGGAGATTTGAACCTTTAATTGTATCCCAAATCAATCTACATTCCGATCGAAAAACATCATCAATTCAAAAAATATATACAAATAAAATCTTACAACTATTAATATAAAATACCTATTAACATAACAATTCCTTATAATTTTATGCATCATAAAATAAAAAGATTTAAAAAACTATCCCATCCATGGAAGCTATCAGGGATCCTGCCAAAGCATTAAAAAAATTATAAATACTTCACCATGAGACGTGATAGTTCAATTTATACATTGAAAATATGTAGGCTTTGTACTTAGTTTTTGTTTTCTATTGTTTGTATTTTCATATATTCCTCTAATTTTGTCTTAGTAACTTAGAATCTAAGTGTACGGATTGAAATTAGAAAAGGACACTTTCAGAGCAAAATGGATACAATGATATATATTATATTAAAAGTTCCATTCCTAATATAATATAATATAATATAATATAATATAATATAATATAATATAATATAATATAGTACTATATTGTCCTTTGACATTATGTTTAAGGTGTTATTTAAAACTAAAATAAATATTTTAAATAGATTTATTTTTAAAATGTTAAGAGACGATATTGACACATCTATTTTAGATTTGTCGTATATCATATTGATTATTTATTTCGTAAATTATATATTGATTAGTGATAAATAGTTTCAATTTAGTTGCATCATTTTATCGGTTTCAAAAAACTCTTTTTAGTGAAAAATTGAACTCTCAACTCCACAAAATATTCGAGATATTATAATTTTTAGAATTATCAAATGAACGTCAAATTATAGCTTATAATTTTATTATAAAACATGTACAAGACTATTCATAAAAAAAGCGGTAGAGAATACGTTACCAAAGTCATGCTAGGCCATGTCTGGTATACAAAAGGTCCAAGGTCACAAAAGTAACGAACAAACTAGGCCACGCCTAAAGAAAGCTCTAGTACATCAAAAAAGATGGCAGCTTAAGTAGCATCAATAAATAAAATCCCTGGGGGGAGTCATTGTCAGAAGGACCACCCCACCCAAAACCTAGAAAATCTTTCGCATCATCCACTAGATTATATCTAACATCAATATTCCCGTGATCAATTTTATCTTTTTTTCAATAACATATGAAAGAGAAATGACTAAATTAAATCGCAAAAAACTTTTATCAAAACGTTGAAAAAAATCATCCTAAAAACGACCAAATTATAACCTTCCCTAAAACTGAACCACTGAAAACGAGGAGCCATAATTAAAAAGTTTAGATCATAATCCAAAATAATAAAATGGTCTTTGGAGGCATAAATCTACTCCATTATTGTTTGAGATTTGTTTTGAAATATATTAAAAACTAATAGGGTATATTCATTGAAACATGACTTCATTATTACCAAAACTTTAAAATTATAATATATCTCAATCATATTTTAAAATAGTCAAAATAATAAATAAAAAAATAGTAATATAATTGATTATATATATTAACAAAATTTAACCTTTAACTTTACTTCGAATTTTTTATTAAAACTTTACAAAATTAATACTACAAAGGCGGTATATTCGATGATATATTAATAGATAAATATTAAAATAATTTTGTGTTTTTATGAGGGTGTTTTGTGAATTTTAATTTATTAAGAGGAGAGAAAATATAAATTGATAGGTGAAGTGGCAAGAGTGTAATTTTTTAATTGAATATATTAAAAAATAATTAATATTAAATTTGATATTTATTTGATTAATATATAACGAAATTTGGAGTTGGTTTTTCACAAAATAAAGATAATATAATTAAATGAAGAAAATTTATTATTAATATTAAATTTTTCAATAAATGAAATTATACAACAAATTTAATATAAATATTTTGATTAATTCATTTTTACATTTATTAATGAGATGGGAGTGAGTTGGTAAGCCCCATCTAGGTTCAAATCTCATTATCGTATTCGAGGTCCGATGTAGTCGTCATTAGTATTGTCAAGTTGATTGTAGCCATTGTTGGTATTTTTAAATCAGTTGTAAACATTCGTTAATATTCTTGGACCAGTTATAATCATTTTTGGTATTCTTGAATCATTGATGACTATTGTTAGTATATTTAATCTATGTGATAAATGATCACTTAAACATCTGAACTCCCAATTATATTCCAAATTAATTCATAACTCTAATGAAATATATATACGTCCACATTTCTCATATATTTAAAATATTAATTAAATATATTCCAATAACAATTCCACCTTTGTAATGAAATGGCTATTTAAAATGCTTTGGTGTAACATGATAAGAATTCATCACTGCCCCATTGGCAATGAGGTGGCCATTTATGGCCATGATGTGATGATCAGTATAACAATTAATAGGATAAACTTCTTCACATTGGATGAGGTGGAAATTTGGTATAACAATTAATAGGATAAATGATAAGAAAACTTCCCCACTTTTAGGAAGATTGCCATTTAAGGATTCCAAATCCCCGGTTGCTTACCATTCAACCAAATTGGTTGGGAGGGCTAAAGTCATGCTAAATCCAACAAAAAAATGATACATACCATTATAAGGTCACATTTTCCCCAGTTGTCACTGACAAATCTCCCTCATAAAAATCCTCCTCCCACTCCCAATCCAGATGCAATAATTGCAAATTGCAAAGTGCCCATGAAGCAAATCAATTAAACTATACAAAAAGTGAACTTTAATCAACCTAAGGAACAATCACAATCCAAGAGAGTATCAAAAAATAGAGGCAAAGTCCACCTAATATCAGCCCCAACTATGAAGCTATGCCCCATTTTTATGTTTTTCTAATTTTTTTAATCCCCCAGTTGTGGATCCTCTGATCCATTGCTTAAATATTGTATTTTTTATTTTGTGTTTGATATCGATGCATCTCCATGTGTTATGGAATCTCATGACTTGAAAAGGTCTCCCTTGCAGGGTGATGTAGAAAAGAGATCCTATTTGGGTTGAGTTCCCTAGGTGATAGGGGGCCTTGTTTCCCTAGGAAAATACACTCACCCGGATAGAGGGCCCCATGTAACCAACATTTTATACATTAAAACTAACAAAATTAACCATTTAACTTTGGTACTAATATCAATAAATAAGTTATAAATATATTTATTAATCAATAAATGAGGAAGAAAAAGTCTTTGATTCGTCATAAAAAATATTGTTAAAAAAAAAAGATTCGCTTTATGAATTGTGAATGTTAAATCAATAAGTTTTTTCGATATTAATATCAATAAATAAATGTATTAATTAGATATATGAAACGAAAAAAATTTGTTGACTAAATAATTATAAATAAGAGGTATTATCTTGATGGATGGATATAAGCGACCGTCATCCATCTTTATCAATTAGACTCCTTTAAATTTGAAGTCTTATAAAAAATTTATCTTAAAATTTATTAAATTATGATAATATATAATTTTATTTAAATTTTATTAAAAAGAATGTAATAAAGAGAATTAATAACCTCCTTTCAAATTTATTAGCAAGTTTATTTGAATCTATAATCTCACTCATAATTTATTATAGAGAAGAAATTAACTCATGACACTACTTAAAGATTTAGTAAGTTTAGACTCATATTATCTCCTAATATGTATTAAGTTTAAGTTTAAAGATAATCTACAATCTCACTTAAAAATAACACTCCACAACACTTGAAATTTGCAATATTTAGGGTTTAAAATCAATTCACAACATCGCTTAAGATTTACGAAAGTGTTCAGAAATAATTTATATTCTCACCTAAAAAAAACTCAGAACATCATTTGAATTTACAAAACTTAAAGTTCAAACACGATTTATACTCTTACTTAAAATTTAATAAAATAATCCATAACATCACTATATATATCATTTTTTTAATTATATATATTATATTAAAAAAAAACACTATTTATTTCTGAATATATATATATATATATATATATATATATATATATATATATATATATATATATACAACTTTTAATTATATTTTTATTGCGATATAAAATATCAATTCAGAAACAGTGTTTTTTTTTAATATAATATAAATTTATTATGGTCAGCGTTATTTTGGGATTAGAAGAATATATATTTTGGATGTAAAATATATATAAAATGCCCCTTCCCCAACTCCTCTCTTTAGAGAAGTTAAATCACCTTACACCTTACACCTTACACCTAAAGAGAGGGCTCTAACACCTCTCTTTAGATACACCTAAATAAAAGAGAGGCCTTTACCTAGGGATACTTCGCCGGTGGGCCACAATAAAGGTGGCCACAAAGAGCTGGCCACTAACGCTGGGCCTATAAGACTAGGTACAGGGCCTAGATAGTAACTAGCTGCCAGCGTTACCAAACGCCCGCCGCCACTACGCCGGCTACCCTACCCGGCGACTCGCCGCCGCTACGCCCGGCGACCCTACCCGGCTACCCTAGCCGCTACGCCCGGCTACCATACCCGGCCACCCTAGCCGCTACGCTCGGCTATCAGGGCCCCGATCCGGCTAGCCCCGCTGCCGCTATCAAGGTCCCGGCTATGCCCGGCTACCCTACCCGGCGACCCTAGCCGCTACGTCCGGCTATCAGGGTCCCGATCCGGCTAGCCCTGCCTTAAATCTGCTGCCGCCTTAAATCCGCAGCTATCAGGGTCCCAGCTACCAAACTTGCAGCGTGTTGCTTCTTTGTAGTTACTAAACTTTCGATTACCCCGTCGCTGCCGCCTTAGCCTTAAATCCGCTGCCGCCTGTTGCTTCTTTGAAGCTACCAAACTTTCGATGAGGGGCGGCTTGGCATGGGGTACCCGGCTAGCCGGTACCCGGGAGCCTCACCCTCACCCTCACCCTTGATTTGTCTTTCACGGATAGCCGGTACCTGGCTAACCGGTAGCCTCACCCTTGATTTGTCTATCACCCTCACCCTCACCCTTGATTTGTCTATCACCCTCACCCGCCCACCCTTCGCCCCTATCCGGTACCCGACTAGCCGGTAGCCTCACCCGGCCACCCTTCGCCCTTTGTCTAACCAACCCATTGCCCCGACTACCTTTCGCCTTTGTCATATATGACTTAGAACTTCTAAATCTACTATATATATATATATATATATTTTTTTTTTTTTACATCCAAAATATATATTCTTCTAATCCCAAAATAAACCTGACCATAATAAATTTATATTATATTAAAAAAAAACACTCTATTTATTTCTGAATTTATATTTTATATCGCAATAAAAATATAATTAAAAGTTATTTCTTCTATAAAATATAAAAAAACATATATATATATAACATGCATTTCAGAAGTCTAATCAACAAACAGCCAAAAAACGGTTTTAATTTGACCATTTCCCACGGGACGACTCCGCTGGTTAAGTCGACCGGCTACAGCCGGTGTCTCTACCGGAAGTAGCGCCTGCAAGCCACACTCAAATTCTGGGTGGTTTTTTCAATGCATTTACAGTTGTTCTCTGCACATTTTGACAAAGTGGGTTCTTTTTGAATACTGCCATCCACATGGGTTTTCAGGCATTTTTTCTTTTGATCTAATCTGCAAGGTAAACTTTCTGATATTTGAAAATACACTTATGTGGCCTGAGGTCACATGGAGTTGCTAGCAGCCTTGGCTTTGTAGGTGGGGGCTATAGGACTCTGTGCTGTGCTTTTTATTTTTTTGTTTAATTTGGAATGTAGGGAATTTCCCATCATTCTGGGCACATGGTGTGATGCAACAAGCCTTTTTTGTTGGATTGTGGTAGCTTTAAGTACCTGTGGGTATTTTTACTTTTTTTGATTAGTTCTGTCTCCTGAGTTGAAGGCATTATTCATTTCATTGCAGAGGGCTATTGCAAAAACACACTTTTTTTTTAAGGGACCAAGCTGCAACAATCACGAGTTTTTCAGAAGCTGGTTACTCTTAGTTTGGATTCGTATGCAATGTCTAATTCATCTTCTGCTTCTGTGAAGAGGCATTGGTGGTTAAGCAGGAGGATGGTGAGTTTTTTTTTTTTCATTCTATAGTTATCATATCAGACATGTTGTTTTTTGGTACTGCTACTGTGTATATTATTGTTTGAACATATTAGTTTGTTGGCTTGCTCTAACACCCATTCAAAAAACATGGAATTGATAGAGTCTAGACCATAAGAAGGTAGGATTGTAAGCTTTTTTTAACACCCATTGATTGTAAGCTTGTTTTAACACCCATTGAAAATGCCTTGAGGTTGATGGACCATAAGATGGTAGAAGGGATTAGTATGTTATATTTTTTTTGGGTAGGAGAAATGCAACCTATGTTACTTCAAGGAATAGAACAGTTATATGAATATTAGAACAGGATAATTAGTATGTGTGTCATTGATCTGACATTTGGGATTTGAGAAATGAATTTTTGGCATTCTTGGTTGATAAGAAATTTCAAATTAAGGATTGATGGATTATGTTGCAGTGGGAGCATCATGGTTGTCAGCTATGGCTTCAATGGGGTGGTGGTGTGCTGAGAGTCTCTTCCTCCTCCTCCATCTTCTATTTCATTGCATTTTTCTGAGTTGGGCATTTTCATTCTGAATTTGTAATCAGATCGGAGAGTTGAATATCGAATACTTGCACAATGTGGGTTTCTCAGAGTCAGTATTTTCATTTTATCATGATATTGATTTTGGCTTCATACTTTTCATTTGGGTTCTTCTTATGAGTTATTTTTGTTTTGAACACCCTCCAGTAATCTATGATCAAGTTCTTCCCATTGTATTTCTCCAAGATGGACATTTTCATCATGATTTGGTAATCACATTGGAGAGTCAAATTTGATGCACTTATATAATGTGGGTACCTTAAGAGTATATGCACTTTATCTTCTAATTCATTTTGGCTTCATACTCCCCATTTGGATTCTTCTTCGGAGTGCTTTTTGGTTTTGAACAATTTTCAGTACTATGTTTAAGTTCTTCCCATTGTATTCCCGAGTCTGATATCTTCATTATGATTTCCTAATCACATTGGAGAGTTGAATTTGAAGCACATATATGATGTGGGCAGTGTGTGGATTTTTCATGTTATTCATTTTGGATTCATACATTCCATTCAGATTATTTTAATGGTGCTTTTGGTTTTGAACATTTTGCAGTACTATGTGATTAAGTTCCTCCTACATGATGTGGCTACCTTAAGAGTGTGTTTATACTTTGTCTTCTAATTCTTTTTGGCTTCATAGTTTGCATTTGGATTCTTCTCACAAGTGGTTTCTGATTTGAACATCTTCTAGTTTCGCTCTATATTTTGCACTTTGGTTACCAATTGTTCATCTTTGTTTTTGATCTAATGAAATTGTCCAAATGCAATTCTTGTTCTTGGTTATGATTAATGAGGCACATATAATATAAACAATTCGATAATCAAAAGAACTAGGGAAGTATGTGTTCTTCTTACTACTTCAATACCTTGCAATTGTGTTCTTTTAATGGTGTTCTAGCTATATGGAGGTTCTGCAGTTCGCATTTTTTACAAATGTGAGTCTGCTTTTTTCATATTGATAAATGATAAAAGGCAATTCTGGATCTAGGTCTGCTTCATATAGGTTTATAGAGTAGAACATTTCTGCTAGTTAAGTTAGGCAAAAAGACTTTGGCACTATGGTGGGTATTTTAGATTTGTTAGTCAGATCAGGAGACTGAAATTTGATCTTTTTTTTATTGAGATTTAATATGAACAGTTTTTCTTGAATCTCATTGCCTTGTTATGCATCTAGAGATTTTCTAAGCATTCTTGTCAAAACTAAAACAACCTGTTTTGCTTATTCTTTTTGTAAATTAAATTGAGAAGGTCTACTGCCATTTTTATGTTTCTGTCAATCTAATAAATATAATATCAATGCAGCTTGCAGAGAAGCATGTAAGGAAAGCTCAACATTTACTTCAAAGCCAAGAATCAGATGATATCTTCTCAGCAATAAATCTCCTTGACACCGCTCTTAAACTGTGGCCCAAATGTGAGAAGGCATTGGAACTTAAAGCCAGGGCACTCTTATATCTCCATAGATTCAAAGATGTTGCAAACATGTTGGAGGAACATATCCCTAGCAGAGAGATTGATCCATCTGAAAGCCCACCACTATCAAGAGAGAGTATAGAACTTCTTCCGAGCTACAATGAAGTTAAAGAATCAGTGGCAAAAGCTTTCTTCAAGTGTTTTATCGTACCCAAATTGAAAACATTGCTGTGTGCAGGGCTGTCCAAAAGGTCTGAACAAGAGGAGTGGAAGCACCTGATTCTTGGACAGGCCTGTTGCCATTTGGGTATGATGGAGGATGCCATGCTTTTGCTCCAAAGTGGTAAAAGAGCTGCTTCTGCAGCCTTTAGACACAAAAGCATAAGCAGAAGTGACGATTGCTTCTCTTCGGAGATCTGTATTTCTGAATCTGATATTGTAACCCAATTGCTTGGAAACATCAAAATGTTGCTAAGAAGAAGAGCAGCTGGCCTGGCTGCACTAGATGCTGGTCTTTACATGGAGTCAGCAAGGCATTTCTCTAAGATTCTTGATGGCAAAAAGGGAACTCCTCAGGGTTTCATAGCAGAATGCTACATGTATCGTGCAGCTGCTTATCGGTCATTTGGCCGAGTGGCAGATGCCATTGCTGATTGCAACAGGACACTTGCATTGGATCCAACTTGCATTGAAGCTTTAACTACTCGAGCATCACTTTATGAGTCAATCAGATGCTATACTGAGTGTCTGCAGGACTTAGAGCATCTGAAGCTGCTTTATGAGTCCATTCTTCGTCACCAGAAGCTGCCTGGACCTGTTTGGAAGCAGAGGTGTACAAGATACAGGGATGCTCAAGGGAACCTGCAACGCTTGAATTTTCAGATCAATGATACACTACAGAGACTCTTCAGCACTTACAAAGTTGATTACTATAAGCTTCTTTCTTTACAAAAAGGTTCTTGCACAAGGGCAGAAGTAGTATGTGCTCATCGTTTGCTCTCCTTGAGACATAGGCCTGACAAGGCTTCTCATTTTGTAGATCGATGTGAATTTGTAGATGACCGCGACATTGATGCTGTCAAAGATCAGGCTAGGATATCAGCTACAATGTTGTGTAGGATGTTGCAAAAGGCATACACATCAGTAATGGCCTCTATTATGGAAGAAGAAGCAGATAAAAAGAAGATGAGAGAAACCAGTGAGGTAAGACGGAACGACTCTGAAGCTCAATTGAATAAAATGTCCCAGCAGATGCTTCATGTTACCAACAATACATCTTGGAATGGGAGAAGAACTTTGAATCAAGCCTATTGCCATGCAAAAAGTGAAATTCATTCTGTTATGCTGTCTTCCGATCCAGCCATTGTTGAATTTGGCTGTGAGATCAATCAAGCATGTTCAACAATTCCAGCTAAAAAAATGGAATTTAGGAGTTCTTCTGAGATAGTTTGCAGCAGACAGGACAGTGTTCATAGAATAAGCATATCAAGCGAAGCCACAGAATTTGGTACATACAATTCTGTTAAGGAGGATGCAATTCCACAAGAACTTTTAGACAGCGGGGTCTTCCAAACTGTCTCCTGCAGGGATATGGCAGCTGTTGGAACCATACTATCACGCGCCTTTCCTTCACAGAGCTGGATGAAGGCTCATCAGGGCCCCAATATCACACCTCTTCAAGTTACTTAAAAATATTATGCAATGTACGTAAATTTTATTTGATGTAGTTCTACCTTAGCTAGCAGGGCAATTTAATGAAGATCATCATAGAGGCGGAGTGGGAAATCTGCTAGAAGGGCCACTAAGAAATTTACTGAAGGAAAGGCCACAAAATCAACGTGGTTGAGAATTGATGCTGTAATTTTCTGCAGGATCAAATGTTTGATCACTGCTCAAGTTCCTTAGTGCCATGTGAAAAAAAAAATTGTTGGCATTTTGCATTTCAGAGACCTTAGTTCTGGCCTCTGTACTAAATTAACAGTGCAGGGAGTTCTGCATCATGAGTGACGAGTAACTGCCATCATAATGCAAGTTTTCTTTCTCACAATGGCTTTACATTTGAATCTGACTGAGATAGTCTTTGACATATTGATCTCATCAGCAAGCTGACAAAAGCATACCTTCATTACCTGATGATTCCTAGAGCACATTGTTGCTCCAATTTTGTAGAACTGGTTGGAATTGAAGTTTTAGGGTGCCATTTTCAAACATTTTTTCTAGTCTCGTATTCTTTACTCTTGCCTGTTATTTTTGTAATCGGGATCAATAAACTACAGAAATTGTCTCTTCAGCCTTCAATCATTTGGTGCTGAAGGTTATTTGTTTGTCATCTCTGTCTCTATCACACTAGGGGGTTGTCTGGGCCGATGACCAGTGTAAAACAGCTAGCCTGGGTGTACAAGAGGGAGCAGATGAGAAGCATTCATGGAAACATTGCATTGGGTTTGTATCAGCACACACAACCAATATGATTGAACATCACATGTAGGCTCATCTAGTTGATCATGTCTTACAAACAAAGAAAACAACACAATGTGGGGCTCTATGTACTAGTGCATTGTGACCTATCTCAAAGCCATTGAAAATCTTGGTTCCAAAGTTGATCCTTGTTGTAAAGGGTCTGATTTTGCTCTGCACATGCTAAGGTTAGGGCTAGACACATAAGAACTTGAAGGGGTACGGATTTTTTGTATATAACATCTTTTCATATGGAGCATTTTGCCTGTGCACTGTTGGTACAAGAATGTCTAGTTTTTGCTTTAAAGATTAAGCATACATTTCATTTATTTGTTGAAGAAACTTCAATAGTAGTCAGTAGATGGTATCCAAAGTCTAGTCTAACTAACAAGAGTTCCCTAACATAAGAGATATTTCAGTGGAGTTTAGGTAGACAATATGTCACCTACTACTACCAAATGACCACCTCCCCATGGTAAGCTGGTGCTTGCTGTTGCATCACAAACTGTTAAACACTCGGTAACTAAAACAGGTTGTTTATATCCATTGAACAAAGATAGGATGTAATTGTAGAACAGAAAACATATCCTGGAGAACCGCTAGCTACCACTCAACAATAGGTTGTGGCTTATAGCAACATATAAGTTGTATTCACATCAATAGAACATTACAAATTTGAAATAGGTAGCAGAAGATGAGGATAATTAAAACAAATGATCCCAATGTTATTTTAAGAGTAGGAGAACAAGTCTAGAAGAGATGTGGGACTACAGTCAAATGATGACTTGGAGGAATCAATTGTTTGGACTTTTTCTGTGTTCCATCCCCGCACCCTATGTTGCAAGAAACGACAAACAAAGAAACATGATGAGAGACAAGGTTGGATGATGTTGCGTATGAGAAACTTGTTTCCATAAAATCTCTTTTTAAAGTCAATATTTATTCACTAGAATCACTAGCAAAATTGAACAAGTTTCATCTTTGTTCGACACTCCCCAAACTTCTAGCAGCTGCAATCAGACAGTCTTGAGCTTGTGTAGGATGGTAGTTGAAAGTTGAAACCATGCTGGCTATAATTATAAACTAGGAAATCTCCCAGTAATGTGTTTTCATCTCAGCAATCTTGTGCATGATAAACAACCATCATAAAAATATCTCACAATAAGGCCTGTGGACTGGGTGCAGTGGCCTATCACCCAGATGCCAGGGTTCAAGTTGCAGTCCAACTCCCTGATAAAGGTCCCTTTAAGTTATCAATATAGATCTCTCATAATAGGTGCCTAATGAAAACCTCTGCTTTAGAGATTTTAGGTGTCCACGGTCCATAACATTAGAACACGAGTTTTCGGAAAAAATTATATTTGTTTTTGAATTTGATGTTTGAGATCCCACCACATGACTCATGTTTTATCTTTTGTTGTGGATTTACATTTATGAGTAAAATGATCTTATTTCACAAGAACATGAACAAGGTATACATTGAATTATATTGATCAGTGAGGTCGTCAATATAATTTACATTATTCTTCTTATAAAAGTTCAGAGGTTTATGTAGAGCTTGAGTGGGACCTGTTGGTGGAGTTGAGGGAGCACCATTAAAAAGGTCACAGAGACCCACAAAAACACATAAGTGCCTCGCATTTAATACCTTAATTATAGCACAATGTCTATTTTTCATGAATAGTCATTCCTTATTATTTTATAATTCATAATGTACATTGGTTAATAATGATAAGATGAGGGGACCTTGGGGGAGACCCTACAAAACATACAAGCACCTTTAATCTAAAGATTACAGATAAAGGCAAAGGTAGGATTTTAGGTCACTACTAAATGGGACATAGATTTGATGTATACGACCCTTCTTGTAAAAGCTTCACAAGGGCTTTTTCTTGTCTATTTATCTTACACATTGTTCAATAAGGTGTACAACCCTACCTCTTAATTACAACCCAATCATATATTTATGCTACGCAATTAAAGGTTTTCACAAAAAAATTAATTATAATATATATTTTTTTCAAGATTTTACAAGTTTAAGTCATTTTAAGATGATCTCTATGAACATTTATTACTTTAATAATATCTTTCCGAAAATCAAGTTCTAACTCAATATCGTTAAGATCATTCAACTTACTCTCATCAAAATCAAGTTCCATTCTAAATCAAAATCCAACCCAAAATATTATGATAACACGAAAGGGTTTGAGTTCCAATCGCAAATAAAAAACAAAAAAAAACCTAATTTTATTTTGTTAATAATAAGACCTAATACTCAAGGGTCCAAAGCAGGTGGTCTAGGGTATCAAGGGAAAGCTGGAAGGGGGGGCTTGTTTTCTTGCATGCATAAAGGCCCTTAAAATGCCAACTTTGCCTTAAAGTCAATGGCCTTTTGCATTGTCACGATTCCCTTGCTTGATAATCATTGTAACTTCTTTTCATCTTGTACCTTTTAGTGTGCAATCATGTGATACTTTTTCCTTGCTTGACATCATTGTAATTTGTCATGCCTACAAGTCCCTATGGTAGGCTTTATGCCCATATTCTGACACATTAACATTATTCCCATTAGGTACAATCTAAGCGAATATGGTATGTGGTTTTTTTTTATTAATAAAATTATACAACTTTATAAAAAATATTATAACAGTGTGGAATTATGCTCCAAAGTTTATTAAATAAGTTTAAAATATTATATCTAGGAAAACAATAAATTATCGTAAAAAAAAAGGTGTCCCAACTAATTGTTTATAAAATAATAAAAAGTAATAATTGAGTAGTCATAGCAAAGAGGCCATTAGCTGCAGTAGCATATGCTTATTTAGTTTGTCCCAACTAATATTTGATAGGTCGTCACCCTCAAGTAAGGGATCTCAACTACTGTTTGTATTATTTACTTCATTCATTACATTTGTGTTTTCTTCGTTAACTATTTGAGTGCCATTTGAAAAGGTTTTGGGGGCAAAATGTTAGAGTTAAGGATGGAAACTTTTCAATGCGAGGACGAGAAGCCCAATCACCGTGTTATGTTAAAGGAAGTTAACACTTGCAAGGCAAATACCAACAAAATTAGGTGTGAGAGACAATGAGAGTAATTACTTTGGTGCCACTCCCTCTGCTCTCCTCCCACTTGCCTCGCCCCTCAATTTCACACATAGAACAATGTCCACTTACAATAGACCCAAATGACAATATTCCCAAGTTGCTGGGGAAAACCTTTCCCTTGCTCCTAATTAGCTCAAAGAAAACCCCCAAGGAGTTTCCAAAGCTTTTGCTATGACGCTTTGGATGCAATCCAACACAATAAATAGTAAACGTGGGTCGCAATAAGAACTTTAGAGAATATTTAAATTTACCATTTAGAGAAAATTGTTTTAATGGTCTAGTATGAGAGTTTCTTCTCCACTTTGTTGATGAGATACTGCCAAAAGTTGGACAAGGCGGCTTTAAATGCAAAAGGTATACCAAGAAAACGAAAAATCTCATCATATCATATCCACTTCCAAGCATATTTTTGCAACCAAGGAAGGGTAATAGGTAGAGTGGGGTGCACATCTAGAGGAAATGAAATAGTGCTAGTAGCATTACCAAGTGAAAAATATCAAGGCACTGCATTGTTTGATTAATATTCTACTCGTCTTCAATAAGTGTGAGGAAGGAGTCATTAACAAAATGACCATTAACAAGCTCAGAGTTCTCCACATGGAGAGAAATTCCATGGGACATGGTATTAGCTAACAAATAGCCAAACCCTGCCACATCAAGAACATACAGTGTTGGGGTGTGAAAGCACACTTTTTTAATAGACGAAACATGTCAAATTACTATGAGCACATACTATTGACTGAGAGACAGACTAAAGTATCTACAAAGAACATTTTAACTATTCGGAGAACATTGAGACCGAACCCTACTATGTGGATCATGACAAGAATGGAAAACCATTTTAAACAATCATAGGGCTTCTCAAAATCAATTTCGATAAAAAAACATTGGTCACTTGTACCGTCATGCTCACTCCACACCTTCCCACATTGCTATAATATTATCTAACTTGTATCTGCTTTTGCTATCAACAAAATATTTTAATATTTTGATCTATTTCTATCATGATATGTTTTTAGACAAAAATGAAAACGCCATTTCGCCAACAAAAGGTACCATCACTTAATAGAGAGTCATTTAGCCAACAAGAATTTTTGGTCCCAAAAAAACAAACTCTCAAAACTTTTGAGATAGAATTGTAAACCCAGTTTACATGTATAGGTAGGTGTATGTATGTATATTGTGATTCTGTAATATAGTGTATGAGACCACCTCATACTTTCATTATACCGTGCTCCCTATACAAGATTTGAATTTGTGACCTTTCTCTCAAGAGCACTGGTTCTTACCATTACATCAACTTAAGTGTATTAGTTGTGATAAACAAAACACTTAAAATAATTGAAATAAAATACTAAAAACAACAGAACATGTATTTCATTGATAAAACGAATGTCTTGTAAAAATAGATAACATTTTATATAAAATCTATATTATAATTCAATTGATATGAGTAATGATATAATTAACTTCAAATCTCACATAAATTTACAGGAATATATACCCTACTTGCAAGTTAACTACAGGGTTATCCTCCATACTTAAGCTCCCTGTTTAGAATTTGTTTTGCTCTGAACATAAAAGTACCATTTGAGTGACCTGTAAACCTCCCCAAAAAAAAGGTTTTTTAAATATTAAAAAAAAAAACAATAATGTCAACCGGCTGCACCAGTAAAGGAATTTGTATGCATAGGGCCTACATATCTACATATTGTAAACTGCCTTATCATACACCCCTCTCATGATTAAGAGTAATAACTGATGCCCTTCAAAATAAGGAAAGACATGTCTATGTCAAAGCTTTTAAAGGGTATGTACCTTAAGACAAAAACAAGGTCATTGTGTTTTACACTCATTTAATGTTAAATTTAAGGCTATACCCCTTAATGGAGGGCTACTATATTTTTAACAGAGCTATGGTTGCAGGCTGTCATTCTTCCTTCCATACTCAGACCTGCCATGAAAGAGACTTTTCATGGATTCCATTACCACCATTAACCATTAACCTGCTTGGAGCAATAGGAGTTGGTATAACAATCACGTTAAACCTGCCACACAAGGACATTATGATATAAATTCATAGGGTGGATGGCATATAATATAAATAAATGCCTGAAAAAATATTATATAAAATATTTAGGTTAAAGCAACATTTAAAATTTAAAAAAATATGATAATATTATTCTTATTTTTTTATATATAGAATGTTGGTATTTAAGTATATGTTTAAGCAGTTATGAGTAAGGAGTATTCAGATCGTCAAAGTCATCCAGGGTACTACCCCGATTTTAATTGTTTGACTCTTCATGTCAAATATTTTCGATTAAGCAGTTACGAATAAGAGGTATCCACGCCATCAAAATCACTTAAGGTACAATCTTGACCTTAACTATCTGACTCTCCATATTAAATACTTAGAAAGATTTGTTCCTTCATAAATAGATATAACCAACCATCATCCTTATCAATCAGAGTACAACTTTTTTCGATATCATTCTAATCTTTAAATTTTAACTTAAAAATAAATAAATAAAAACTAAAAAAAATCTAAAAAAAGCTTAATAATATCAACACGAGGAAACATATTATTGTGTTGTTTGTTCTTATTTTTTCCCGTGTAAATAGTTGAAAAAATTAACCATAATTTTGAAATGTTGAAAATAAATATGTTCTTTTCTGTCTTTTTTGAAAGCGTTGTATTAAGGTTAAGAAGCTTTTTATTTCTCCGAGAGATTTACTATTTAAGGCCATTACTTCAAATATTCATAGTTCTCATAATGTGTTAAGTATGGGTCACATGTAATTAATTATTAGTATATGTATCTTCAATATATTTATATAGAAAATATGTAGAGATATTGATTTTGATGTGTTTATTTTAGATTTGTCATATATTATATTGAAGATATTAATTTTGATATGTTTATTTTAAATTTATCATGCATTATATTGACGATATCAATTTTGATGTGTTTATTTTAGATTTGTCACATATTGCATTGATTAGTGATTTTATTCGTTTTTTAATATTTTTTTTGGTCAATTAGTTATAGATAGTCTCAATCTAGTTTGATCATTATTTTTGGTGGTAAATTGTTTTTAAAAAGGAAAAAATAAAACTAATTTTTTGATCGACTTCTCTAAATAAAAACGAAAAACTTCAATATGATGGTCAAGAGTACGTCAAATTTAAGGTCCAAATTGTAGTATTACAATCAAATACACATCAAATTTAAGGTGGTCATCAATTGTTAACAACTCACGGACATTATAGTCCACCACTACCTTGTAGTTGCGATTGTAGAACACTTATCAATATAGATATTAGTATAGAGATCTTGAATGCATTTATTTGAAAAATATTTCTTGAATGCTTCTATTTGAAAAATATTGATAGATATCAATTTCAAAGCTCTATTTTTCCACCCGTTTTTTGTATGACTAGCACTCTATTTTATCTCGTTTTATTAATAAAATGCACTTTTCAATTTTTAAAAAAAAAACTCTACGTTCTTATTGTGATTGTAAAATGCCTATCTATATAAATACTAGAATGCGTACTAATAATAATACTAATACTAATACTAATACTAATATCTGAAATACATCTGTATGAAAAATGTTAATGCATATTGATTTCATAGTTCTTATCTTAGATTTTATGTATATTGCATTAATTAATAATTTTTATTTTTATTTTTTGAAAAAATAACCCCGAATTTTATAAGATTACTATAGATGATATGATTTTTGATTAACTTCTCAAAATTTAAAAAAAAACTTCTAAAATTAAAATTATATAACAAATTAATTTTCAAATTTTAAATCATCATTAACTTTATATTTAAACATAATTAAAAAAGATAGAAAATTATATTACACATAATTCTTAAAAATAAAAAAACTATTAAAAAAACGTTTTTCACAATCTTAAAAATTATAAAAAATTTATTAAAAAAAATTATATAAAAAACTTTTAATCAAAATTTATGATACAACTTCATTAAAAATATATTTAATTTTTTTATGAAATAATTTGTATGTATTTTTTATTTGTTTATAAAAATAATTATCTAATAATATTCATTTAATATTAATTTATATCAATTTAATATATAAATAATTTAATTTAACTTAAGTTATTATATATACTTCCCAATCTCTTTACTTTTACATTCCTTACTTTATCTTAATATCATCTTGTGTATTCCTTATTTTTTAAAATTTTATTTTATAATTTACACCTCTTTTTACTATTCTCCATTCTTTTACACTAAAATAATTTAATTAATTAAAAATTATTTATCATATTTTCAATATATTAAAATTGCTTAATTAATAGTAGTTCATTTATTATTACAGATTGATAGCAATAAATTATATATAACATGATTTATAGTATATATTCAAAAGTTATACTATTAGTGAGAAATTTTAATTTAGAGGAGGGTTTGACATGTTTATATGACATATATGACCAATAAATTTATGTTGTAGGGAGAACTTTTTGATGTTTTGGCTTTGGTGGGGTTTATGTATGGTTTTTTTTTTTAATTTATTTATTTATTTTTAAGTTATATTATTTTTATAGGATTTTTTAAATTTGAGATTATATTAAATTTTGTATTTAATTATTTTTGTAGTATGGTTTAAGTTTATTTATATGGATTTAAATTAATCTATTGTAATTTTTATTGTAAATGGTGGAGAGTATGGTTTTAAATTGAACACAAAAATTTGTTTGAATAGTTTATGATGAGATAATGATATTGACAGTTCTTCTTAATTTGTATATACGCTCTTAATTATATATGTTATTGATTTTATTTATAATTAATATGAAAATTATAACTTATAATATATTATGTCGACTACATTCTTTTTGAGTAGTCCCTTACCACGTGGGTTAAACATACCTAAAGACCCCATGGCTTTAATCTATCAGGTGTTATGAACCTTTACAAAGGTTTTTTTTGTTTTTGCTCAAAGATCCACAACAAGTGCATGCACTCTTAAACAAGTCTAGTTGTTGGCTCATTAACAACACCCTCATTATCTTGTTGCAAGGCCAAATGATTTCAAAGTGACCGAGATAGCCTCCTTCAAATTCCTCATGTGGGTTGAGATACCGGGCCAACTTATTATGTTTTGAGCCTTTATGGACCAAATAGTTCAACCAATAAGGTATCTAAGTTGACATGAGCCTGATAGGTTTTATTTTAATTGACCCCAAAAAAGAGTTTGTGTTGAGGTGGACCTCACCAAAGACTTTTAAAAAACTCTATATTTTTATGTGGGTTCCCACTAACTTTGAATGTCATTTACATCAATTTGTCCAACAATTGCTTTTATTGTCAAACCCCTAATCATAAGATAAGGGATTACCCTTGCATGTCTGTTTTGACCCCAAAACAACCTCTTAGACTCCAATTTTAGCTAAGAAAGAATCTAAGGATGGACTATTGTCTACAATAAAAAGGCCACAACATTTCCTAAAATCCCTAAGGTGAGATGGTCATTACCCAATGTTAAACCACAATAATAGGTCAAGAAAACTAATTCTAATGACCCTCAAACTGCCTTTGTCCCATAGAGTCAAACCTCACAAGTTTCATCTTCTCAAGGGATTATTTCAAGTGTTGGGAATTCATCAAAAAATCCTTCACCCACTAAGCACTTGTGTTGCCCACCTTGCGACAATGAAAACTCACTAAGGGGAGATAATTTGGGGGAAATGCCTCTCCATTTTGTTGGGTGATTTTCTTTTCCCAAACCAACAAACTCTCTTAGGTAACCAATTTGTGGTGTTAGCAGATGGCCACGGCCAAGGAGAATTTCACATGGAGGATTCCTCCTCATGAATATTATATCATGGAATGTGTACAACCTTACAAAATATTCACATAAATTTTCTATCAGGTCTATTTGTAAGCATCTTGGTGCCTTTGATATTGTGTGCCTTAAAGAAGTGAAGGTCTCTAGATTTATTTTGTAGACTACATCAAGGACAATATGTGTTGACATTTCTCAATTCACTACCTCTCATGAGGATAGCCAAGATGTCATGAGTATTTTGATGTCCCCTTATGTGATTAAGATCTAATGTACCATGTTGTGGGGGTCACTCTCGATATTATGTCTGAGCTTTGGGCCTCATTAATGTATATATGCACCTAATTATAGTCCAAAAATAAAACAATTATGGTGTAGGCTAACTAACAACTTGAATTTTTTGAACTAGATGATATGTTATGACATTAATATGATTGAGTCCCCAAGATAATGAAGGCACTTTTATAATACGTTGGCACATCATAGAGTAAGAATCTTGGATTTATTTTAAGCCATTGGGGTGTTTTAGATCTTAACTTTTTCAATGCTTTGACAACATAATTTCATGGTTTACATGGCCTAATTTCCATGTAGGCCTTGATCTGGTTCTCAAATGACTCGATCACATCATGCTCGATGACCAACACATGGTTAGTCTGTAGGTCAATAATGGACAATATGTCACTATTCATCCAAAAAAAATCTTTATAATCACAATGCCATCACTTCTTGGCTAATCTGGGGAACAAGCTACAAAAAGTCTATAAAACATAATTTTTAGTGAACACATCCTTCTTGGCACATGAAGGTACTATTAAATTAATTGTGAGAGTTTAGAAATTGATGCCATGCCTATCCTAAGTTTAACCTTGGATTGAGTGGTGGAATGATGTTTTCAGCTACACCATCATATTTCTTCGATAGTATCGAAAATGTAAATGGTGAGAATTTTTAAGAGAGTTGGTAATAATTTGGCCAAGGATTTTTTGTGTATCTCCTCTTAACTTTATATCAACCCTTTTGATACTCAGTTGGAGTCTTTGGGTGCTCATCTCAAACACAAGCTCAAACTTGTGGAGTAGCATGAGACCAAAGGAAACCAACTTCGTGCTCACCTTCATTGGCTCAAGATTGAAGACAAAGCATTAAAGGAGTTTTTCAAATCCTCATGAGCCAATCAAGCATGGAGCACTTCAAATCCATTAAAGTTTCTCATGTTAGGCTCACTAAGATTTTTGATATCTCATATGCCTTTTTGGACCACTATAACTTAGTGTTTTAGGTGAATGAGGGCTATCATGAAAAAGCTCAAGATTTATAACAATGTTTAGATATTGTTCCAAAAAAGATCAATTCATATGCTCAAAGTATTTTTGATGCACCACCTATGCTTGATGAGATTCATATGGTCCTCCTCCACATGGAAAATGACAAGGCCCAAGGCCTTGATGATTTTCCAAGCATAAATTTTAAAAAGCTACATGGATATTTATTAGGCCAAACTTAATTTAGGTTTAAAACTAGGTTATGCAAACCAATTCTTTAGAAACTTTCATCAACTAAAGTTATATTAAATTGATTCCTAAGGTACAGGATCCAAAAATGATTACCAGTTTGAGGCCCATCACTTTGTTGCACCTTTGTTGATTATCTCCTACAACTACAAGATCTTGATGAAAGACCTTGCACTTCATCTACACCACCTTCTTTATACAATTGTTAGACCAAAGCAAATGGGTTTCATTAAAAGTAGATATATTTTGGACAACATTATTTATATTTTGGAGGGAATGGAATGGGCTTAGGGATCTAGATGTACTAAGTGTTCTTCCTTCATCTTGCTGAAAAATATAATGTCATCTAAATATAAAATCTCATTTACCAAGAAATGGATTCAGTACTTTATTCATGAGTCTCATGAATGTACTTGGTGTTTTGTTCATCCCATATGGTATGTCCAACCACTCATATAATCTTTATTATGTTTTGAACATTTTTTTCCACTCATCAACTTTTCCTCATGTAGATTTGGTAATATCCAATTTTTAATTCAATCTTTGTGAAGCATTATGCTCCTCTCAAACAGTCCATCAAGTCATCCATGTGCAGTATTGGGAATTGGTATTTGATCATCATCTTATTGATGGCTTTAAAATCAATGCATATCCTCCATTCTCCACCTTTGTTTGGTACCAACATTACTAGAACTACGTACGAGCTCAAACTTTCTCTTATCAACCCCTTTCCCAACAACTCCTATACTTTCAAGTGTCAATATATATACTACTTTGTTTTTTAAAATGGATTCAAAAATCTAATCCATGTGATGACTGATACTTTGCATGGGTGGAAATGCATTTGGTAGATCATTGGAATAATATATTCAAACTCACTTAACATGTCCTTCACTTCATGTGGAAGTGTGTATTCTTCTCCCACACCCACAACTTGTATGGGCCTAGGAATGAAAGTAGAACATGCCTTCTCTTTCTTCATGTACTTCAAGAATTGATTTCCCAAAACCATCAAAATTATTAAACCAATTTATTTTTCACTCATGCCAAACTCACACATGGTTTCAAAGTGGATTATATCATCGATAATGGATCATATAAATACCTAATCATGAGATTACTTATTGAAATGCTACACTTTTTAGTGGAACCACATCCTCATTGCTTTTAACTTGGGTGGAAGGATAATGGTTTATCCACAAAGATCACATGCACATGCCGGGTGTCATTTGATTTTGGTCCTAAATTTGTGAATAAGGTGATCTGTGATGTGACCAATATGGATTGTTGTGGCATATTTTTAGATAATGGTTTATCCACAAAGATCACATGCACATGCAGGGTGTCATTTGATTTTGGTCCTAAATTTGTGAATAAGGTGATATGTGATGTGACCAATATGGATTGTTGTGGAATATTTTTAAGAAAACCCTATCAACACAATAGGAAAACTCAAATAATGAATATAAAAACACCTACATAGTGAAATAAAATACCAAACATACCTAATCAGGAGCATTGAAAATAAATTGGTACTCACTTGCAAGTAGGAATGTAAGGAATTTAATTAAGCAACAACACTAACATTAATTTTCATAAGATTGCAATATTGTTCAAAGTAAGAACTCATAAAATTTTACATAAAACATGTAGGTCTTGATAAGATTTTTTACTTTTGTTAAAATGTGTTTCAAAATCCTATGACATGTTCCCCATGTTTTAACTATTTGGCACATAAATGATAAATGCTAATATGCACAAAAAAGTAAAACTAATGCATAATGAAGACTTATATAATATAATAACTACATAAATGAATATGCTAACATGTTGAAATATGGAAATGAAAGTAGCAAGAAACAATTGGACAATGAATAAAAATGGAGAAAGAGTGGTAAGTGATTGAAATAAACACAACTAGGCACTGCGATAAATTCTAAGACTAGGAATGAAGTCAAAAAATTGCATATAAGATCTCCTAAATTTTGACTATGATATGGAAAATGGGCATAATTGTCAGACCTATGATTGTGATCTACTCAAAATTTTGAAGTGGTTAATTTTAACCCATGATTATGACATTGAGCTACAATTCTGAATTCTACTACTTTTAAGGTTTTGTAACTTTCTGGATCACTTTGTGGACAAATTATGATAAGGATTCCAACTTTTCTTCATTGAATTGACATTATTTTTTTTGAAATTGATGATGTAGGAGCATCAAGCTAAAGAACATCATTTTTGAGAACTTGTTAATAAGAGGTCAAACTTGGTCAAAATTGGATGTCAGTGTGTGTGAGGGAATTTATTAGGTCCATTTATTTCCCTCGAGTTCATTTAAAGTCATAGATTTGTGTTGAAGGGCTTATAAGAGTTTTCCTTCCAAAACCTGAAATTTGAAAATTTAAATGTTGTAAAAAGGCTAAAAAGGCCAAAATGCATGTATATGAGTTTTTAGGTGAGCAAAGATAGTTTGCGAGATACATACAATTCATAAGGAAGGGATTTTAATTTATTTCATGTGTAATGCTTAAATCAAGTCATATGAACTAAAGAAAGTCCTTGTAAGTGGGAGTTAGTTATGAAAACAAGAAGTTGATGTAACTTCCAAGAAAAACCTACATTGAAATGGAGGAAAAATAAGTCATTGTAGGGGAGATGGTGTGGAGGAGAGAGATATCCTATAAAGGAAGAGGAGAGGAAGCTCCAACAAAGGAATAGGGAACAAAAGAAGATTGATGAAAGAATCCTCTCAAGGAAAAGTTGTCAAAGTCCATTAATGGACTGTGATGAAAAGAAAATGTTGATTCAAAGAATAAAGATAAGATGATATTTGTGTTGTGTCATTTTCAATCTTATATGGGTTTTTATTTATACGTTCTCTTTTGTTTCAAATGAATCTTGAAACTATGTATGCACAACTCTATGTCTGAGAATCTACAGGTTTAAGGAGGATTGTGGAGCACAGTCAAGAAAGAATTATTTAAATCATTGTTTGAAGTGTCTAAATGAGCACTTTTATTTTTTAAGTGTCATTTTGTATGTATTAATACTATGTATATCCCTTGGTGGTTGGGAAATCACACTAAAGTAGAAGAAACTCATTGAAAAGATGACTCTACCTTATGCCTGCTTGCAAACCAGTCAAAAAATGGAAGCACATGCTTGGGTTTTGAGAACACAGACCATTAACTAGTGAGGATAGAGATTGATAAGCATATATATTGATCATAATATATTTTGTTGATAAGACACTTGACAGATTTGAAGAAGCAAATTGTTAGACAAAGAGGAATATTGTACACACAGTCGAACCCTGGCTGTAGGATGTCATGGAATAAAGGAAAGAATTTAGAATCAATATATGTGAATGGATATGGAATAAGATATATGGAGGATATAAAATGCCATGAAAATTTTATGAATGGATTAACACTTTTGAATACCTACAGGTTTGATTGCTCGAAACTCTGTTGCATAAGGGTTAGGTTATTTAGCATAACCAATCTAGTAAGGAGAGTGCTTGTTTTGAGAAAGGGAATGAATATAGACTTTGAAAGAGGAGTGTTTATTGTTTTGAGATTTATTAGGATGATCATGAAACCATATTGAGTCCTTGGAACTTCCCAAAAAGTGAACCAAGCTCTTCAACCCTGTTACAGTCATATTGTTTGCACAATTTACTGTGTTTCTTTATGTTTCATGTATTTAATGCATAGAAAGGATCAACAAAGTGTACAAGAAGTTGGAGTAGGTCAATTTCAATCCAATTATGGTATTTATTCATTTTGAAACAGCCCATAATCCGAGATATGGAATTTCTAAGCTTCTTGGGCATGTGCATGAAGATAAAAACCCTAGTTTAGGATTTGGCTTGTAACAAGAGTTGCCACCATCAGAATGTCATGAAAATTTGTAATATGATCAATTTAAATGTTCCATCAAATATTATACTAGTTATATGAAGGTACATTAGTACATGTACAATTTTTTTGACCCTTGTGTTATGAGAGAGGGCTAAATTAGGCCTAGAAGGACTATTTGGAGATAAAAGAAGGGCTAGATAGTGGTGATATAGGTTGAATGGGTTCTTAAAACTTCATGAGGAGTTGAACATAGGTAAATAGTGCCCCAAAGTTCTATTGAACCTATATAAAAGGGGATAGATTGGTCAAACAAAGGATAAGGCTCAAGAAAAGGCTACTAGCCTATAGAAGTTTTGGAGTATATATTAAGTGAAAAGAAGTGTTTAGGGATGAATGGATAGTTATAAGGGGTTTATTTAAGTGTGAATTTATCACTAAAAATCCACATAAGACAAAAATATGGAACTCTTGAAGC
The DNA here is from genome assembly GCA_037957365.1 of Torreya grandis. Classification (NCBI taxonomy): domain Eukaryota; kingdom Viridiplantae; phylum Streptophyta; class Pinopsida; order Cupressales; family Taxaceae; genus Torreya; species Torreya grandis. The sequence continues at coordinate 123,540 of JARHVA010003990.1, read as the reverse complement.
CTATATCAAGAATTGTCTCTTGAAACGTTCGGGTTGGTTGCCTAGTGCAAACTAGTGGAAGTATGAGATGGAGAATGAATGTAAATGTCAAAATAAGAGTATAATATCACAAAGAGGAGCCCATAAGATTATAAGTAATATAACTAATCTAGGAGACCAACAAGCCTAGTGAGAAAAGGAGAGGAAAACAAAGTTGTGAAAAGCAACAAGGAGAGAAGCCATAACAGGTGGTTGTGATCAGTAAAGATTGGAGTCAAAAAATGATGTTTATAAGGACTTCTCCCCATGAATCTACATCATTTTTTTATTATATCAAGGCAAGGTAAGCTTGGATAAAATTTTGTTTTACATTCTTTACAACTTGTTGATTTGAGATGAATGCATATGTTATGAGGTATGCTTGAGATGGCACTTGTAGGGTATTGAAGGAGAAGAAGGTTGTAAGTATGATCTATTAAGGTCAACATAGAGGAGGATAAGAGTGAAATATAGAAGATAAGAGATACAATCCCAAAGTCCTTTGAGAAGGACAAGAATCTAGTCAAGGAAAGACTATAAAAGAAACAAAGAAAAAGAGAGCATTGAAGCTCCAAGAGAGAAAAGAGGAAGTGAAGAATCTAAAAGAGAGTCAAGGAGGATAAGAAGAGGACATAGATAGAGGAATCAAAGAAGAGGAAAGGCTCAATATAGGACTAAGAGGCAAGGTTTATAGATTTTCTAAGAGAAAGGTCTAAATAGGCCTAGAAAACAAGGGAAGAAGACAAGATGGATATAGAAAAAGAAGTGGATGACATAAAAAGAGAATTGGGGAAAGGTGTAGAGAGGATAGAGATAATGATGCAACTCATAAGATAAAGAGAAATCCAATGGATTGGATGTAATGTGAGAATAAAGGTAAAGTGGTTATTAGAGTCACTTGTGAGAAGAAGAAGGCACAAAAAGAGTGTCTTGAACTATGAGAAGAAGAAAGAGAAGGCAGCCCAAAGAGGCATGAGAAGAGAAATGTTACCAAGTGAGAAATGAGAAAGAGAGGTAGAGAAGAGGGTTATCATTGAAGATAACAAGAATAATATAGAAGTGACAAGAAGAACACATGAGGGTGAATAAAAGAATAGAAGATGGATAATATCTATTCCAAGGACATTCAAAGAGACTATGTGGTCTCTCATTTTGTTTGTAGGTATGAAGACAAGTGTGGTGAAGTCCAAGAATGAGGCCTCAAAGTTGATGAAATATGGGCCAAACATATTACCCATCAAGTGCCAAGAGGATGACAAAGAAAATGAACCTCTTGAAGAAGACAAAGTGAAGAAGATTGAAGGCACATCACATGTAGAAGATGAATAAAAAGAGGAGTTATATGATGCATTGCCATGCATAATAGCTGAAACCAAAGAAATAGTGTACCAAGAGGACATGAAGTTCACCTATGAAGACATGAATGAAGAGACAAGCTTGTAGCATTTTCCTATGGAAGTAAATGAATGTTTAAACATTGATTTTGATTGCATATGTGAAGAAGAAAAAGATAATATGCAGGTTGAGAGAAATAGTGACAAATTGCATCCCTCAAAAGGAGAAGACTAGCATGGATATGTATGGCCTAAATGGCTGAAACAAATAGGTGATGAGAAGAATGAGATTAACCTCAAATAAGAGGTCAAACAAATCAAAATCATGGTTGGAAAACAAGTACAAATGTGGAAGCAAAACACAAGAGGTAAAGTATATCAAGTTGGCATGGTAGAGAACAAAGGTATGAAGCATGTTAAAGGTGAAATGAGAAGCAAGTGGCAGCCAAGTAAGGTACAAGGCAGAAAATGGGTGATAGAGAGAATTAAAAGAGTACAAGCAGATCATAATGCAAGTATACTCCAAGAAACCATGAAGATTGAAGAAGATGGAAAGCCTACAAAAGAAGCAAGAGAGATAATGAAAGAAAATCAATCCAAAGAAGTCAAGGTACAACTATATGAGTGAATAAAAGATAAATTTTTGCAAGATGTGTTTTCAAATTTTGTTTATGATGATTCATTTGAAGTTAACTCCAATAGTGAAGAATTCTTATACATGGAAACAATGACATTGATGAATGAGTGTGTAGAAAATAAAGATGAGGATGAAGCACCTTAAAGAGTGCTTGAAAATAATGATAAGAAGCATGAGGAGAATGATATGACTCTCACAAATGAAGGAGTCCAAGGAGAAGACAAAGAACAAGCTGACCAAAACAAGGAAGAGAAATATGAACCAAAGTTTGATGAAGAATATGAAGAAATTGATGCACAAAAGTTGCAAGAAGAGTTAGAGATGATAGAGGACATGTTCGGTCCATCAAAGAGGTTCAAAATAGGTGAGATTCAAAAATTAAGAGTCAAATATGAACTCTAAGAAACATCAAGAGAGGAGCATCAAATAGAAGTACAAGAAGTTGTACAAATAAGCAAGCAAGGAAATGGAGTATTAATAAGCAAATAAAGTGAGTTATTCATTTGGGAAAGCTAATATTGAGTTTACAATTTATAGGAATGGATATATACAACTAAATATCAGTCAAGTCATATTATATTATGATGAGGTTAAGTGGGATAATAAATTGCTCTTGCATAGTGAGCAAAATGGTAGGAAAAGGCATCAAATTGTGAAGAAGTTGAAAGAAGAGGCAAAAAAAGAGAATATAGATGAAAAAAGGATAGATATTGGCATGCATGAGAGGCCATTGTATCATAAATAATAAGATGCTAGCATTAATAAGTAACAAACACCATTCAAGAGGCAAAAATCAAGTGAGATTCATGAGGAAACAAGCTATCAAACAAGCATGAGGAAGAAGAATGAACACAAATGGGTTGCAACTGAGTATGAAGAGGTTCAAAGTGAATTTGAACAAGTTTAAGATGCAACAAATAATAATCTATAGTAGTGGGAACACTTCATGGAGGAAGAAGATGCATGGACAAGAAAGTTAGACAAGACCAAGAAGAGGACAAGCAAGAGTTTGTCAAAGAAAAGGGAACAAGGAAGAATGGAAAACAGTTAGGTAAGAATGAAGAACCATCAAAAGATAAATTAGAAGGATAGAAATAAATATGGAGGCTCAAGTTTTCTCCCTCCTGGTGAGTATGATGCAGGAGCATCAAGCTAAAGAATATCATTTTTGAGATATTGTCAATAAGAGGTCAAAATTGGATGTCAGTGTGTGTGAGGGATTTTATTAGGTCTATTTATGTCCTTGGAGTTCATTTGAAGTTTTAGATTTGTGTTAAAGGGATTATAAGAGTTTTCCCTTCAAAACTTGAAATTTGAAAATTCAAATGTTGTAAAAAGGCTAAGAAGGCCAAAATGCATGCATAGGAGTGTTTAGGTGAGAAAAGATAGTTTGGGGGATACATACAAGTCATAAGGAATGGATTTTAATGTATTTCATGTGTGATGATTAAATCAATTCATATGAACTAAATAAAGTCCCTCTTGTAAGTGGGAGTTAGTTATGAAAACAAGAAGTTGGTGTAACTTCCAAGAAAAACCTACATTGAAATAGAGGAAAAAGAAGTCATTGTAGGGGAGATGGTGTGGAGGAGAGAGATCTCCAAGAAATGAAGAGGAGAGGAGACTTCAGCAAAGGGAAAATAGGGAACAAAACAAGATTGATGAAAGAATCCTCTCAAGGAAAAGTTGTCAAAGTCCATTGATGGACTGTAAAGAAAAGAAAATGTTGATTCAAAGAATAAAGATAAGATGATCTTTATGTTATGTCCTTTTCAAGATTATATGGGTTGTTATTTGTATGTTCTGTTTTGTTTTAAATGAATCTTGAAACTATGTATGCATAACTCTGTGTTTGAGAATCTGAAATTTTAAGGTGGATTGTGGAGCACAGTCAAGAAGGAATGATTTGGATCATTGTTTGAAGTGGATAAATGATCACTCTTATTGTGTAAGTTTTATTTTGTATGTATTAATATCCTATAGATCCATTGATGGTTGGGAAATCACACCAAAGTAAAATAAATTCATTAAAAAGATGACATTGCCTTATGCTTACTTGCACACCAATCAAGAGATGGAAGCACATGCTTGGATTTTGAAATCATAGACCATTAACTAGTGAAGAAAGAGATTGATAAGCATTTATATTGATCATAATATAATTGGTTGATAAGACACTTGAAAAATTTGAAGAAGCAAATCATTGGTCAAAGAGGAATCTTGTGCACATAGTCCAGCCCTGGTTGTAGGATGTCATGAAATAAAGTGAAGAATTTAGAATTAATATATGTGAAGGGATATGGACTAAGATAGCTGGAAGATATAAAATTCCATGAAAAGTTTATGAATGTATTAACACATTTTAATACCTACAGGTTTGATTCCTCATAACTCTGTTGCAAAAGGGTTATGTTGTTTAACACAACCAATTCAGTAAGGAGAGTGCTTGTGTTGAGAAATGGAATGAATATAGACTTTGAAGAGAATTTATTATGTTTTTATATTGATAAGGATGCTCATGAAACCATATTGAGTCCTTAGAACTTCCCAAAAAGTGAACTGAGCTCTTCAACCCTGTTACAGTCATATTGTATGCATAATTTACTATGTTTCTTTGTGCTTCACATATTTAATGCATGGAAAGGATCAAAAAAGTGTATAGGAAGTTTGAGTAGGCCAATTCAGACCCAATTATGGCATTTGTCCCTTTTGAAATGGCCCATAATCCAAGATATGAAATTTCTAAGCTTCTTGGGCCTATGCATGAAGATAAAAACCCTAGTTTAGGGTTTAGCTTGTAACAAGAGTTGACACTTCATAATGTCATGAAAATTTGTAATATGATCAAGTTCAATGTTCCCTTAAAGATTATACTAGTTCTAAGAAGGTACAGACATTAGGTGTATGATTTTTCTGACCCTTGTGTTATGAGAGAGGGTTAAATTAGGTCGAAGACTATTTGGAGACAAAATAAGGGCTAGACAATGGTGACAGAGGTTGAATGGGTTAGTGAAACTTCGTGAGGAGTTGAAAAAAGGTAAAGAGTGTGCCAAAGTGTTATTAAACTTGTAGAAAAGGGGACACATTGGTCAAATAAAGGATAAGGCTTAGGAAAAGGTTAGTAGCTTATAGAAGTCTTGGAGTATATATTAAGTGAAAAGATGTGTTTAAGGATGAATGTATAGTTAGAAGGGGTTTATTTAAGTGTGAATTAATCACTAAAAATCCACACAAGACAAATATAGAACTCGTGAATCCTATATCAAGAATTGGCTGTTGAAACCTTAGGGTTGGTTGCCTAGTGAAAACTAGTGGAAGTATGGGAATAAGTTATGATAGGGAATAAATGGTATGAGGCAGAGCTATAATGTGATTGTCAAGTGAAAGATATAATAAAATAAAAACCACCTCAAGGAGTATATTCCATTCAAGGAAGATGACAAACATAGTGATCAAAAGAGAGCGTAACTAGTTGAAGTAGGGACAATCAAGATCAAACCATCAAGTGCATGTGACCAGTTAGATATAGGATCAAATAATTAAATTTGTGTGACTTCTCCCCTTGCCTCTACATCAATTGACATCTTTTATCTCAATAGGAATATAATGTGCAAGTTAGTTGGTTTGGGAAACCTCTTGATTAGTTTCAGCTATATATCCCACATACTTGGAGTTAAAGCTCAATGTAGTTCTAATATCTATGAGTTAATTTCAACTCAAAATAGAAAAATGAATTCATCTCCTCTCACTAGATAATCAAATGCACATATATGCTTCAATATGACCTTATTTTGGTATAAGATGTTATAGCGTAAAGATTTAATGATTTTGTTGCAGTATATGGTCAATGTGCAAGCCCCTTGAAGAAATTCATAGAGCTCTTGATAAGGCTTGATGATAATGCATGAGAGAATATGCTTATAAGAGATCTAGATGATGGAAGCTAATATTTTGATGTGAATCAAATTAGAATATATTTGCTTATAGTAGGCCAATAATATAATATAGTGACAAGAGGAAATCAAGGTGCACATAATTTGGGCCAAAGTAGAAAATAACCAAAAAAAGAAGAGGGTCATAACTGATGGGCTACCAATTCTAACTTGGTCAGAATTAACAAACCTACAATTATGAACCAATAAGAAAAAATGCTTAAAATAAAGATCAAGATGAATAGAGGATGGTTGACTAGGATCTTGGTTTTGCAACTGACTAATATGCGGTGTTTGAGAGGAATTCTAGATGAATCAAGGTTAAGGAGAGTTTAATGTGGGATAAAGAGTCTGAAAATAGACAAATGTACACAAATGGGCCAAGTGTGGTAAATAATGACAAATATGCAATGGAAAAAGGTTTTGTATGAAAATTAGGCATCTACATAATATCAAACTTTGACGTGGGTGCATAAATGCATTTGTGCATATCAAATTAAAATTAAAATTAAGTGTGTAATTGACATCCTTGATAGGGATAAAAGGAAAAAAATACTAGATGCTTGAGATGGTCTCATTGACATATAGGTGTTATTAAATATAGTGTATCTACAAACAATCACAAATTCATGTAAGTAGTCAATGTATAAAAATCAGTAGAAATATAACAAGAATAGATAAAGAATACAAAATGAGCATAGGAAATAATATTATGTGAATCGTGTTGTCACTCTTAGGAAACTATTGGTACTAAAACTTGAAATTGATATTCAATGGGCTAGGGGAAATCACGAGGGTAAAAACTTTACTTATTGATCAAAGAAAGAGACATTTAGAAACTCTTAGTCTCTCTTGGTATCTATTGGTATGGATATTTCAACTATCATTTGAAGTATCTAGTAGTATAAATATCTAGATATATGCCTCCCTTTTAGGTGATGGATTGGAACTTGCTCCTAAAAATATCTCGTCTATAAAGGAGTCATGCACATCATGTGTTATTTTTTACCAAATAGTAAGGAGAAAAAAACGTGATGAAAAATGACACATCTAGAATTTAATTTGATATTTAGAAGTGGATATGGGTTTTGCAGGTGTTGGAGTTGATATGTATGAAATTTAACTATTTGGAACTGAAAGGATTCATTTGGCACCTGACTGATTCCTCTGAATATGACTTGGTATAAATTTAGCCTTTGAATTTTCCTGGGTTGTGATTGCATCAATTCTATTCCACTTCTTAAAATTTGTACTATGCAATGTTTATGAATCTATATTTTCTATGTTGATGAATTATAAAACGCCATACAATCTTTTATAATCACTTTCTTGAACTCATGAGCAAAATTTCTAAATTTTTTTATTGACCTTGTTAGTGTGTGTTATGTTCACACCATTTGTGAATTCTACCTTAGGTAGTGTTGTTACCAAGGTGTAATGTATTATGTGCACCACATAGTTAATATAAACATTTTAGTGGTAGTTACCCTCACATGTGTGAGAAGGGTGAGGTGTAACTTGGAGAATGATCCTATCCCCCTTTCACAAACCAATAATAATCTCTCACTCACATCTTGATTTTCCTATATAAGGACCCTTTATATCCTTGTGGAAAGTTAGATTGGAGCTTAGAGTCATCTCTAGAGCTTGTCAAGATGTAGTCTTTTAGAGAGTCTTGCTACGGTGGAACCATTGTTGGTTGCAAAAATGTGCATTGTATATTCTATTAGTGTAATGAAATGTTATTTTATTAATGAATCTATATCTCTCATTTGAGCATTGTTGTGTGGATAAATGTGTTCATTATGGAGTTTCATTAGGTTTTTCTCAATTCACATATGGTATTAGACCAGATCTGCAATCTCCATCTTACAATTATCTCATATTTAGTTTTTTTATTTAGATTTACTTGCATCCTCAATTGTAAATCTAAATGAGAAGAGCCTTTTTTGAAGAGATTTCTACATTTTTAAAGTTTTTGAGTATGTTTATGGATCTAAAAATCCCCTTGGAGGCATTTTGAGTTGCATATTTTTACATATTCATTAATACCAACATTACAATACTAATTTTCAATCCCTTTAATCATTTTTTGAGCCAATCCATGTCATGGATTTTCAAAATTACCCAATAGGTATTTTTTACATGTGCCAAAATTGTTATTTTAGGGTCATTTTTTGGGTTTTTTTTTTTTAAATTTGAAAAAATATAGAATATTTGGGTCTAATCCAATATTTTTCATGAATTTTACTTGTAAAAATACAAATTAAAAAAAAAAAACATATTTTTTGAAGCTTCTAGTGATTTTTACAAATTTTTAAAAGTTTAGATTTATAAAAAATTAAGGAGTAGTAGAGAAGACAATGGATTTTTTATAAAAATAATATGGATCAAGATTCATAGTATTATATTCCCCTCTTCTATAGGTTTCTAAAAAGTCATGTTTTTCAAAAAATGGACCATCGAGGCACTTGTGGTGAGCATTTGAAGGTCACAAACATATTGAAGGGTTTCATTTGGGAGGGGGCAAACACATGTCACTATTATAACCAAGCTCTGTCTAGATCTAAAAACATCACTGTATGAGGCCACTAATACCACCAACACTAATTCCCATAGTATTTTTCAAATCCACGTATATTTATAACAAATTATATTATGTTCATTTCCATATCCAAGCATGACACTTGATGTAGTGGTTAAAACATTGTTTACAAGACCTTTGCTGATTTTCAGGGCAAGGAGTTGAATACCACCTCTTCTATTACATGACACATATAAATTTTATCCCCTGGTCTACCACATGACCACCCAATGCACTAATTTAAACCCTAATGGCTAGACATCACCATTGAGCCTCATTCGTAAAGTACTACAACTTCAAAGGTTCAAAACTTTTGATCTACGAAGCCTAGGAGGGTGATTTTTTTTCACCTTGGATATTTTTTTAAGATATAAGTAGTGGTAGGTATTTTTTGTATTTTATAAATTTTATTCTTAATTTTTTAGTTTATTGCCAATTTTGTGAGTCGGCAAACCCTCTTTGGTTTTCATCATGCATTTTGCTCAGATGAAACATGTATCAATAGTCACTCTTGTTCACATAGCTAGATTCATGGGAGATACTTATATTTCCTTATTTATTATATTGAAGGCTTCATCATATTTATAAAATCATTTACTTCAACAATTATAATGTTATTTTGTCTCTTTCATTGTACATGGGTATCTCATCAAGCCTAGTTGTCAAAACCCATACTTATGAGCTTAATATGACTTCTCTTTTACCACATCACCTAAGATGAATTTAGGGAAGTTTTTGTGTGTGTCATGTTAAAACCTATTGTTAAATCCACCTTAGGTAGTGTTGTTACCAAGGTGTGATGTATTTTGTGCACCATGTAGTTAGTATGCACATTTAAGTGGTAAATATCCTCACATGTGTGAAAAGGGTGAGATGTAACTTGGGGAATGATTTTATCCTAACTTTCACTCAACCAATAATAATATATAACTAACATCTTAATTTTCCCATATAAGGACCCTTTGTATCCTTTTGTAAAGCTATATATGAGTTTATGGTCATTTCTAGAGCTTATGGAGATGTAGTCTTTTAAAGAGTCATGTTTTGGTGCAACTATTGTTGATTGCACACATGTACATTGTATATTCAGTTAGTGTAATACAATGTGATTTTATAGGTGAATCTATTTTCTCTCATTTGATTACTATTATGTAGATGTATGTGTTAATTAGGGAGTTTTCTTGGGCCCTCCCCAATTCTTATAGACCTAGTTTTCCACAAAAACTTACAAGAGGAAAGGGAAAAGGGTTAGCCAGGTTGAGAAACCTTTAAGGAGTTGAAACTACATTTCCCACATGTTAGATTCAAATCCAATGCATTAATTTGTATAATGTGAATGGAGTTTCAAGTGAGGGCTTTGCCTCTTCTTCCCTATGTGATATGCAACTACATGAACATTCACCTATCCTTCTTTTGGTACAAGATGCAACTAAAACCCTTGATAAAATGTCCTTAAGCAAAATTCTAGCAATGTGGAGTGTGCCTAGACTTGAATTCCTCTTGATGTTATTTTAACTTTCCAAATATTTCTTATTATTTTTTTCTCCTTGATTCTTCTTAGTTAAATACCACTAGACAATTTGTATATATATAATTCTCAAGTTTGAATGAAATGCCTATTGGCATGCAAGCTGAAAAATAAAAAAGTAAAGAATATGCATGGATAAAAACATCAAAATAGATGAAGATGGGAAAAAGGGTACTCAAAAATATAGGAGACACATTCATCAAAATGCTAAATATACCTATGGAAAATTTGACAAATTAATTAATCTAATCCAAAGGAAGAAAGATCATATAACAAAGAGAGAGAAATAAAAACAAGTCTGCAGGCATAAAAAATAAGATGAAAAGATAAAAAATAAGAAAAAAGACCACAAGATTGCATAGAGAAGAAAGAGAAGGATGAAAACACCAGTCAATCACTTATAAGACCACGATTTAAGCCAATAATCCATATACAAAAAAATTATACTAAAAATATCTCAAGAACAAGCCTTGTACCAAAATTAGGTGTCTACATAATGCCACTAATTTGATGTGCATATGTGAGTGAATTCATGTGCACATCAAAGTAAAATAATTTATAATAGAAACGTGTAACTTGACTTACCTAGGGAAGGAACAATGAAACATTTTTGTTTATTGATTGACACTTTGATTATTTTAAAAACTCTGGTATACCTATGAGAAATGTATATATACCCACAAGTAATTAATTTCATGTCAACTCAATGAAAAATATAGTAACTTTAAAAACACAAATTTAAAAATGAGAATAGGAATGACTACACCTGGTGGTACTCAAACCATTTTGTCATAAATTGGATTTTTTTTAATAATCCCTAGACATAGCTAGAACTTCTTAGGGAGTTATTACAACTCAGTACACTTCTTGATCATGGAATTATACATTTGGGCCATTTCTAAGTGCTCTCATTTTATGAAGTTACACTTAAATTCATTTAACCTTTTTGTTGAATATTTTTGGTCAATTCTATTTTCATCAGTCTAAATGCCCCCCTTTAGAGGTGAGGGATTATAAAACATACTCCTAAAATCACTCATCTCAAAATAAAGAGTTAAAAATATCATATGTCATAACATTATATAGCTTAAGCATTGAAAATTTGTACGTTCACAAAATATTGTCATGTAAAATCCTTAGAAATTTTGTATAAAGCATATGTAACCATCATAAAATATCATCATGTAAAGCTCAGTAATAAGATAAATAAGTAATATGTCTAAGTGAAAACCAATATAATATAATAAATCATGTAAAAATTGATAGATGTATGCATTATCATATGAGGATGAGATAACATGGGGAAAAATGATGCCTTGATGTAGCCAAATGGTGAGGAATGAGATTATTTCCAGATGTAAATAAGTGTTTAAATATAACAAGATATAACTATAGATGTATCATTTATGAAAACCAAACATGTGTCAAGCCGTATATAAGATAATATCATATCTTGATGTAAAAACATTATAAAATCACTAGACACAAAGGTGTGATATGCTCCATATATTATAAAATATGTTTGAATAAAACTCATGGTGTGGAGATGTGGGTATTGTATACACATAATATTTTAAAACTTTATCAATTAATGATGTTTTATCTATTGTAAGAACCCATCGAGTCTCAATCTCTTTGAGTGCACACCTTAAGGGGTGCACTGAGAAAAGGGTGGGCAAATCATTGGTGCTTCACAAGATTATTATCCCTATACTACCACTTTTTATCATTAGAACCATCCCTTAAAAATATTCCCCTAAGCTTTGCCTCCTATTTTTCACCCTCCTCTAGTCATTTTCTATCTTCATTAACCCTTCCCTAACCTAAAATCCTTTTTATAAGTTTATGATACACTATCAAACCCATCGACCCTATACTATAATTGACAAAACTCATTTAGGGTCTAGGTCGGCTCTTGGCTGACATAAACCATGACCTAATTTGTTTTTGTCAATAATGATATAGAGTCAATTGGGCTGACTTTGTCAACTAAACTTTTAGAAAGGATTGGGGTTAGATTCAGCTATATAAACACATTCCTTTTGCCATTCTTAGAGAGACAAGAAGAGTAAATTATTTATTTGTGATTCTTTATAATCTACTCTTCTGCCATTCTACTTGAGGAGTTTTAGCTTATGGTTTATATTTGGAGAAAAATCTTGTCTTGTGTAAAAGTCTTGGATGTTTTGGCCTTTCTTAGTGATCCTTAAAAACCATAAAAACCTATTGTGAAGCACATTTGGCCAAGGGAGATATTGAGTCTCGATGGGTTCATCTTCAATGTAAGTATCTCTAACTTTGCTCCTCTTTTTAGTAGATAGAAGTAACATAAGTAATGGCTTTTGAATATATTGCTCTCTCCATATATTAGGGTCTTATCTATACATAACTTAAATAGGATTCTCTTATGCATGTTTATTTTTATGTTTACTAACCTCATTTTGTGCAAAAACTTTGGTGATTACTAGATTAGACTTTACTTTACTTGTTATTAGTTTAGTGAATATGAAAACATAGGACCTAGTTAAGGTTATTACATAGTTTTGCTTGACTGGAGGCTTTGGAAACCTTCCTAGTGATATTATTGTGGTAAAATATCCTTTGGCTAGGTCTAGTGGATCCATCTTGGTCATGACCTTGAATATCTAATGTATCAACAATCGGAAGTGTAAGTAGGATTTATCTTCTTAGAGCTAGGATTGATTTATAGATCAATTGCAATTCTATTTGCATACATTCTAGTGAACCTGACGTGAATCTAACCCTTATAGGTTTTATTGCATGCCATAATTTTTATCATTTTATTATATTTTTATATATTTGCATTACTGTATCTAACCAGTCTATATAGTTCTAACTTTTTGTGCATAGGTTTAACACACAGTCACTTCAAAATGACTCTATTTTATCTATGAAGGTCTTCATCAACTACAAGTTTCTAGATCAAGTAGTTTGACATAGTATTATTCCTCAATTATATATTAACATACATTATAAAACATGTCAAATATATCTAGTATTTTTTCTATCAACCTACAAGTCAATGAACACTATCGAACAAGTTAAATCTATTTATTATTCATCTTCAACATACAGGGTTTTGCAAAACTTTCTCGAACTAGTCAACTAAGTTTTCAAAATTTGAAAGCAGTAATTAAGCACTACAACATATAAAGTTTCAACTTAAATCCTCTTAAATACCACCAAGGTTCCTTTCTCATATCTCTCTATCATTTTAGTTCTTCTTGTAGTTCTATTTTTCACAAGTTAGTAGTCTTCAAAACTGCAAACCTACAATTAACTAGGTCAACTTGATTGACTTAATTTTGTAGTTTGTCTTCTATCTAAGAGACATAGTCAACTCATTTGACTCTATTATTAAATACCTTAATTTCTTAGAATATAAGTGACCCAATCAACTCTGTTATGTATTGTTTGCATACAGTGTCATCTGAACTGACTATATACGATTCTTAATCAAGGAATTAACATTTATTTACTAGTAATTAATTCATATTTCCTTTTCAGTTGTTTGCATGCTTAAAGTAACTCAGTATAAATAGGTGGTTTTTAAAATTACCATTTTATTTACATTATTTTACTCTTTTGTACACACTACCAAATCACTTCACATTCAAAAAGTATTTAAACATTTGTCTTCCCAAGGCTTACCTACTTGGATTTCATCACCAAGGGGAAGCTGACTTGGTTTTTTGGCCAAGCATAATTACATGGTTAATGGTATATATTGGAAAATTACCCGACACCCTTATCACTACAAGATTATGAAGTGAGGTGGTAGGCCCCAATACCAAGCCAACACCATTACCAATAGATCCCTTTCAATCCAAATATCTTGAAACCAACTTCAGACTACTTTCTAGTTCCCTATTTCAGCCAACTTTCCTATCACATTAAAATCAAATATTTATAATAATCTAATAACATTTAGGATAACCAATTAGTTAACATTTACTTTTCAATTGATTGCTTGCTCTTTGATCATTGTGTGTTGTATTACACAACTTCCATTGGCTAGTGTTTTTGCATGGTTTGTGTTGTGTGCCCCAATTGAATCAATCACATTGATCCAATTATTTATGTGCTTGCTTTCATTCTTGCTTCAAACTATCTTGAATTTTTTCCCCCTATTTCATACACTGTCATCTTAGTCAATACAGTCTCTTCCAAACTGTATTTTCACTTTCTTATCTATAGTACACAATCAAGCCGAATAACTATGTAATTTTATCTCTCTAGTCTATCCGCTATCTAACAATACACGATTGACCCATATGACTGTATACACTTTTCAACCTATGTTTTAGTAGTACTCTATCAACCTAGTCAACTTTGTACCTATTGGTCGACTCTATTCTTTGTCTGGCCAACCCTATTCTTTGTCTAGCTAATTTTATTCTTTGTTTTGTTGACTCTATCCTTGATTCTCCTTCTTTATTAAAAAATATATTTCCTTCATCAAGTATCATGAAATCCCCTATCAAAATCTTCTTGGATAACCTAAATCCATTTAAACACTATATGGGGTGTTATTTTCTTCTTATTTTTAGCCTTTGGGGCCTCTTACGATGCCCACCCACATATCATTTCAGACTCTAGGGCATCTTGTAATGCCTATCCCTATATCCAGTTACCCATTGGGGCATCTTACGATTCCCACTCCTATTCTACTTTTCATCATACCACATAAATTTAACTTCAAGAAACCTTCTGAGACACATAGGCTTATCTCTGACATGCTCATCCTTGATATAAATGTTAGATTAAACCTTTCCCTTTTTATAATGCTTTTTATATTCTATCATTATAACACTTTTTTAAGGATACTTACATGGGTCTCACCCTCTGCAGTAGTCTCTCTTTCCATAAACCTTAGTCCTTTCTTTTTAGTCCTTTGGTTTCTCTTTTCTTGTGAGTTGCATTGTAAAACCACGAATACGACCCAGTCTTCCTCATGATTTCCATTTTTGTTCTCCTTGTTTCCTTGATTTCTAATGTTTTTTATCAGCCCTTGGGTTTCTCTTTTGTGATTTGTAGTGTAAGACCATGAATATGATCTATCCTTCCTCACAAATACCATGTTTATCTCATTTACTTTTTACATGCTCTGTACACCCTCATGTGTTTTAGTTTTAGTTGTAGTGTAAGACCATGGATAAGACCAAGCCTTCCTCATAAAATCACCATATTTAATTCAATATTCATTTTCTAGAATCTGTCTATCAATGATTACGAGCTTTTTATCCTTGTTCTCAACTTTAACTTTTGCTTCTTTTGTAGATAAAATATGCACAACCAATTGTGTTAGCATGTTTTTCTATACTTCCCTCAATCTTATGATAAATAATCACACTTTACTATCATTAAATCCCTTTTTCACACTTTATCACATTTTTTGTCATTTGAAGTAATTCAAATTATTTCATGTTTCATTCCTCTTGATTTCCTTTCCTTTCACTCCACTTTGGATAAAAAAAGGTCAAATTCAAGACAACACTTTTATTTCACCTAAATGAATAAGACTCTTAGACACCATGCTCTCTAAGTTCTCTTTATTATCAACCAAGTCTAAAGTATTAAAATGAAAGTCATATTTAACACCTATGTTTGGTTTTCTAAATTTGTATGTAGGAAGAATTAAAAAAGCCATCAAGAAAGTTAAAATCAAAATCATTTGAAACAAAAGGAAATGATATAAAAGACAACATTCAAAGTCAAAAAGTCAAAATCACACCAAAAGATGTGATTCAAAGCACATCTCCTATTTCTAATCAAATTTCAACCTCTACAGCTAGCCTCATGATAGAGCCACGGTCTATTAGGGTGTAGTAGGCTAGTAGATTGGAATAGGAAAATTCAAAAACTCTATTATGATACCTACTTTCTCATGCAATTACTCAATATTCATAGTAGACCAAAAACTCTATAAGGGGTCCTGAGGAATGGGGAACATGTTGTGGGAAGGTAGGTCCATTTTACTTTCCATGCATTTATCCTTCATGGGATGATATACATACTTAATTTGTTGACCTAATATTTGTGTGGCTAGGAGAAGTTATTCATAATCCTTAATGTTGAAAGTCCTCTTATTTTGACAAACCTAATTTAAATGTCTTAACGTCAATAAAGAGTTCCTGTAGTTTTTTCTTTCATTCTCCCCTCCACCCATTTCATTTCCCCCCTTGACATGCACATGTAATTCTAAATCTATTTTCCCTTTTTCTATATAACCTCTTCTTCACATCTTAAAAACTTGATAACACACTTTGTTTTAGTTTTATCTATCTTTAGAACAAAACAATATGCTTGAACAACTATGGATTACTTTATTTACACCATTGCTTTACATCCTAGCATCACTTTGCTTTATTTTACCATTTGTTATTGTTGTACTACCCCTTTTGTAAACACCCAAGTTTATTTCTATTTTCATGTAATTTTTCCATTATTGAGTGAGGTTGGCTTGTTACTTTTCACTCATCAATGTTGTTTTCCATTTTATGCACTTTTTACATTGATGATTGAGTAAGGATTGTTAGTATTCACTCATCAATTTTATTTTACCATTTATATTTCCCATCTTTATTTAAGTAAGGATTGTAACTAATTTCACATTGATGTTTGATTACCATTTTTTTACATGCATCCTTGGTTTGACTTGGTGAGTTTTCCTTTCTTACTCAGGAATTACTTGTTTGAGTTTTTCATTCTTTAGTAGCCTTGGCTTCTCACTTACTCGATTTACTCTAAAAAATTTGACTTGGTCATTTGGTCTAACATAGCACTTGCCACCCCAATCTAACAAATTTATAACTACGTCTCATCCACATAACATCAATTATCTTGGATTTCCTGCATTTATTTGTTTTTGCTCTTTAGTTTTGTATCTTTGGGTTTGTCGAAAGCAGTCTTTGTGCCCTACATGATCAAAAATATAAAACACAACAAACAACCATCCAGTGATAAAGCTAAGTCAAGGTATGCATACATTACTTTTATTTTTTAGTTCTTTCCCTTTTAGTCATTTAATTTTGGTTATTTTATGCTTTAAAATACTATAATTTTTTAGCTTCAACATTATGTGTTGCTATGGTCTTTTCTCAAATCACCATCCCCTGTTTCACTTGAGTGACACATGATGAGCTTCGAGTGGGCATATATATACACATAATATTTTCAAACTTTATCAATTATTTATATTTTCTCTCTTGTAGGAACCCATCGAGTCTCAATCTCTCTAAGTGCATGCCTTAAGGGGTGTATCGATAAAGGGGTGGGTAGACCATCGGTGCTTTGTAGGATTTTTGTCCCTATACTACCACTTGTTATCATTCCAACCATCTCCTAAAAACATTCCCTTAAGCTTTTCCTCCTTTTTTAACCCTCTTCTAGTAATTTTTTGCCTTCATTAGTGCTTCCCTAACCTAAAATCTTTTTTTATCGATTTATGATACACTATCGAACCCATTGATCATGTACTATAATTAAAATAACTCATTTAGGGTCTAGGTCGACCCTTGGTTGACATTGACCAGGACCTAATTTGTTTTTTCAATAATGATATAGAGTCGATATGGTTTACTCTATCAGCTAAACTTTTGGAAAAGATTATGGTTGTATTCAACTATATAAACACATTCATTTCACCATTCTTAGAGAGACAACAAGAGTTAATTATTCATTTGTGCTTATTTACAATTTGTTCTTCTGCCATTCAACTCGAGGAGTCTTAGCTTAAGGTTTTTACTTAGAAAAGAATCTTGCCTTGTGGAAAAGTCTTGGATGCTTTGGCCTTTCTTAGATGTATAATAAAGACCTTTAAAATGTATAAAACAAGAATAATATAACACAAGTAGTACCATGCATGATATGTATCATGGAGTAAAACATAAGATATCCCATAATATAGGTAATTCTAGAATATGTTATTATATAAACATATAACAAGAAGTATGACCCAAAAGTAATCAATGACACATTACCACAACTGGAGGATTCTCTATGGACAACACTGGATAAGACATTGGTAGGCAATACATATAATCACACACATGAAAACAATTTTGTAATCATAGGGAATGCAATAGATTGCATAATGTATCCACATGTCACACATGATGTAATCAAGAACAATATATGTATACTCAATATAAGTAATTCTATATGATAAATGGAAATTGTGAAGGATAATACTACAAAACCACTAAAAATATTCCCCTAGTATAAGGCATAACACCAATGTGAGAATGCCCATGGGTGAAAACATGATAAAAACACATAGCATATATAAGTCCATGAACATATGTAACTTATATATCCTACATCTTAGCCACTCAAATAATACCATGAGAAGAACATGTGCAACATGAATATGTAAAACCTATAGCATAAGTAAACAAACATAATATGTATCCATCGATAAAGGTAAGGAACATAACCTTTTAATTTTTACATTTTCTATTTTTTAAATTTTTTAGAAGGAGATCACATAAAGAGGAATCCAAGGAGTGTAGGCAAGGAAAAATCAATCAATCAAGAAGAGAATCCAATGGGCATAATTTAAAGAAGAAGGCAAGAAGACACAAGCCAAGGGAAAAATTAAATTTGGAAGAAGGAAGAAGAGGATTATTCCAAATAATCTAAAATTCCAATTAAAAATCAATACATGTTAGGATGAAAGGTCTTGATATATATATGATGTCATCGTTTGGAATTATATTCAAGCGCTTAGAATGGGATCAAAAATCAAGGGGTAAGGGCCATGACAATAAACAAAGCAACATAAACAAAGGGGCCATGTGAATGTCAATACAAACCAAGGCAAGAAAATAAATTCTAACTATGAAGGAAAACCAAGGCAAGGAGTAATTTGAAGGGAGGAAGGCACATGGAAGTCACAACATACAAAATAAAGGAGTTGAAATAAACTATGTATATTAGGATGTATCGAATAAGTGCATGGGATATGCTAGCAATAATAATTGATGATCCCATATAAATGTTATTGAGCTGCATCGTAAGTTTCCAAATAATTTTCAAAGCATGTCATGGGTTGTCAATGTGGGGAGTCAGATATGCCACTAGAAGTATTATAAATATGGTCATGAGTTGCATACTAACTTGAATCATCATCCCAATGAGATTAATCATGGAGATGGGCTAGAGGAGCCACCTTAACCTCTTGAAAATAAGCACATGTAATAGTTACAAGTTTTCTTTGTATAGTTGAAACATTTGTAAGTGATTTTTTTATGAAATGATACAATAGGCTATATGACAATCACATTACGTGGATGAGTAGATATTATAACTCTAGTTGTTACAACTATAGGAATTGTGGATCGAAGAGTTGTAACTTGAGAAATCAAAATTGTATACAAAATAACTATGAGAACCATGATTGTAGGAGGTGAAATTGTAGTAGATACCACATGAGGTTGAATGACTTGATTTTTAGGTAATATCTCAAATTATTTCTAATATTGGATGGGTAACTCATAAGGTGCACCAGGAATAATAAATATTTATTTATCATGCTCAAACTTAAGACACTAGTGTCATGTGGAAGGCATAAATCTCATTTGATTTAGCTATGGGTGTCTATGTAATAGATTACAAGTCATGATATCCAATAATATTTATAACCATACGACATAGGACCTATAGTGATTGGTAATGTAATACCCTTGATGGGTGTCCATGTGAGACTGTCATAACTCTTAAGAACCATGGATTTCCAAAATAAGTCTTGTTGAGTATACCTTGTATTATCAATAAATGAAATTGTAGTTATGTTTTTATTTGAACCATTGACAACCATAATGCCATGTGTAATCATTGAATGTGATTCAACAAAAACATGTATAAAGAGTGGACCATTATTAGTATCATCATTTGGATTCTTGAGGTCATAAAATATGATAGATGGAGATTATTTTATTGAATCGGTAACCATACCTATAATATCATCTAAGAGATATTCATTATAAGTTGTTGGTTTATGTGTAAGTATTGCCATGTGAACATTGTCTTGCTTCTTAGTATCATGATACAGAAATGGATTGTTGAAGATTCATAAACATTGATTTGATGTAGCAACACATTAATTCAATTCATAGTATGTCCTTAGAATTGATTAAAATTACTATAAATTAAATCTTGTATCTTATATTTTAATGAATAACATTGATTTTTAATATGCCTTGAAGATCTTTGGTATTCACAGTATGTATTTATATCATAACCTCTAGACAAAGGTGGAGATATATCCAACTCACATGGTGGAGGTAAAAGTATCATGTTGCATTCAAGCAATCATTTAAGCAATTGATGAGGATTCTCTAATAACATTATAAATTTCCTATGCTCTTAATAAGGTGGAGGAACTAACCTGTTAGGTGGTTGTGAAACTACATTTACATTTTTTTTACCTCATTCTTAGCTTGAAAAGTTGGAGTATTATTAGCCTTAGCTTTGAATGTTTAATTACCTTGATATTTATAGGTGGTAGAAATGGGAATTATAATCATTTTTTTATAATTTGGGCCTCTCAAAATTTAATCTGATAATTGCAAACATATGGAAAGCTCATGGAAAGATTGGTAAGTGTTAAACATGACTTTGTCTTTAAGTGGTTGAAGAAAATTGTTAGATAAAATAATCTATAATTTTTAATATGGTATTTGGTGAGAAATTTTCATAAGCATAGTTTTGAATTTAAGAAAATACTCAATAACATTCTCATTAGGTCCTTGTTTAGGTTGATAAAGTTGAGAAAATGTGACTTTTTATATAATGCTGAAAGAAAAGTGAGTTAAGAAGATATTTATTTTTTCTTAAATGATGCACAAATCCTTTAAGTAAGGCATACAACCAATGTAAGGCATAAACTTTTATACTTATAATAAAGATTTTGGTAATAAATATATCATTGTGTTTAAAACCATGGCATGTAAAAGAGGAATATCAAATGCGATGCTAAGGATCACCCTTACCATTGTATACTTAAGATTTAGGCACTATATAAATAGTAGAAAAAGGGTGATTTAAGACCTCATGATCCAATGGGTTGTGTAATATATCTTGAGAAATGATTATATTATTAGGTCTTTGAGATCCTTTTACAAGTTTCCTAATTTGTGCTTGTATATCTTGAAGAGATTATTGAATAAATTCATCCTTAGATGTAGTAACATGCATATGAGTCAAAGCATGATTAAAATTGGTAGGAATGGATGTTTGAGTATTTTTAATAAGATAAAGACCAAAATATATAACATTAGTAGTGGGATGAGATGGTACATTATCAATATGAGGTACATAGGATGTAGTAGGCCACATAGGAATCATATTAGTAACCTAAGTAGGAACTATAGGTGGAGGCATAAAAATATTAGTAGGAACACTAAAGGCACTAGTCTCACCATTGATGTAAAAGTAAAGCCTCCAATAGGCAGGTTAAGAACATTCAAAGTAACATTGCTAACATTTCCTTTTTCAAGTGTAGATTCCTTATAAAAATATTTATTTTGTACTTATTTGAACTTAAGAAACATGGGCTCTAAATATGCATGGTTTTTTAAAGTAATATTCTAAAGTAAATAATTATATTAACTCATTTTGGATCAATACCATCAAAAACATTGTCCTCATAATCATGTTTATCATATCTATATTCATCATCCACATTTTAATTATCAACAACAGTAGAAGAAGTAGAAATTTCACTAGATTTTTTCATTTTTGAATTCAAATAAGCATGAGAATCTATAAAATGAAGTTGAATCAAATCAATAATAACAACACTCAACCAAACACTTTGCCTATTAGTATGTGTATATCTATCCTTCTTAATGGGCATACAATGTAAAAAAGAGAAACATAAATGAATCTATGGCTAATGATAAATAAATGAGGAAGACTCCAAACTATGATAATTAGATATAATAGGTGGAAATAAAACCCTAAAATATGAAGAACAAGGTAAGGTTTAATGGTCAAAATATTGGGTTCACCAAAATCTAAGGATTATATGTGAAAGGTGAATATGCACATAACACTATGTCTAGAGAAAATGATCACAATCAAGATATGAAAATAAGGTCTAAATGGTGAAATTAGACCCTAGGAGGTAGAAATCTAATTCTAGAAGAAAATTTTGAAGAATAGAGTGGTTCATAAATTTTTTAAACTAATTGGTGCACACTCAATAAATGCCACTATGTAACTAATTAAAACTAAGGCACAAAGGATACCTACATAAATATAGTAACTACATATATGGGTTGCCAGAATGTTCTTAAATATGGAAATGAAAGTACTAATAAATAATTGTAAAAACAATAGTAATGGAACGAGGAGATAAGTGATTGAAACAAATACACCTAGGCACTGTAATTAAATTATAAGACTAGGAGAAAAGTTTGAAACTGACATATAAGATATCTTAAGAATTTGAATGTGATCTAGAAAAGAGGCATAATTGGCATACGACAAATTGTGACTGATTAGTATCATAGAGTGGAAAACTTTACCCCATGATTTTGAATCTAAGCTAAGATTTTGAACTCTATTACTTTTCATACTTTGTAACTTTATGGATCCCTTCACAGACATATGATGATCACAATAAAAAATTGTATTCATTGAGTTGATGGGCATAATTATATAAAATTGATCTCCTTTAACTTTGACCTAATTCTCCACAATGTCTCAAAAGGAATATAAGTGCAAGTTTGTTGGCATAGGAAATCTTTTGAGGAGTTGTAGTTATATATCATGCATAATTGGAATCAATCTCAATATAGTTATATTTATTGTGATTGAATCCCAACCCAAATTAGAGAAAGGAAATCACCTCATCTCCCTAAATATCAAATGCAACTATATTATTTGATACGACCTTATTTTTGTACAAGATGTGATGACACAATACTTGAAATGGTGTTGATACAATGTGTAAGCTCCTTAAAAATGTGAACAACTCTTGATAAGGCTTGATGATTATACATGACATTATTATATTATAAGATATTTGGATCATGGAAACTAATCCTTCGATATGAAATGGCTCAAGATAGATTTGGATAAATAGGGTTCTCTAAGACACATATGTACAAAGAATAACCACATAATATAGTGATAAGTAGAAATCAAGGCATGGTTAATTATGCCAAGGTGAAGAAGACCCTAAAAAGGAAGAGGTTTAGAATTGACAAGCTACCAATTCTAACATAGTTAGAATCAATGAACTACCAATTATGACCTAACATGCAAAAAAGATCAAAATAGAGATCAAGTTGAACAAAGGATGATTGACTAGGATCTTGGTGTTGAAAACTAATAAATCTAAGGTGTTTATGAGGAATTATAGATGAATCAAGAATGAGGTGAGTTTATTATGGGTTGAAGGTGTCCAAAAATATCCAAATTTGCATAAATGTGATGCATGGTATTGAATGAGAAATATGTAATGGAAAATAGTCTTGTACCAAAACTAGGTGTATATATCCCAAAAAAAGAAATAAATCACATTATTTACCCACATCTTGGTGTTTATGTTCCTAATTCCCCATCATATATAAAATTAATGGTCCAAATTGATGAAATAAAATGCTAGATTCAAGATTGATTGACCAAATATTTCATCAATCAAAGTACTTCCCCTTGTACCTCTTCAATATTTATTGTACTAAAAAATATGTAACTTGGCACATTTGTATTGAGTTTAAATCATTAAATAATATTACAAAAAAAAATAGTATCCACATCCTCACATTTATGACCTACTATATCAATTTAAAGGTACATGGTTCTTCCCCAAGATTGATATTTAAAATGGATATCATTAGGTTAGATTTTAGGCAAAGGACATATGGAAGATAACTTTCAATAAGGAAATGGATATTTATGAGTGGATAATTATGTCTTTTTGGATCATAAATTCACTTTCCACTTTGATGCAGGAGCATCCAGGGTACGATGTGAAGTATTGTATAAAAATATGTAAGTGTGTCATATTTTATTGTTATGTATTTACTTTTTTATCATGTGAAGAATCATCCCAGGGTTCTTAGAAGGTTAATAACCTCTAAAAAACTCATTATATTAGATAAAAATGGATTTATTTTTAAAAAAATGATCAATTTGAGTTTTTCCTAAAGGTTTAAAAAATCATGATTCTAATTGAAGCAACTATTTCACCCATGGTAGTTGAAAAAATATATTAACCATTTAGAATGATGAGTTTTCCCATCTTCAGTGTTCCGATAATATTTTTGGTGTTTTAAGAGGAATCTCTATAGGAATAGAAGGAGTGAGGAGGTCGAATGGAATGTAAATGAAAAAGGAAATTAGAGGGAAAATCTCAAGTAAAGACAAGATGAACAAACAAACTTCATGATCTACTTGGGATCACTATGAATGTACTTTATTCATTCTTCCTGTTTGATGTTTTCTTATCTCTTAAAATAGTACCATTGATATATTTTTTGTATAATTTTATTATAACAATAAAGGAGTGTGTTTCCATATGTAATTTGCTCTTCAACTTGTTGTGTGTTTCACTCTAGCTACTTGGATAGTTTGTCCTTCATTGGACCCCTTTCCATGTAATATTCAACACTTTCATGATATGGATGGATGATGCCTTTAGAGATTTATTGACTAGTTTTTTGTCATCTATTTACATGACATCCTTATCTTATCCAACACTTGGAACATGTTCTTCACATACTCTAACTAAATAAGTTGTATCCCAATTTATGAAATTGTTCCCTTGGTTAGACATTAATCTCCTATCTTAGATTTGTCATTGATTTCCATGAAATTCAATTAGATCATATTAAAGTGGAAGTTAATCTCAAATGGCTGAATTGTTCTAATATCACCAGATTACATAGTTTTTTCAATCTTGTGAACTTCTTCTGTAATTTCATCCTTGTGTATTTAAACATTTCCTTGTCTTTGCAATAGTTGATGAAGAATGATATTTTGTTTTAGTGGACATTGGATCATTCTTATGCCTTAAACACATTATTTACACACACACACACACACACACACAGATATATATGTGTGTGTGTGTGTGTGTGTGTGTACATATACATATACATATATATACATACATACATATATACATATATATATATATATATATATATATATATGCATATATACATATATATATATATACATATATATATATGTATATGTATATGTATATATATACATAGACATATGTATATGTATATGTATGTGTGTGTGTGTGTGTGTCTATATATATATATATATATATATATATATGTATATGTATATGTATGTATATGTATATATACATATACATATATATATATATATATATACATGTATAAATGTATATGTATGTGTGTGTGTGTGTGTGTGTGTGTGTGTGTGTATATACCTTGTTCTTGTAATTCCCAATTGCTCCAAACCTTTTGAGAACACGATAAATGATTTACAATTTAAATTGGATTTGTTTTAAAATAAAATGGCCATTTGGTGGCCTATCATTCAAAAACCTTCTTTACATCCAAAAACCTTCTTTACATCCAAAAGGAACTACTCCATTTGTAATAAATCCTTTTATGGATTGGTCTAGATATATCAAATACCGAAGACACTACCTTCTAGGTAATGAAACCATTGTGCAAGTTGATTCCTCTCCTCTCTAGTTTATTTGATCCCAAAAGTAAAATTAAATAAGTTAGGAATATGAAATAGTAACCTTACTTACAATTTGTTATTTGGTCATCATATACAAAACAAGGAGCACAACACTATTAAAATTTGTTTGAGTCACCCTTACTATATGGTTTACACCTTGACTTTTGCTACCACTTCACGTCTTGGATTTCAAACTTTGTATTCTTGGTATGTATATGATCTAGACTTTGGGAAGGCCTAAAACAGTATTCAACATCCAAAATATTTAAATTTTGCACCCCTTCAATAATTCCAAATCAAATAATGGTTATTGTATGAATTTGATAAAATTTATGTGCCTTATGATCACCACACTTCTATTCTAAATGTGGCACACTCTACAGTCTATGGTAGTTAGTTTGATAAGTATAGGACACTCCATTTTCAATGTTTCTTTTCTTGACCTCACACACAATGTGATGTAATTCACTTCTTGAGTTTTTGTGTAGTTTGTCACCTCTCCAAATCAGCTAACCAAAAATGGGCTTGAGTTGTCCTTTGCCCACACCCACTCTTCCTTGGGAAAGAATTTACATGAACTTGATAAATGGTTTTATGATGAGAATTTGATTCCATGATTGTCTTTTTTTTTGGTTGTTAATCATTTTAGAAAATTGATTGAGTTTATTCTTTGTCACAAGCCTAGTTTTATGAGACTTAGCCCAATTTTTCTTTGACTCACTTTGGTGATTATTTTGTCTACCCACTAACATTTTTTCCAACCAGAACTCAAAACTTATGACCCATTTTTTGCTTTCCTTATGAAAAAGTTTGGGATTTTCTCTTAACTTTTACACAATGAAAGTTGAAAATGGGCCTTAAGTTTTCAGTTATAGTTGGAAACAATGTTGGTGGTTAGACACAAACATCATCAAAGTGAGTCAAATAAAAATTGAGCTAAGTATTGCAAAACCATGTTTATGACAATAGTTCACATGTATTTAGATGGTCAGACCAAAAAATTTAATCACACCCTTATGTATAGTTTTTGTATATACCATCACACCTTTCCTACTAAGTTGGATATGAGCCTAACCCACATTTAACATATATCAAATTGAGCAGTCTATTCTTACAAAACTCGCTCTCTTTTTGAGGGTTGTCTTGGTTTTCAAACCTTGCCTTCCTATGAGTTGCCCTTATCCTTTCGTTTCCTAAATACCAAGCTTATTCAAAAATATAAAGATAAGGCTCACTCTTTTGTACAACATTTATAGTCTATTTAGTCTAAGGTTATTTATATTATTCAGAAGACTCAAAAGAAATTAAAAAATCATGAATTCTTATTGTCTCCCTCATCATTTTAAGGTTGGGGATAACGGTTGGTTGTGATTTAGAGGAGAAGGGACACAATAAGGTCAAAAATATTTGATATGACCTTATATTATTCTTTAAATATGTGTCATAGAATGATTTTAACATTAATATTTTAGCATAATTGGGCATCCATGACATTGTCAATGTAAATCTCTTTAAACACTACCATGAACGAACATTGGAGTCCAAGATTTATATCAGAAACCCTGTTGATTTTATTCTTTATTTTTAGCTTCTAGTCAAATTTTCAACATGAAGAAATGACAAACCCAAGAGTGTTCTAACACTTCATACCATCTCAAGTGAAATAAGGTCAATATTTTCTCTATATCTAATAGATTGCTAAGTTGTAGATATATCAATATTTTCCTTATTTTTAAGAGTATTTTAGTCAAATGATTTATTGTTGGGAGAAATGATGAGGATTCATAGAGCACATAGGATATGTTAGAAATATGGGATAGTTTTAATTTTATAGCTTTATTATTTTACCCCTATGTTTTATCCTTGTAATAAGTGAGATTTTCTCTCTCTTAAGGTTACTAAATTCTTAGACTTGAATTATCATAGAATAACTATTAGGAAGTAGTTATACCATTTTTTTTCTCATATTGATTGCATTCAAAAAGATCAGATTTGATAAAATATTTTAAATTTGTCATAGTTTATGCTTATAAAGTATTTGTAAGTTTTATTATTGGAACACTTCAATAAAACTATTATTAATACAAATAACAATTTATAAAAGGTTATAAAGTAAAGTATCTGGTTGGTATTCATGGCTCAGAGTCCTTACCAAAATAAAATATCAGCTCAAAACATACCAAAAAAATTATCAATACCAGTAAAACATGACAAACAAAACAACACCAAAACAATTATAACAAACACAATACATTTTCAAGTTGTTTATTGATTTTAAGTTTTCAATAACAATCAATCGAGTCTGCAATTAAGTATTTTTCTTATCACACTACTATGCATACCTATGTTTTTATTCTTTTTGATTCAATCATTTTATTCCATATCAATTTTATTGGATAAAAATTTATTTAGTTAAATAATTTCATACACAACTACCTTCTTCTTTAAGAAAAAAAGACTAAATTTAAGAATGAAAGGACCAACATTATGGAAAATGCTATTAAGCTTCAATAAAAGCCTAAAAATGTATCTTTACCAAAAACTAAAGTAACCATAGTTTTGAGCTGCTTTAAAATGATTTTTTTTTTGAGAATATTTATTTAGATGAATTTGTAATTATTATTTGAGAATATTTATTTAGATGAAAATTTAATTTTGATCTTAGATTCATCAAGTTCAAAAAATCTAAATCGATTTCAAACTCATGATAGACCTAAAAGACTTATTCTTTGTTAGTTTTAAAACTAAATTATGGATCACTAGGTTGTCTTAGAAAAGGTCCTTTTTTATATAAGAACTTGAGCATAATATTATATGAGGTAGTGGAGTACATTATAATTTCAACTTGATACAAATAATATTACATGTACTCAAAATTAGAAATTCAAATGTATGTTTTACTATCAAATTTATAACATGAGTGCCCAATTTTATTGAAAAAAATGTTGATAATTTTAAATAATATAAGTCATATGGAGTGTACCTCCTTTGCTTGAGTATTTATGAATCTATATTTTAGATGAGTTGCTTGATAATACAATGGAAACCCTTCCAACAAATAAAATTGAGACCTCTATTTTGGTCATGGTTTTATATGGTGTAGGTTTATAGATTTAATTAGAACCATTTACATGTCAATCAATTTGGATGTTTAGTTGCAAAGTATCAAGTGTGCGAATCCAAACATATAAAGAGGCTTCGAGTGAAATTTGTTGATTTAGTAATATCATGACAATTACATGTCTCTTAAGTGGCATAAGGATGAAATTAAATGTTATTATCTCTTTTATCATAACGATTAGGTGAGAGGATACATGAGGCTACGTTATGAGTAAGTTGATAAATAAAACAACATATTATCATTAATTATTTATGGATTAATATAAATAAATACCAACAAGTATTAAATATAGAAATGATTTAACTATTGACTACCTTAACATACTAACAAGATAGTAATTTGTAAAAAAACAAAGGTAAAAAAATAAATCAATAAAAATTAATCTAGAAAACTCAAACATTACTTGAATTAAAAGATATTATACTAATCCCAATTTAAAACTTTGTATCATTAAGTCAATCTCATGGAATACATGAAGACCATGTTTGAATCTTCTTTGAAATCAATTACAGTATTACAAAATTGTTTCAGAAGAATTTGTAGTATTGCAATTTAGATTATTCAATGTAGAGTGATGTTATTAATTTAAATTTAAAAAGTTAAAAAATATTTGAAATAAGATATTTGATCATCTAGCTTGTTACTCTATCCCTAACCATTACTAACAAGTGGATCTATTGTATCAAGTATCAATTCTAACCTATCTTCGGATTCGTCTTCATTTTTATAATCCACTAACTCCCTTCTAAATAGAGAAATGACTAAAATCAAATGATTTTTTTTACTACCACATCCTCTATACTCATTTATGTATGTATGTATGTATATAAAAATATTTTTAAAAAAGGCACAAAAGTTAGAAGACACGAGTGTTGTAAACTCTATTTAGACATTTTTATGATCTATGATGTTGTAGAGATTTCTATATTTTATTTACATAAAGATTTATACCTTAATATATTAGGATCAACTTGGTTATGAGGCTTGTAAAGTGGGTATTTAGAGGCTTAATGATCTAATATTTAGATTTTTTTTAAATAAATTAGTAATTATTTTTATTATTTAATAAAATAATAAAGGTAGGGTAAAAATCTTAAAGGTTGTGTTGACCAAATTTCACCTTAGTACAATTTGCTCAACCATTTTCACGAAAAGCCGAACAACAGCTGCAAGAACAGGTCATTTCAAAGGTCCAAAATTGCAAGTCAAGGAGGCTAAGGTGTTTTGGCTCCATTGTAGTATATGTCAGGTTCTCCACAGGTCAAGTCTTGGACCCTCATTAACCGAACTTACATTATCAAGACCAAGTCAGGTTCTCTGAATGACTCAACTTATAAAAGTTTCATGAGTAGAAGTAATCCACGTTTAAGAACCCAAATTACTCCTTCCAATGCTTTGCAAGTTTTCAATGATGCATGACTTCAGGTTTTCCAAGGGGAAAGTCTTATGACTTTAATAAGCAAAATAAATTAGAAAACCCTAAATGGTCTTGATTCTTGCCTCTCAAAAGTGGCCCTTCAGAATTTTTTGAAGGGCACTTTGTTTTCCCAAGTAACCCTTCAAAATTTTCTAAAGGGAAATTTTCTTTCTAAGTGACCCTTTGAAAAAGTTCCAAAGGGCACTTTTTAGCACAAGTGTCCCTTCAGACTTTTTTGAAGGGCACTTTTCTTCCAAATGACCCTTCGAAAAAGTTTCAAAGGGCACTTTTTAGCACAAATGTCCCTTCAAACGTTTTTGAAGGGCACTTTTCTTACAAGTGAGCCTTCAAAAAAGTTTTGAAGGGCACTTTTTAGCCCAAGTGTCCCTTCAGACTTTTTTGAAGGGTACTTTGTCTTTGGAAATGCCCTTTGAAAAATTTCTAAAGGGACCTTGTGCCTTCCCCAAGTGTCCTTCAGGAAAAGTTCTTGAAGGAACTAGCCATTGCCTTCTAGGTGAAATCCCTAAAAGAATTCATTCAAACAAATTATCTAAAAGAATTATTTTGGTAAAATTTATTGAAACAATAAACCTAACCTAATGGATCTGCATGACGTGCCATAGGACATCAACTTTAATACAACCAACTAGTTGTTGGGGTGCATACATGACATGTCACAAGACATCAAATTTAGGGCACCCAACTAGCCATTGGGATTCAAATATGATGTGCCATAGGACATCAAATTCAAGGTGGCCAACTAACCCTTAGGATTCAAAGTTGACATGTCATAGAATGTCAAATTCATGCCTAAAGTCTTCAAGCAAGAAGTAAAGCCATTCAGAGAACTCGACAGGGTCTTAAGCAAGGATAGTGCAAATTAGGTTTCCCAAAGAGCTTTGCTTATGAATTTTACAAGTAAAAGAAATCAAAAATCCTAAAAAAGAAGTGACAATACTTTATGGGTTTTCAAAAGATATTTTATTATGACTTTTACAAGTAGAAGCAATCAAATAACCTGAAGAAGCAAGTAAAAGTAACGTCACTTGGAAAACTCGAATGGGTCTATAATGCAAAATGTAAGAGCTCTCAGGAAGAATCTAAGGTTCATATTAGTGATCCAAGCCATTTATTATGTAGGGTCATCTCACCATTTATTTTTTAGCAATCCTAGTTATTTCAAGAGGGTGAATCAAAGGGAAGGACAAACTCCAATTGAATGAGAGAATAGCTGGAATTAGTTTCACTAGGATGGTGACTACAAACCATTTTGGAGGCTTCTATTTTGGTGCCCAAGAGCTCTCTCCTATCCCTCTTTTTATATAAATAGGATCCTTGGGCTCTTGTTTTATCATCCATAGATAGTATGATGAAGCCCTGTTGGAATGTTTTGCCATTTTCTTGCCTTTGGGCAAAGAAGCATAAGTTTGTTTTCTTTCTAAGCTATAGACATTTGCTTGGGCATGAAAGAGACACAGAGTGACAAAAAGTGATGTTTTATCCTTATGTTCTCTGTCCTTCATGTTTTTGATCAAATATTTGATGTAATAGGTCATGTAGAGTGCATTCTAGCTATATGAGAGTTTGCACATGTGTAACCTTTTTTTTAGACTATGCAAGTTGTCTTTTCTAATTATTTACCTTGTGTGATATCATTCATTTTGTCTCTACATTGAAATACTTATGTTGGAATATTCTAGAGCTTGAGTTATAGACTATATTATCTTGTATTATGTATAAGTATAAGGCATACATGTGGATACTAATTCTTGGTGTATGACCATCTTAGACTAGGATTTTCATTTATGCAAACTTCTAACTTTTTTCACTCATACAAACTGGTTCAACAATTTTATTGCATAAAAATCTAATACAGGGAGCTATCACTTTTAACCTAGAGGTTCATTTCCACTTATAGGCACACCCATAGGCCTATAAATGTCCCAACATTGCCCAAATCTGGAGGAGACTTGAATAACCCTCTTCTAGGGTGCAAGATTTGGAGACAATAATTCTAACATGCCCTGTGGGATCCAAATTATTGTTAAGTCAAGGTAAATGTTGGTCTTGACAAGCCTAAGTAGTAGAAATACCCTAACCCAGCATTTGGTGACTCCAAAAGGGTGTGAATCCCTAATTCTAGACCAAGTTTTATACATTATCCTACATGGTCCTCATAAGGTCCTTAAGATTTTTTGACCAAGCCCCTTTAGCTAAAGCTTTTATTGAATAAAAACCCCTAAACCACTCATAACCCTATTAAATCCTTGGCAAGGAGATTTTGGGGAAGAGGTAGAAGAGGTTGACGAAGTTCAAGGAGAGGACAAAGTTGAAGAAGAAGAAGAAATAGAGGATCATAGAGGAAGAAGAGAAATGGGGGAAAGGGGAGAGATAGATAGACGTCAACCCTTCCCTACTTTTAATACCCAAAACCCAATAAAGCTTTCTGCATATGACCCCATCCCTCCAAATACTACCAAGAATCTTCTTAGTTTTAATGGGGAGGGTCCTATTACCCCATTTGAGCATATTAGAGACATCTCTAATTTTTATAATTTCCATAATGTTACTAGGGCCAACATAGCCATTAGCCTACTTGCCATGTCTTTAAAAGGAAAATCACTTGACTAGTATATAATGTTGGAACAGGGCTACATTATAAGTTGGGATGGTTTTGGAGACCTATTGGCGACAAGATTTGAAAAAAAGAGAGATCATGCTTCCCTAATACATTAGCTTAATGTAATAAGAAGAGGTCCAAATGAATCCATAAGAGATTTGAAAGACCATGGTATAGGCTACCACCAATCATGAGACCTCCTAGCTTTATGTTCCCAACATACCTCAAAGGGATTGGTACTGATGTTGTTGTTATGTTATAGTCAATGGGAGGATTCACTCTTTTAGGTGCATGAGCTAGCAATTGAGGTTGAGAATACCCTGATTCAGGCTGGAAGACTCCCTCGAAGAGTTTCCATGCCTTTGTTGTCCCATAATTCTATTGAATCTCTAAGCATGTCATAGGTTCCCAATGCCAATGTGAAGCCAAGAGCCTTTCCCAAGAAGGTGGATAACATTGTGGACAAGGATGAAGAAATCAGATCTTTGAGAGCTTAGCTCAAGCAAGCTCAATATTAGGTAAGATCTCCTCCTAATGCACAATACTATCCTTAATAAGGATATAGATCTCCATCCCAATACAATTATCAAGGGAAAGGAAAAAATCAACAAGGTTACAGCAAGCAGTTGAATGCATATAATCCAAATTCTACTCCTCCCATAAAGGCTATTTTTCCAATTCACACAAATCTAGTACAAGGAGAAGATCATGTGGACCAATATGGGCAGCCTCAAGGTCAATTTGTATATGATAGTGGAGGAACTATCTATGCTTTGACTACATAAGAAGAAGCTACTCCTTACACAATAGTAAAAGAAGCATGTCCCTACCAAAGGGACAATTATGGAGAAGGCAGCAACTCGAGTGTGGGGATGATGAACTTTCAAGAAAAGGATGACTTTGTGTTGACTTAATTAATGTCAATTATATCTAATACAAGGTCCAAGAAGAGAGCTTTGGGAGAAGTTCAGGAGCCATGAATAGTTCCAAGTGATGCCCATCCAAGGCCACAAAATGCCAATCAAATTGCTACACCTTCTACAGGCCATGTTCCTCAACAAAATTAGAATGTAAACATAGATACCAAGATTGCAACATAGCATGCAAAAACTCCTTTATTTCCATAAAAAATGTAGGATAAATTGAATACTCCATCTCTAAATATTGTGGACTCATTAAAGATCACTAAGACAAGCATAACGCTTTGGGAGGTTCTACATATATCTGGTCAAAAGGAGCTTTTGCAAGAGCAGTTAGCAAGAATGAAGGTGGTTCCTCAATCTTCAAGACATCATAGTGTGGATCTCACAAATTCTCCAAATAATCTTTTAGAGCCTTCCACTAAAGTTGAAAAACCTCCACCCTTCTACCTCACACTCATTATAGGAGATAAGTTGGTCCACAATTGTATTTTGGATAGTGGAGCAAACACTACTATTATGCCTAAAGTAGTAGCTAATACACTAGGTTTGAACTATGAGCCACATAGTAAAGGTGTATTGCAGCTGGATGAAACTCCAACCAAGATGGTAGGATTGGTCAGAGTTTTGAAAGTGTTTTTACATGGTTGCCCAAGCTTCCCTATCATGCAAGATATTGTGGTGTTGGACCTTCTAGCACACTTTGTTATATGCTTGTCTAGGGACTTTATGGCCAAGATAGGAGGATACCTTTCTACTAATTGGTCCTTTCTAGCTTTCAAAACAAGGTATGGAACCAAGGTAACCATAAGGACTCGACCCTTAGCAAGGTTCCACATTGAGCCATACTTGGAGACAATGACAAATGAAGACTATCTAATCAGCAAGGAGGAAGAGTTAGTCCTGAATAGTGAATCATCTTCTCCTCTTGAAGGTATTTCCGATTTCTATCTTGACAAGTACAACACTAAAACACATGGCCTTGATCCTTACACTTTCATTGAGGAAATTGATTTGGGAGTTTATTTCATGCATGAGAAAAATTTCCCAATTCCTTCACTCACCAATGAAGATCACGAGCTTGATGCCATGTGGGAAATGTTCTTTGATGGTTAAAGGAGAAAATTTAGGTGTAGGAGTTGGTGTCATGTTGGATTCCCCATCAAAGAATCATTACTACTTTTCTAATAGGCTTCATTTCAGCTACACTTACAACGTGGCAAAATATGAAGGCTTAGTTCATGGTCTCCAATGGGAAAAGAGGAAAGGAATCAAGTTTTTGAAAGTCTATGGAGATAGTGAGCTAGTCATTCATCAAGTGAGAAGTAAAATTATAGCCAAGAACCGCTTTCTCAAGTATTACAAGCATAGAGTATGGGATATACTTAAGGATTTTGATGACTTCAACATCCAACGCATACCAAGAGACTTGAACAAGCACGTTGATAGACTAGATACAATAGGAGCACGTTTTAACTCAATTGTTGACATTGAACAAGAGAAATATCAATCTCATATCAAGATCATTATGAGACCTTCCATTCTAGATAATGAAGTTTCATGGCAAGTGTTCGAAAGTGATGAACACATTGCACACTTCTTGTAAAATGAGGCAGGCTTCTCTTTAAGAAATCAAAATAAGTTGCATGATCATTATGAAGAGCAGATTATACAGCTAAAGACAAACAAAATACCCAAGGGGATGATTACCTTAGAGAGTGTCTTCAATGAGGATGATCAAAAGAAAAACAAAAGAATGAGCATGTCAACAAAAGAAGAGAACTATGAGAGAGTTCTAATTTTCAAGGACAAACTTTTGAAGATTGGCAAGGCTTGTTCTCAGTTGGAAAGGCAAGCTTTTATTGCATTATGTAAAGAGTTTCTTGACATCTTTTTCGGGAATATAGGGACTTGAAGGGATTTGACTCGAGTCTAGCTCATCTCACCATTGAGTTGGAGCATGGAGTTGACCAAATTGATTGAGTTTAGGATTATCTTTCCTATCAAGCACTCAACTTGGGTAGCCAACATTGTGCCAGTTCAAAAGAAGAATGGAGAAATTAGACTTTGTGTGGATTTTTATGATCTAAACAAAGTGTCTCTCAAGGATCATTACCCACTCCCTTCCATGGAATAAATTCTACAAGTTATTTTAGGTTCTCAACATTTCTCACTTCTTGATGTTTTTTCAGGTTATAATCAAATATTGGTAAATGAAGAGAATCAATTCAAGATAGCCTTCACCACCAAGTGGGGGACTTTTGCCTGCAAGAATATGCCATTTGGTTTATTCAATGTTGGAGATACATTTCAAAGGGAAATGGACATGGATTTCAAAGGTATGATCAATAAGTTTTTGCTTGTTTAGCTTGATAATATAACCATTTTTTCAAAAGATGTTGTTGATCATATGGGACATATAAGGCAAGTGTTTGAAAAGTTTAGAGAGTATGACATATCCCTTAATCCAAAGAAGTGTATCTTTGTTTTCCATGAAGGTAAGCTTTTGGGTCATGTTGTTTCAAAAGAAGGCTTATCTATTGACCCTGAAAGGATTGAAGATATTCTAGGCTTGTCTTTGCCTCAACACAAGAAAGGGCTTCAAAGTTTCTTGGGAAAAAAAAAACTTTGTAAGGAGGTTTAACCCAAACTTTACAACTATGGTAAAGCCTATCATAGCCATGCTAAAAAAGAACCAAGTTTTTACTTGGAGAAAGGAAGGTAAAGGTAGCTTTGAGGCAATCAAGAAAGCAATTACAACATCTCCCACTCTCTTAAATCTAAATTTTGCAAAGGATTTCATTCTTTATACTTTTTTTAACTTGGACACAATCTCAGCCATGTTTATGCAAAAGAATGATGAGGATGTTGAGTAGCCAATTGCTTTCTTCAGCCAAGGCCTAAAAGACTACGAAGTGATATATTCTTTTGTGGAGAAGCAAGATTTAACCATAATTAGAGGTTTGAAAAAGTCCAGGTATATGGTTTCTAATAATAGGATCCATGTTATGGTCTCCCATCCTAGCACCGAGTTTCTCCTAAGCAGGGATCTTGATGAGAATAGAGTTGGATGGATCATGAGATTAGAGCTGGATGGATCATGAAGGTGATGGAATATGACTTTGACATTAAGGTAACTAGCCTAATAAGAGGAAGAGGTTTATGTGAGCACTTAGCATACAACGTTCAAGAGATAAAAGAGCAAGCCTTGGTAAATCAAGTTCAAGACTAGCCAGCTGATCAAATGCAGAATCAAAGTTGGACACAAGACATCATTGGTTTTCTTCAAAATGGTGAGTGTCCCAATGGCTTGAAGAAATCTCAAAGAAGGTATTTTAGGCTGAAATCTATTCCTTATTGTCTTTTGGATGGCATTATCTTTAAGAAGGATGTGACCAATGTGTTGCTAATATGCATTAACAATGACCAATTTGATATGCTGCTATAAAATTTCCATAATGGCATAGATGGTGGTCACTTCTCTCCTAGAACAACAACTAAAAAAATAAAGAGAGCTAGTTAAAATTAGCCTAATCTTCTTAAAAACTATTATCATGGAGCTAAGGTTTGTCCTCAATGTGTTTTCTTTATTGGCAAACAAAAGCTTGCTACCCTTCCATTGAATCCTATCCAAGTGGACCAGCCTTTCATGCAATGGGGCCTTGACTTCATTGGCATGATCAACCCTCTATCAAGTGCTAGACACAAATGGATATTGACTGCTATAGACTACTTCACAAGATGGGTAGAGGTTGTTTCTTTAAAGGAAGAAAATGAAAATGGCATCTTGGAGTTCAACCCTCCATCAAGTGTTGGACACAAATAGATATTGACTGCTACATACTACTTCACAAGATGGGTAGAGGCTATTACTTTAAAGGAAGAAAATGAAAATGTCATCTTGGAGTTATATGATAGCATTATAATAAGGTTTGGAGCTCTTCATGTCATCATCTTAGATAACGCACTTAATTTCATAAGTGCTAAAACTTTTGATTGGGCAATAAAGAGTGGAGTTCATTTGAGTACCTCATCCAACTACTACCCTCAAAGTAATAGATTGGATGAGTCTACCAATAAGAACCTCATCAAGCTCATCAAGAGGACATTAGAAACCAATCAAAGAGCATGGCATATCAAGTTGAAGATATCCTTATGGGAAGACAAAATCAATCCCAAGAAGTCAATTGGTAATTCTCCCTTTGAAATTATCTATGAGAGAGAAGCTAGGTTGTCCATATCACAAGAGATTCCTGCCTTGGAACTTGCACAACAACCATAATTACTTGAAGACACTCCCATGGAGGTCATATTGATAGAATTAATGCAATTATAATAGGCAAGAGATGATGCACACAAAGCTTTGGAACACCATCAAGTCCTCATGAGGAAATCCTTTGACAAAAGGGCAAGAGTGTTCAAATAAGGTGACTTGGTATTGAAATGGGATGAAGATAGAGCAAAACCAGGCAAACATACAAAATTTGATACCTTGTGGAGTGGTCCTTACATCATCATCAAGTGAAAGCAAAGAAACTCCTTTCAACTATCCAAAATGGATAGAGAAGAGCTACCTATTCCAGTGAATGGAATCCACTTGAAGCCTTACTTTTGACCCTTGTTAACCATGTATTATAAATACTTTATTTTGGTGTGTTTCCTTTGTTGTGTTTGTTTTCCTTAAGTGCTTTGTAGCATAGGTGTGTTTTCCTTCCCTTTGTTTGGTGTGTGTCTCTACTTTGAGTGTGTAATCAACCCAGCTAGTGTGTTTTTGAACCAAAGCTTGTTCAGTTCTCTTTTAAGTGCTTATATGCATGATTCCATACCCAATGGAAGGATTTAGGTGACTGGTCTTTGACATAGCAAGCATGCCTCCCCTCAGAATCATCAATAATGTTAACCAAATTTCACCTCAGTATAATTTTTTCAACCATTTTCATGGAAAGCCACACAACAGTTACAAGAATCGGTCATTTTAGAGGTTCAAAATTGCAAGTCAAGGAGGCTAAGGTGTTTTGGCTCCACTGTAGTGTATGTCAGGTTCTCTATAGGTCAAATCTTGGCCCCTCATAAACCTGAGTTACATTATCAAGATTAAGTGAGCTTCTCTAAATGACTTGACTTATAAAAGTTTCATGAGTAGAAGTAATCCAGGTTTACGAACCTGAATTACTCCTTCCAATGCTTAGCAAGTTTTCAATGATGCATGACTTCAAGTTTTCCAAGGAGAAAGTCTTATGACTTTTATAAGCAAAAGCAATTAGAAAACCCTAAATGGTCTTGATTCTTGGCCCTCGAAAGTGGTCCTTTGAAACTTTTTCGAAGGCCTTTCTTGCCTTGTTCCCCCCCCAAGTGTCCTTTCAAAAAAATTTGAAGGGCACTTATTTTCCCAACTATCCCTTTGGACTTTTTTGAAGGGCACTTTTCTTTCTAAATGACCCTTCAAAAAAGTTTTGAAGGGCACTTTTTAGCCCGAGTGTCCCTTCAAAAAAATTTGAAGGGTAATTTTCTTCCAAGTGACCCTTCGAAAAAGTTTTGAAGGGCACTTTTTAGCCCAAGTGTCCCTTCAAACTTTTTTGAAGGGTACTTTTCTTCCAAGTTACCCTTCAGAAAAGTTCTAGAGGGCACTTTTTAGCCCAAGTGTCCCTTCAAACTTTTTTGAAGGGTACTTTGTCTTTGGAAATGCCCTTCAAAAAAGTTTTAAAGGGCCATTTCCTTACAAAATTCCCTTCAAAAATTTTCAGAGGGACCCTGTACCTTCCCTAAGTGTCCTTTAGAACTTTTCTAAAGGACACTTTCCCAAGTGTCCTTTGGGAAAAGTTCTCAAAGGAACTAGTCATTACCTTTCGGGCAAAATCCCCAAAAGAATTCCCTCAAACAAATTGTCTGAAGGAATTACTTCAAGAAAATTACTTAAAATAATAAACCCAACCCAATGGATCCCTATGACGTGCCATAGGATGTCAAGTTTAATATAGCCAACTAGTCATTGGGGTGCAAACATGACGTGCCACAAGACATCAAATTCAGGGCAGCCAACTAGTCATTGGGATTCAAAGATGATGTGCCACATGCTGTCAAATTTAAGGTGGCCAATTAGCCATTGGGATTCAGAGATGACGTGCTGTAGGATGTTAAATTCATGCCTAAAGTCTTAAAGTAAGAAGTAAAGCCATTCAGAGAACTCGACAGGGTCTTAAGCAAGGATAGTGCAAATTGAGTTTTCCAAAGAGCTTTCCTTATGATTTTTACAAGTAAAAGCAATAAAAAATCCAAAAAATGAAGTGACAATGCTTTGCAAGTTTTCAAAAGAGCTTTGCTTATGACTTTTACAAGTAGAAGCAATCAAAGAACCCAAAGAAGCAAGTAGAAGTAAATTCACTTGGAAAACCCAAATGGGTCTACAGTGCAAAATATGGGAGCTCTAAGGAAGAATTTAAGGTTCACAATAGTAATCTAAGCCATTTTTTAGGGAGGGTCATCTCACCATTGATTTTGCAGTGATCTTGGTCATTTTAAGAGGGCAAATCAAAGAGAAAGACAAACTCCAACTTAATGAGAGAAAAATTGGAATCAGTTTCACGAGGATGGTGACTGCAAACCATTTTGGAGGCTTTTATTTTGGTGACCAAGAGCTCTCTCTTCTCTCCCTCTTTTTCTATAAATAGGACCCTTGGGCTCTTTTATCATCCATAGATAGTACGATGAATCCCTACTGGAATGTTTTGCCATTTTTTGCCTTTGAGCAAAAAAGCATAAGTCTATTTTCTTTCTAAGTTATAGATAGTTACCTCGGCATGCAAGAGACACAAAGTGATAGCAAGTGATGTTTTATCCTTCTATTCTCTATCCTTCATGTTTTTGAGCAAAGAGTTGATCTAACAAGTCATGTAGAGTGCATTCTAGCTGTATGAGATTTTACACGTGTAACCTTTTTTTTGAACTATACAGGTTGTCTTTTCCAATTATTTACCTTGTGTGATCTCATTCATTTTGTCTCTACATTGAAATACTTATGTTGTAATCTTCTAGAGCTTGAGTTATAGACTATATTTTGTTGTATTGTGCATAAGTATAGGGCATACATGTGGATACTAATTCTTATTATATCACCATCTTAGACTAGGATTTTCATTTATGTAAATTTCTAACTCTTTTCACTCATACAAATTGGTTTAGCGGTTTTATTGCATAAAAAACTAATACAGGGAGTTATCCCTTTCAACCTAGAGGTTCATTTCCACTTATAGGCACACCCACAAGCCTGAAAATGTCTCAATGTTGCCTAAATCTAGAGGAGGCATGAATAGCCCTCTTTTAGGGTGCAAGATTTGGAGACAACAGGTTGGTTAGTGAATTTGGAATAAA
This sequence comes from Torreya grandis, assembly GCA_037957365.1. Lineage (NCBI taxonomy): Eukaryota > Viridiplantae > Streptophyta > Pinopsida > Cupressales > Taxaceae > Torreya > Torreya grandis. The sequence goes on along the minus strand of JARHVA010003990.1, from coordinate 82,356 downwards.
TATATTTATTCTTTGGTATTAAGTCAAAAAATATTGATCTATTGTGTATCAATACTAAATCGAGTTAAAAATAATTTCAAATTAATAAAAAAAAAGTTGGGTTTAAAAATATGGACTAAATTCAAATATAAGAAAATATAAATATAAAACACAACTCTTATTTAAACTATGAAGCAAATATGAATGATTATAAATTTTAAATAAATAAAATTTTAAGATATTATGAAAGGTGTGAATTGATTGATCGAGAATGTTGGTGCAATAAATAACTAATAATACTTTGATATTGAAAAAATCCATTTTTTCAATAAATAACACATTTTGCTTTGTAAAAGATGGATAAAAATTAAAATGATAGTTTAAATAGCCTTAATGTACTTCCTTTTACCTTTTTGAGATTTCCCCTATTGTTTATAGGATAATTTAAATTTGGCCTTGAATTCATATAAGAGAAAAGTAGGAACACTTTCAACATAGTTGAGAAATTAGACACTATTATATAACTAATCTTTAAACCATTACTTAATCTAAACAACTCAAAATAAGTTAATAGATATGTCACTTTGTATGGTTAAGTCAAAATTCTTTTAAAACATAATCATATATATAAATAGCCTTTAAACTATTATTCAATGTTACCAACTTGAAGTATAAAGTTAATGGACATGTCACTTTATATAGATATTCTTTTAAAACATATTAATATGTGTTAACTATTATCCAGTCTCACCAATTTAAAATATAAAGTTAATGGATATATCACTTTGCATGATTAGCTCAATATTATTTTAAAGCATATCAATATATAAAAATAATCTTTAAATCATTATCCAACATCACCAAATGAAAATATAAAATTAATACATATATTATTTTACATGATTAACTCAAACATTCTTTTAAAATACATTAATATATAAAAATAGATTTTAAACCATTATTCAATCTTACCAACTCAAAGTATAAAATTAATGAATATGTCACTTTGCATTGTTACCTAAAACATTCTTTTAAAACATATTAATATAACATATCAACTTATTGACAACCGTAGAGGAAAAGATTTAATAATTGTTCTTAGTTAATTTTTCTAAAGTAGACAATATAAGTTTGTGTAAATGGAGTGAGTATGTGAATGAATGAATGTGATTTTAGAGTGATAGAATTAATTTCATGATTTAAATTAGAGAGATATATTTGATTTAAGGTAATAAGATATTTGAGTGTTTTTTAAGATTATAAAGGAAAAGATGAGAAGGTTAAGTAAATAAATATATTTATTTTTAATTAATAAATTATTATAATTTTATATATTATTTTTAAAATATTTTATAAAAATCATATATTTCAATGTGAATTAGTTAAATAAGTTGTATATATTTAATGTTATTATATGTTTTTAGAGTAATTGTTAAGGTATAAATCTACTAATAAATAGGTTATAGGTTTGAGTATTACTAATTGTATTTTGGAATTTAAGAAATTATAAGAGGTATTTAAAAGGGATATTTTTTGGTCTATGAAGCTATATAGGAGAGGAGAAGTTCAAACAAGAAAACATAGTCATCTCATAACCAATAAATCATTATGTTAGTATTTTGGTTGTAAGAAACGTAACAATTGGGACTCATTTTTAGTAGGAAGGAACATTAATAAGCTTAATGGCAACAATTTGAACTCGATATCAATGGTGCAATCCCATTGCGGAGTAGATAAAATAAAATATATCATGTTTATGTCATTTTTTATTAATATTATATAAAATTATATTAGGATAAATCCATAATCAATAATTCAAATGCAAATAACAATTAAAACATGCCAATCACTACAAAACCAATTCCAAATCAACACTAATACCCAAGAATGGGCAAGGTAAGTAAATTAGATGCAAACAATAATGAAAATAAGACAATTATACCTTCATTATATAACCAATTTACCTTCAAAATAAGTGATATCCTTAAGATGAAAAAATTGATGAGTTGAATGCTTGATATAAGATGTTGGATTGCTTGTAACTCAGAACTTGGACAACATGTTGTCTATGAAATATGATAATGAATGCATGAAGAGAATAAACAAGTTTAGTATGATATCTTAGTGTTGCCTCTCACATACTAGATTGCCATTTTCATGGAGAATGACATGTCTATATAGAGAAGGATGGAAGAAATCAATCGCTGGGATTAAGCCATGATGAATGAAGATGGAGGGTTGAGGATTTTCCAAGGAATATAAAATTACTTGGATAATTCTAGAGAGGGAAGGTTTTAGAGGATTCTAGAGAGTATAAAACTCTAGAGGATGTTAGGAGGACTAATGGATATTAGAAGGAGATTAGACAGTGATTTGTAGAAGAAAGTGGGGGTACGTGAGGGTAAGTGGGTAGGAAATTTAAAATTAGAAAATAATGAATAAGTGATATTAGTGATTAAATGGGATGTGATAAGGGTATAATGGCACTAGTAATTGAAATGGGATGAGGGGGTAAGTTTGATATGTGATATGAAGGACAAAGGAGATGTTAGACTAGGATGATGTTAGGCCAAATTATAAATGGAATTAGCATGGCGAAGGAACAAGTAAATTTAGGTGTATAGATTTTACTCCTCTTTGAAATGTAATTATGACTACAATAAGTAATGGTATTTCAAAGATGAAATATGATCTCATGGATGAATATTAGTAATTTATGAAAAATGATGCCCCCTCGAGGGGACATGTGAGGAGGGATGAGATAGATGGCCACTCAAAAGAGGAAATTATTAGCGGGATGCACAGCTAGATAAAAAGGGTTGGGATATTATGAAGATAATATATGGGAGAGGTGTTGATCAAGAATTAGATTGATATCAATAATGAGCTATAAAGTGAAAATGCCCTAATTAGCAAGTGTGCAAAAATGACAGTGTCACAGATTTAGACATGCCCCTAATGGGAACAAGCCATAATGGGATGATGATAAAATGATGCAAGTTTTACACATATCACACTCAAGGATCATGCTAGGGAGAGATATAGAGTTAGATTGGGTGATTAGTCACTAGATTTAGACGTATCCCAGGTAAGAATGCATGACAGGGAGAGTTGTAGGTGAAATATGATAATGATTTTCACAATATTTGAATAAATATTTGATAGGTGGAGCTCAAAGTGTATGTAAAGTGATGATGAGATCATGGGTGATAAATGATATGATCGAGTGACCAACAGACAAAGGGGAAGAATTGGTTAGTGTGATCGAGTTATCCTTGAGCACTGCATACATAGTCTCAAAAGACCTTAGGCCGATGTAATTCTCCCTAAGAGGGAAGAATGAGGTCATAGATGAGAGAATATATGAAGATAAAATGAAAGGGACATAATAGATGTGGTGGATGAAAATGATAGTGATAGATGTGTTTTAAGGCTACCAATTGATGAGTTATAATATTGATGATGCCCTTGACAGAGATGCATGTGAGGGAGCGAGAGATTATTAATTTATGGCCCTAGACATGCTCCAATCTAGGGAGGAAACCATAAACTTTAAATTAAAAGGAAAGTCACAAGCTTTAGACGTATCCCAAACAAGGATGTGTGCTTGGGAGAGCTGCAAGTCTCAGATTGGATTAATTGGTTGATTGATGATTTATATTATAACTCAAGGATTTGTTGATGCCTGACTTGATGATGACATATCATGATGATGAAGCATTTGATAAGATGAACTGGGCTGAATAAAGGAGTGGATAATTGACTAAATGGATGTGAGTGTGAGTGATTTTGAAAGATGAGATAATAAAGATAATGGATAATCATATAAAATGACATGATTGTGACCATGACCTTAGACACTCCATGTGATTAAGTGTTGCCTACATAGTCTTAAAAGATCTTAGGTTGATGTATTTATCCTTAAAAGGGAAGAATTATGAGAGAGGATAGGATATACTAGAGGATGATGATTATGGAGTGTTAGAGAGGATATTTGTTAGATTGATGATGTGACTTAGATGTTAGATTTGATGATTTCGTTGATAGTTGATTTGGGATGTTGATGATGAGACAAATGATAGATGTGTTGGTTAATTGATTAGATATTTAAGTTTTAGATGTTGTTGGCATGATTGGATTAGACAATTGGATAGGTGATTAATGAGAGGATATAAATGTCTATTGTCTTCAATCATCCATCCATTCTTCATTGTTGTAATAAGTATTTGATCATCATAGTCCAAGTAATCCTTTTTGATGTAGCACTAGGAAGTATGCATCATGATATGTTTATGACCATGATGACATTTTTCCAAAGTGCATGCTGGACACACAAGACACAAAGCTAAGAAATGAAGTGTACAAGTAGCATGTAGTGTAATGCATCATTGGTATAAGGAACCAAGATGACGTGTTTGTTGCATGCTATTGTACAAATGATAAAGATAATATGATAAGACAAAAGATGTACAAAGATATACAAAATGGATAATCAGAGACACAAATGCAGATAATCAGACAAACATAGATGAGTAGATACAAATATATACATGATAATGGACATGAAAACAAGTCAAACATCATCAAAGATCATAAAATTAAAATTCACAGGTATTTACTTGTAAATTATATGATGTATTATTGTTACGTGATTAGTGTCTTGTCTAGTGTCCTAATAAAAGCCTACGGAATGAGTGATCAAGTAATGACTGAATGTGACAATGGGAAATTTTGGCTTTGGTATGGGAGCTAGTTGATAGATGGGGTAGGGTAAAAATAACCCTAATATTTAACTTGTTGACTTGGATGGGGCACTAAGACAAGCTCATGATTTTATGGGTGCTAGGTGTTAAACTAACAAATATGCGATTTGACTAAGTTTGAATAGGTTGTGGTTGATCCTAATCAAGATTAATTTTGACAAGAATTTCTCAGATAAGATATTAGACAAGATTTGCTCAAGTTTGGATGGGTTAAAAATGGTGGAGTTGATAATGTGATTTGATAGTACAAAAGAAGCGACTATGATTTGATCATTGAACAAGTTTATAATATTTTGATGAGTGATAATAAATGACTTGAACTAAGTCTTAGAAGGTTGAAGGGACATCAGTGGCAAAGCGACAGTTATAATGTGAATGTATACTATGATATGGATTTTGGATATGGTATGGATGGCTTAGGACATAGGATAAGATAATCAAGATGTTTTTGAATTTTCAAAATTTTATAATTTTTTTGGCTTTTTGGGCTATTTATAATTTTTAGGATTTTTTGGAATATGTATATACAAATAGGGGGTTACTAGTAAAGGGAAAACCAAGCCTAGAAACTTGGATAAGGATGGTGGATGGAATGATGAAAGTATTGTGGATGATGGACAAAGGGGATGAGAGACAATGAGGAATGGTCCGAGGATCTCTAAGAACTACGTCGTGTGGGAACCATATATCTAGTCACTCAAGTGTCACTTGAAGGATATGCCAAGATGGTCCTAGAACAAGTCAAAGTATATCTTCCACTCCTTTACGAAGGTCAAAACATGAAGAAACCATAGACATAATAAGATGAGAAACAAGATGGATAAGGATGGTACTTGATGTTTAGGATAAGTAGGAATGTTGGGAAGGCAGATAGGATAGGTAAGGATGGCACAAATGGGGTTTAAAAATGGATTTAGGATATGAATGTAGGAATGAAGTGGATTTTTACCCCAAGTGTTGAGGTAAACCACATCCAATGGATTATTTTACCATGATGCTAAAAACTGGTTTTCATCATGGTACTTTCCCAAGGCACTAGAAAACTAGTTTTCACCATTAGATGAATGATTTTTTATTATTATTTCATCATTTTTTTTTTTGAATATGTTGATGGCATATTGATTTATTAGAGATGTGCAAGATGCATTGATGCTGACTCTTTCATGATCTTCAACCAACATCAGCTCTGGGTAGTTATGTAGATAGGATCATGTTGTCGATGCAAGTTTTAATGATGCCATGGTGACCTTCATTGATTATTAATTTGATTACTCTGAACATCTCAACCAAGTGTCTTCATAGCCCCTAGGAGAGATAATGCTGCTTGGGAGAGTGATATATGGTATGGATTGGACTAGGACTTGGATTTGATGCTAGTGTACATGATTTGGATGAAGGGTATGGTCATGATGGGATGTGTAACTGTCAGGTTATTAAAAATTGGGATTGATATTTTCACACACCATTGGAGATGTTGGATGTGTCATTGATGTTTTATCCCACATGACAAGATGTTTATAGGGATCCAAGACTTTAACACTTCTTTGCTCTTTGATATGAATATTTGGAAGATAATCAACCATATCGATATTACTTATGACATTGATTTGTTTGGAAGTTGGTGTTGTGAAGTGTTTTTTATTTGCTCTCTTAATTTGAATTTGGTTGCCTCCTAGTGCCTTAAAGAAGGTTTCACCTAAGGAATTTTATTTTTGACTTTGATGATGATTATTTTGACTTGGATCTTAATGGTCCCCTAATGCCTCAAGGAGGTTTTCATTAGGGAAAATGCTTTCTGGCTTGGCCAGTGTTTTGACTTGTCTTGATTTTGACTTATAGTTGGATCAAAGCAAAAGTTTTGCTTGGGCTTGATTATTTGACTATGATCTAGGATCCTTATAGATTTGGCACACATGTTACTTTGGAAGGACTCTAACAATGTGTTCTTCTTTTCACTCCCATTGAGGGTTGTGATTAAATGATTGTCGATGGGGGGAAAGGATCAATAATGTGTGAAGGTGGAGGGGATGGATTTGTGAGGTCAATAAGTGGATAATGGGAAGCATGACCCTCATAGAGACCACTAGGAGACCCGATTTCAATGTCAGAGAAAACCTCCCCAAGATTTGTGAAAGGATCATTAAGGATCTTTGCAGCTCATTCATTCGAGGCTAGATCAAAATTATTCTAATGATCGTTAATTGATAAGACATTTAAAAACTATGTTATAACTTCATTATCTTGACATGGATCAAGAGACAAGCCTTACTACTAGTTAATATTTGAATTAGAGATGTCTTAAAAGATGTAGGTAGTGGTATGATCTTCACCTCTATAAAAAATGATATTTCTGACGTAAAATCTAACATGAATTCGAATACTATTAATAAACATAATCCTGATATAAATAATAATAACATTGATTTTGATACTAACTTTGACATTGATGTGAAAAATGATATTACTGAAATGTGATACTTTCACTGTAACAACTTTTACTAATATAACTATACATATCTATCACTCTTAATCAACTATAACAACCTTTACAAATACATTTCATAAATTATACATGTCTATGCCCCCCTTAGCCAACCCTGACACCCTTTGCAAGTGCCTCGTCAATCTCCCTTCTCCTCATTAAGATGTACAACTACATACCATTCCCCACAAGTTTGTTGAGCATGGATCATATCTGTCATAGTCTATGTCAAAGGGTACGCATGTTTATGTGTCTGAAAGTCGTATTATTCTATATTGCATTATTGTTATATGCATTATTGTTCGAACAGTTGATGCTTTAGTCAATCTATATACCTTAGTACCATGATTAGTACAAGGAGTGAGCCAAACAATTGAAGCCCACCAATTACACGAGGGCATTTATCCCTTAATGAGACAAAATAAGCATATATTTCAGGTTTTTATTTAAGACAATGGATCATGAAAAGAATTAGATGAAAAAAAATATTGCTTCTGTGCTTAATGCTGCTCTGCCATGGTTTGACTTTGATATTAGCGTTTAGATTCTTCCATTTTGATGGGCAGTGAATATTTACATGTCATATTATTTAATGGAATGATAAACATTCAGTTAGTATTGGGTCTACCAATAAATCATTAAATTATTGAATATAAATTTTAATTGTTTGACAAATATTTTTTTGTCTTAGAATCTATTAGTAAGGAGTATCTATGCCATCAAAACCATCTTCGATATAATTTTGATTTGAATTGTTTAATTTTCTGTGTCAGGTATTTATAAGATTTATACCTTGATAGATGGATATAAACAATCATCATCCTCACCAATCAACTATAACCCATATAAATTTTGATAAATAAATTTTAGTAAAATAGATAACCTATAATATCTTGACACAAACACTATTATTCATGCTGCCACCCAATACCAACAGGCTAGATAGTTAATTCTTTCCAGATGACTTTCTAATAATGAAAAAAGTTGGTATTCTTATCCTTTTAGACCTCTGAAATAGATACCAGTCTTAGTGACAGTTTTGGACTGTTGCAAATGCTGGTCTAATCTTATCCATGTTCATATTATTGTTGCTGCTGGTCAAGAAATGCATGTGATATTTCTCTTTTTTCTTGGCTGTCTTGATGTCAACCACCTATCCATTTCTCTATCCGTCTGTAAAGTCAGTAATTAATGGTTTTTGCAATGGGACAAATATGAGCCAACTCCCTGCTGTGGTGTATGCAGAAAAGGAGGAGAAAAAGGACGGTGATCTGTTATTTTTTTCTGAGTGCAACAGCAACAGTTTGATTGAAAGCTTGCAGAGCTTTTGTATTCAATAATGCATGTATTCCATGTGAATGGCTGTACTGTGCTCCAGTGAGGCTCTCAAGTTTCATTGTCTCATTAAAACGTGAGCGGAAATTGGAATATTCATACTTGGTTACCGTTTTCATTGAATACACATTTGTGAGATGTATAATAATTTTGGGATACATATAAATAAAAAAAGAAGATTTTTTTTTGAAATCTTTTAGCATTGGTTGGTATTGGGTGCATGAATCATAGATGGCTGATATATTGTGCCATCCTCTTTTGGAATTAAACTTTAATCTTTTTAATTTTTATATATTAATAAAAAATTGAAAAGTATATTTTTATTAATAAAATATTGTAAGAAATAATATTGATCGTACAAAAAAGGGGTAGAAATGTCATTTTAGAAAGTTAAGTATAAATTGAGGTAAGTTTCAAAATAACGGTCATATGCACACATCAAAAAATAAGCTATACTGCAAATGTCAAAAGTGTTGTTCAATAAAAAAAAGGAACAAAACAAAACTGAAAAATATAAAGAACAAGACCATTAGGCAGTAGCAATAAACATGGTGGTCGGACGAGGACGGTGGGGCAACTATTCAGGGTCTCCCCAGCCAAGGGTGCCCGAAGGATTTGCAGTATCAGGTACAGACTCCCACCCATATGTGTTGCTTTTATTTAGTGTCATTCACCTGTCTAGAGTGGGAGATAGTAAAAGCAAGGCAAGGAATTTTTTCTTGGGGAGGCGGCCCCAACCATTGCCACCACTATGCCCAAGCAAATTAAAAATGTCACCCCCATGGGGAGGAGACAACCACTGGGGGTGAGAAACAAACTCCGCTTGTTTTTCGAATGTCGACGCCAAAATCCTTGGCCCCAATCTTGATGGGAGATCGACAACATGGGAGATTTGAAAGGTCACCACTAATAGCACACCAAACATCCCCCCAATGGTCCAAAAAGGTTTGGAGGTGCTCCAACTCAAGGCATACTTTATCCACCTAAACTTGAATCTAAAGCAAAAGATTGGGAATGATGTAGCTTTGTTAGTCACCGAGAAAATCCTTTTAAAAATAACACAGTTTCTAGCTTTCCATATATGAAGAAGAATATCAGCACGAAAAATCTACCAAAAAATGTTGCATCTTGTAAATAGCATGGCCAAGTCCCAAAAATTAACCATTTTCTAGGTAATAACTCTGGAAGAAAGCCTTGAAAAGGGGTATGAATCCATTTTCAGGTTGATTAAGCATGGGGAAAAATAAGAATAGATGTTTTAAATTATTAACTTGATGACAAGCAGGATGGATGGGATTTGAGACCCCCATGTGCTTAAGCTGATCTACAATTGGCAGATCTTGGTGAAGAATGCACCAAAGAAAATGAGTTTTTTGGGGCTCAATGTAGGCATTCCACATATTGGCAAACCTTCTAGCCCAAATGGCATCCAAAGACCTTAACTTTCACTGGTGGTTGTGGGTTTCACTCTGAATATGTTGTAGAGCCAAGCACTGATACCCAATCAGGGGTTTGCTTCAGAAAAATGGGGTAATCATTGGCCAAAACCAGTCTCTCCACCATGGGAATCTAGTCGAAACACCAATTTTATGGAGGCAATCATCAAGTATGGAGTTTTGATTTTATTGAATCAACTTCTCATCCTTTGGTTTGAGCTAATATTTGATTCTCAGTGTATCACATGAGAGCCACCCTCTATAAACATTGTAGAAAATATTCCAAATGGTCTTGATTCCATTTTTGAAGAGCCCAAGACTCTTAATCTAGGGAACCATAACAAAGGGAAGATGTTAAATGTTGAGGAGGGCAACCTCCAAAAGGAGTAAGAATTAAGAGAGAGATTGGTTCTGAAGCCATCTCAAACCCAAATGGGGTTAGATTTGAGAAGTTTCTAGGGTTTCCACATGCTTTTAACCACAAAGGTGCCACCCACCTTAACTGGCACAAGAGAAAGAACAAGACTTTCTAATTCAAGACCTTTCCAAGCCTTTTGGCCAAGACGGGTTCTTTGAGTATGCAATGTTTCAATACAACCCTCCATGCTTCATTCCCATCTAGGTTTCTAATGATCCATTTCACACTTAGAGCATAGCCTTGAAGTTTGATGTCAATGAGCCCAAGACATCCCAACTTCTTTAGGTCTACAACAAATATCTATTGAAACCCTATGAAAACCTTTATGACCTTATGAGTTGGCCCAAATAAAATCCCTCTACAGTTTTTTCAATTTAGCATAGGAAAATTTAGAAGGAGCCTGACAAGAAAAGTGATAAACATGAGTAGCAACAAACACTTTGGATCAAACTTGAAACTTCCCTGCCATGGAAAGAGGCTTGGTTATCTTGTAGGAGATATTTTTCTCAACCTTCTACATAACATAGGACCAAAGATCACCAGGGTAGCACCTAAATGCAAAAAGAATGCCCAAAAATTTAAATTGCACACTTGACATGATCCATTTCCATTGATATCCTTCCAGCCAAGGAGGTTTGGAAGATAGGGATTATCTGTAATATTTAGTCTTTTTACACTATATCGAAGATCATGATGCCAAATAAAAAATGTGAAGACATTTTGTGGCATTCTTAATTGATTCCTCCAAAAGGGTGAGAAAAGAATCCTTTGTAAAATTCCCATTAATGATTTATTGATCACTTTGGGGGATAGAGATGCCTTTCACCAATCCTCTAGATGAGTAATTATCCGAAGGGTAGTTAAAGCCTTCCACGACTAACACATATGGCGATGAAGCTAAGGGAAACCTTACATTATAAACAATAAAAGCCTAAATTTGTGGGATTGCACTCTATTAATGGTAGTTCAAGTTCCAACTTCTTGAAATAATATGTTACCAGTATGGACAAAATGAGAGCCAAAGCCTAGAGCTTGTAGTATACAAATGATAAAGGGCCACTCAATCATGTCATAGGCTTTCTCAAAGTTAATTTTCACAAAATAGCTCTTTGACCAAATACCCTGGCCCATTCCATACCTTCCTAGACTACAATAACATTATTTAGAATATACCTATGTTGGATGAGCCTGATTTGCACATTTCAAATAATAAGGGGAAGAAGGTGCCTTAACCTAAGGGCAATGGATTTGGCAATGATTGAGTACGAGACATTTAAAAGGGTTATTGGTCTCTAATTCATAATAAGTTTAAGATCTCCAGCCTTCAAGATGAACTTGATATTGCCCTAATTAATGAGGGTGCCCAAGGAATTGAATAAAACAACTTCAAAATAGACTTTGTGGAGGTCAGGACTAATAGTGTCCCATAGGACTTGGTGTTTTATCAGAATCCATATTTATGGCCACTTCCTTAAGATCATTCAGAAAAAGAGGTCTATCACAGGAAACTCTCTAGGGTTCAAATAACTTGCATGGGATAACATAAAGACATTGTAAATGTAGTCATATAAATTGTCCAAATTGGTAGTTTAAGTGTGGCTTGTGACACCCCATATATAGGTCTATTTTGCATGCTCTTGCGACCCTTATAGACACCTTTCTACTTATTACTAGTCATCTAGAAGCTTCTGAACAATTATTCCACCTTAGCCAAATAGTATTCCCCATGCCAATCCTGTTCCCCCAGGTCCCGAACCTATAGGATAGAAGCACCCCATTTAGACTATAGCACCTTATAGAGAAGTGTCCCATTTTTGACAGTCATGTCCATTTGCACTTTGAGCCCTAATGGTCATTTTCATTTGGTCCTTATCCTTAATTAGGTCAACCTAGCATGAATACATGTGACCCATGGCGTATTATTCCTATAAAAGCCCACTAAAAGCTCATTTACAAAAGAAGGTGACCAAACTTACAAATGAAGCAAGAATACAAACAAATCACTAAGGCAAACTTCCCTATTCTTTGCACACAATCACCCAACACAACTGCAAACCTACTCAAATCCTCATACTAGTCCCTAGCCACCTCAAACACTATCAATTTGGAATTTGCATTTGCATCACACTGTTGCACAAAGCACACTAGGTGGGAGAACTACATATGGCTTGATCCCTCTTTAGAGTATTGGTATGTAGGCAATGTCCCCACATAAGGGGTGTGGATTACACATTCAATACATCTTTCACACTAACCCCCCCTCTTTCTCAAGTGACTCAAATGTCATTTTATCAAGCATGGTTAGGGTTTGAAGACAAAATCAGCTCCACAATGAGTTATATTGACAACCAGTGCTCAATTTTTCATAGGCACACTTACATAGGCACTTCGCAACTACCCATAAAGTTTCAGGTCTCTATGATTAGTTTGGATAATAACGATAAGAATGGATAAAAATAGTGAACACCAAAGCATGCACTTTTTGGTGCTCTTGTCCTTTTGCCCAACAAAAGCCAAATTCAAGTTCATGACACCTTCCCAGTCCTGCATAGCCATTTTCAACCTCTATATTAGTCATCTCAATCTATTTTCTAGATAAGTTATATCTATTCTTATTTATTGTTATTTGTAGAAAGGTGAAAAAGACAAACAATTACATAAATCAAGACTATATTTATTGTTATATTCTGTATTGATTTATTAATCCAAACCCTTAACTTAAATAGGAGTAACACTCCATTATTCCCAAATAAGTTAAATCATTTGGTGAACCCGACTTACTCCATTTGTGCACAAAAACCTTAGAAACCCTAGGGAAAATTCCTTGCTGATTTTAGCAATATTATTCTAATTTTTTCTACATATATAAATCAGAATTTGACATTTAATTTTTAAAATTCACCATAGTAATTTTTAAAATAATTTCTTTCAAACCCTAGTAGAATATACTAGGTCCTTATGCTTTTTGAGGTATCACCTTACATGTTAGTGAGCTTCGTATCCTTTTTATGCATATTCCAGTTCATTGTTTTTTAAATCCTAGATTACATTTATTTAATCTTCTCTTTCATTTTTCAAGTTGTTTTCCTTATGCCACCTAAGCTCCGTGCATCTCTTCCTTTGAGATGAAGTGCAAGACTTAATGGCAACCCTCTTGAATTCACCTAGATTCCTTCAACCTATCCATATACCATGGATAAACAACCAGCTCAATTTCCTACTATAGATCCTACACATCTAGATTATACTAATTTCCATGAGGATAATTTCTACAATGAGCAGTATGAGAATAAAAATGATGATACACACATCAACGTTCATGCTCCACCACATTGGGATACTGATCCACTTTTACCTATTATTGATGATGATGTTTTCATCAACAAAGATTTGATTCTATAGAGTTTTAGAGAGAGACTTAAGGAACAACCTCGAGATCATGCCATTATTTTAAAATCTATCATGGAAATTAAAAAGGCTAAGCAAGTTGAGTCTTTTATTCCTTCAGAACAACTAGTTTCAAATGACACTACGGGGGCAACTATGTCTCAACAACCCCCTATAGCAACCCAACCTTCCTATGTGGCACTACCAATTATGGCTAGTACATATTCCCCGCTTGATGTGGTTACCTTTGTGCAAGAGATTACATATCTTCAATCCAAGGTGATACATCTTGATCAAGGTGCCTCTAGACCAACACAAGAATTGGTCTCTTTTGCTCTACTTCATACACCATTGACATGTCATATTGCTTCTACACCCTTACCACCAAGTTTTGTTCAACCCAAGATCATTTTATATGATGGCAAGGGTGATCTAGAGACACACTTGAGAGATTTTCATTCATCATGCTTGGATTATGTTCCAAATGACTGGTTACTAACCAAGCTATTTCCATGGAGTTTAAAGGATTATGCTTTATAGTGGTTCTATAGTCTACCGAATTAGTCGATCAAAGCATTCAATCCTTTAATTGACATGTTTCTAGGCTCATTTCAACATTAACATATGTGATGAGGTTTCTTATGCCCAAGTTTCACAACAGAAACAAAGGTTAAATGAGCATCTCACAGATTATGTTCTTAGATATAAGACTATCTTGGCTAAAATGACTAGCCCCATGACCAATCGAGAATTACAAGATCTCTTCAAACAGAGTCTTCTGCCAACTTTGCATGAATCAATAATGTTCAAAAAAATGTCTTCTTTCACTGAGTTATATCATACACTAAAAGAAAGGGAATTCAAATTACTTTCAATGGGCAAACTCAAGTACATAAGCATATCAGAAACAACAAACAAGAGTAACAATAAAGTCCCATACAAAGTAAAGGTTAATGATAGTAGAATTCAAAATCAACCTACAATTAATGTGGCTTCAGAGCCCCTTCAATGAGTGGTTTTATCAGTGCTTCCTCAATGAGCCTATACCAGTCTACCAGTATCTCTAGCTATAGTCATACAACTATTGGAATGCAATGTCCTATCTCTCCCTCCTATTTGGTAAGTTGATACGACAAAGCCTCTTCTACATGGATATGATCAAAATGCATTTTGAAATTTTCATAGGGCACCAAACGACACAATGAATAAATGCATCAATTGTCAACATAAGATATAAGACTTGATAGATGGAAACCTCATTGATCTTGGCACTCCAGTTGATCCTCCTCAGGGAAAACAAACACAAGACAAGGCTCTAAAATTTTTCTCAAATCCTTTCCCACAACATTATAAATAGGAGACAGAGTGCACATCAGGTGTTCACCGTGAATATCATGCACACCCTCCACTAGCTACATACCAGGCACCTTCAGTTGAGTCACATCCTTTGAGCAACATGATTGGTGTGTATAATTCCAAAGTTTCAGCTAGACCTTAGATCTCCTTCTCAAAGCAAGAGATAGTTGAGGGTGATTCAAATTACTATGCACTTTTTATCAGAGCCTACATTTATCATCATCCCATTTATAGTGTTCTTGTAGATAATGGATCTAGTATGAATATGTGCACTATGAAATTACTTCAGCATTTGGGATATTTAGAGCATGATATCACCCCAATGGACATAGTTATTAGTGGATTCAATGGACGCATATAGAGTTGATTAGGTGTGATTGTACTTACTCTACAAGTTGGTCCAACACATGTCACCACACTATTTACTATTGTTCCCAATGTAGGATTCTTTGACATGTTGCTTGGTTGACCATGGATCCAAAAACTTCATGAAGACATTCTACATTTCATAGATGCATGAAATACATTCACACTAATCAGGTTGTTACATTTGGTGGAGTTTTGTATGAGTTACCACTACCCACTTTAGAGCCATATCCTACTCTGTAGTCACCAGTTTCAACTCCTCCATTAGTTACAGTTCTTCCTCCAGTTGAGATTTAGACACAGTCAAGGCCTCCCTTACCAACACAAAGGGTTCATACACTTCCATGAAGGCCTCTCTTAGAGAAACCACTACATCAATGATAGTTTCAGGACTCTAGATAGTTTCTAGCTACAATATTCACACCTAGGATAGTATTATTGAGGTCTCATGCCTCTACATAGAGCACATTTTCAGAGATCTTCTTCTACTACCAGATGGTCCCTAAAATCCCCATAGTTACATCCACTTCTCAAAATTATAGGGTGACCCCACAATCAATTTCCATTATAGAGATTTCAGATCACTTACAACATACACAGCTTTCAGAGTCATAGTCTCAGCCCTTCCATCATGCTTCATGACCATGCACGATCCCTCTCCTTGATATAAGACACCATGATATGGAGTCTCTTATGAGACTTATCGGTTAGTATCATTTATTCTCAGTATTTTTGGTACATAATTTATTAGCTTACTTGTACATAATTTCTTTTCACTTTCTTGTACATAGTTTCCTTATAATTACTTGTACATAACTTATTTCAAAATACCAAGAACAATACAATATTTCAAAATACCAAAAACAATATAACATGACAAAATACAAAAACATTCAAATAACTCAAAACACCAAAAACTTTTCAATTATACGCATTATCCTTGCTTTACATTTTTACTACCATGCTAGACTTACATTTTGCTATTCTATGCTATTATTTGTCGATTTATCTACATTACCATGCTTCACTTAATCTTATTTGAATGTGTGTAGTGACACCCAAATCCTTAATTGATTCATTATACCCATTGAGGGGGCATCTTACTTTTACATTTGAGACATACATCGACATATCTACCCACCGAGGGCATCTTCTACATGACTACACCATCTAGGTTATGTCATTCCTACACACACACTCTAGTTATCATGTTGATGTACTTTACTTACTATCCTACATAGATTATTCTATCAACACTCACTAGTATATAGCACTTGTGTATTTCTTAGCATCTACCTAATCTTGTACTACATGTTTTGCATACTTTCACTTCTTACTTTGATCAGTTAGATGCGATAGTATTTCTAGCATTTACATGCCTTCCTTTTTTGCTTTGAGTAACTAGATGCAATTGCATTTCTTAGTTCCTATTTTTTTACGTGTGTGTGCCTTAGGATATTTGCCAATGTCCTTTGTTTATACTCTTGTATGTGCTTGTGGCCCTCATGTGAATCATGCTTGTTTGTAATTGTATGTGTATGTGGGCATTTGAACATGCCTTGTATGCTTGTTTTCCTAGTTTGAGTGACATGTGCCCATGTCCCTTGTTTGCTTGGCCACTTGGCCTCTTTTGTATGCTTTTCACTTCTTGCCTTGCATGCTTGTTTACTTGTTTACTTCTTAGTTTTTTGTAATGCCATGATTCACATCATGCATTATCTTTCCTTCTTGGATGCCATGATGGACATCATGCTCCATCCCTCCTTGACAACTAACCAGATTTCTAGTTTTAGTTCATTATATGGCACATGTTATTACATTGTTACATCTATCTAGGCACACCCATATTGATCTAAAAATCTCCAATACAAATCATGTTATATCTTGAGACATCTTTTGGATTATCATTGCTATATCATATATTTCACAACATAACACACTTGCAAGGTTCTTTCTTTTGAGGGCAGTCATTGCATGGTCTTCATTCCTACCTCAAAAGAGGGGGAAACAAATAGGGGTTTTGTCATAGAGATAAGAGCCCTCTACCAATCAAAATCAATTTTCAAAACACTCAGAATAATAATTAAAATTCAAAATATGTAGAATAGACCAAAAGAATAGGGATGAACACAAAATAGTCATAAGAAATAGTAAAGGATAAGAGCATCCCATTTGGACTATAGCACCCTACAACAAAGTGTCCACTTTTCAGCACTCTTATCCAAATAGCCAAAAACCCAAAAAAATTAGAAACAAACAAAGGCAAGGTCAATTACAGTTTTTTCAGCTACAATCCAATTTAGATTGGGTAGTTTTAGTATAATTTTACTTAGATTATCCATATATAGGTGGCATCATGCATAGCATGATGGCTCTCACTTTTAGTTTTAGATTGGGCAACTGGTACAAATTTTAGATCAAAATCTATGTTACAGACACTAGTGATTGGGGGCAATGTGCATGGCACATTTCCCTTCTTTTCTTTCCAGTTCATTGTATTATCCAGGTATTTTTAGCAATTACGTGCCTTATTCTATTTGTAGGTGGTTAGTATCATTTCGAAGTGGCTTTCATATAAGCCTACTTCTCAGTTTTGGAGTGGCTTTCATACAAGCCTAATCTCCACCTTTTGGAGTGGCCAAGATTGGCCTAGTTTTCAGTACATATTTGGCTATCCATGCCACATTGTCAGATTACAAAGCATTCATGGGCTTCATGATCCATCTCATATGACACACATTCATACAGGTATCAGTTCATAGTTCACACTTAGTGGGAAATGATGGATCCAAAAGACTAGCTAGCCTTTGTATTCTTGAGCCACCTACTCAGAGGAATAAGACACATAGTCCAAACATTGATTAACACATGCATGATGACATAGCTTCACTACATAGTGGGCAATGATAGAGCCAAAGGGCCAGTCTGTGTATTCTTGATCCACCCTCAAGAAATTGAGCACTCAGGTCCATTCATGATATTACTCTTGGTACAACACATACCCAACATCACTCAACATCACTCAACATCACAATAGATCATGTATTTTATTTTTTATAGCCTACCTTTCATGTGATTTCCTCCCTTGAGTTGATTACATGCCTTATATTCTTATATATTTTATGTTTTTCCACTTACCTTTTATTTTACATCAATATTCTTTTAACCCCTTTATTTTTATTATTCTTATGTTGTATTAGTCCTTTCCATTTGATTGTTTATCCCATTTCAAACCCTTACACATATATCCTGATGATAACAACATATATATCAAGACCTTTCTTATTACTATGCATTGAGTTTTGAGGGAAATAGTAGGTTATTTAGAATCTTCATATTCTTCTTCTTATTTGTTTGCTCCCCTTGGCTTGTATGTTTTTATTGTCCTCTTGATTTTTTCCCTTAGGATTTTATTTTTATTTAATTTAACTTTGCTTTTTTATATTTATTGTGTCTCTTGGCCTTCCCTTTTTTTTCTTGCACCCTTTTGATTTTATTCTTTCCAATTGATCTTCGCTCATTTCTTATTGTGTGTGCCCCTTATTGCTTTATTGATGGATGCATATATATATATATATATATATATATATATATATATATATATATGTTAGAGGTTTTTTAGCATTCATATTTTACACATGTGCTTCTCATGGTATCTCTTTGAGTGGGTGAGATGTAGTATATACATGTTATAAATAATTATGGACTATAAGATGTTACATGGATACTCTATTGCCCACATAATGAGGGGAACAATCACATTTGTGGTATGCCTTAATTTATGGGCTTCTCTACACAACAGGTTTTACAAAAATATATTTTTTACTTTCCATTTAACATAATGTGTTATCTTACATCGATTATATAATATCTTCACCTTGCATGTTACATGAATATCTACATTGTGTGGTTACATTACATCGTACCATTTTTTCTTTGTGTGCATACCTATGTTGGCCAATTATTTTCATGTAGATGCTTATGTGTTTGATCATATTTTCTTGTTACATCCTTGTCTATAAAGAATCCTATACTTGTCATTTCATGATGTCTTGTGATTAATATGTCATTGCATGCAATTTTCATAATGTAGCTACATACTTGTGTGCAATTTATGTAATATATTATTCAATTCTTGTCATAATCTATATCATGCATTTACTATGTTTAAAGCCACGTATTCCCAATTCATGTTACTATTTTTGTAATTAATATGCGTAATTCCTATATTTGCATGATCCTTAACATTCATCTATCGAGGCATACTTCTCATGTGTGCTTCATTTATTTATCTAGACCTACTAAAGGTACATTTATGACATTTGGGGCATACTAGTTGTCTATTCCAACCTTTTCCATTTTGGGGCATGATACTTGTCTCCTTAAGCTATTACTAAGACACATAGTTCACACATATGGAGAATTCATTGGAGCATGTTATTTTCCCCCATCTACTCCATCCCTCATATAAGGATGTGCATCTTTATATTGATATTTAGGCTATGATACTTGATGATTTTTACATATATATAATTTATATGATTTTTCACACATTTTCAATGTTTTGGCTAATAGATTTTATAACATGTGATGCACATAACTCTTTCCTTTGAGATTAATGATTAAAACATAATTTATTTTTAATCCCTCACCTCAAAAGAGGGCATATATCTAGATATTGCAATTTTATACATTGAAAAAAAGTATTGAGAAAAAATCTTAAGTAAAAAATATCGAGACAAAATTATTAGGAAAATATTATCGAGCAAATAGAATTTGATAAAATTGAGAGAACCAGAAATGGTCCATTGAACTATTTCCTTTATAAAAAAGTGGATTGGGTTGCAAGAACTCCCAAATATGTGCTAGTTATGTGTAGGACTTGTCTAAAACATTCTCATCAAAACACAATTTAGTTTTGTAGTAACATGCATTGAATACCATTAGTTGTAGTCATTCAAATGTTTCCCTTTCAATTTACATTTTTCACATTACTACAATTTTACATTAATTTGATGTTGACTATTTATTTTAATTGGCCATTGTTTCAATTAAAGTATATTTTTCTAGCACACAAAAAAATACATGTGAATGGACCTATCTCAAGCATAATTTGAGTCATCCTTCCTTTCCTAGGTAGGTAAAGGTACATTATTCAATTCTTTATATTTTAACTTTGATTCATGCATACATTCACCCATATATGGACATCAAAGTAAGGGCATTATGTAGACACTCAAATCTAGTACAAATTCCTTTTATATAGCATATTTTACCTATTTTTGTACACTTGGTCCACTTATCTATAGTTGATTATTTTAGGGTAATTCCTACCTCACATTACTCTCCCTTCAACTTCTTGCCTTCAAGATGTCTATTATATTTATCCATTTCAAATTTTAAGCCTATTATGCATATATTTTGAGCTAGTTACACCCATTTCAAACATTTGATTCTCTTGGGATAGATTCAATGATTACGAGTCTACCACTTAATCTTTCCCCTTTTTTTGGGTCTTTCTACCTTGGCCTAATATTTCATGCCTTTTATTTCACATATCACTACTTTATTTAGATGACCATTTATCTTGTCATGTTTTAAGGAGCCTTATATATACAAATCATTCCTATTCATTTACCAAGAATCATGAGAAGAGCCTTCCAAAAGTTAAATTCTTATATTGATAAAAATATTTTGCTACACTTGAGAAGGAGTTTGCTTATTGAACTAGTGTTGGCCATTATTTACTTAAAATATTTTGACATCAAACATTTTTACCAAAATAGGGTTACAAAAATCTTCTTTTAGTTTCATCATCACTTCTAAATGTTGAAAATATTGTCATTGATGTCAAAGGTCTAGCATTGGTGATAAAGGCCCCATTAAATTTAATAATGTTTTTAATATTCATATCTTGGCTAATGTGTGTTAATATTTATTTAATATTAATGAATATATTTTTGGTTGCATATAAGTCAAAAGAGGGCCCATGGAGAAGTCAAAGAGTCACGAGGTAAAGACAAAAGAGGAATGGGACACATTTTCTCATGAAGAGTCATCTTGAGGAATTCCAAGAGTAACCATGTGAAGACAAAAGAGGGTATGGCACATTTTTCCGTGAAGGGACACTTTGAGGAATACAAAAAGTCACCAAGATAAAGGCAAAAGAGAAAAAAGATGCATTTTCTTATGAAGGGTCACCATATGACTTTTTGAATGCAAGGATACAAAGGGTCATGCAAGTTTGGCATCATTTTTTATGAAGATTGAAGGGTCATAAAAGGTGAATGCCAAAGGTCATTTATAAATCTATAAATAAAGGCTTGAGAATCCATTTGTAATATGCAAGAGAGTGCATGGTTTGTATTTATTTTCAAAGAGAGAAAATCAGGAGATATTATAGAGTTCTATCATTTGTTGAGTAAGCAACATTGAGAGATAGTTGTGTTTTATACAAGAGGGGTTGGTGCTCCTATGAGTTGGTACTCACAAATATTTGCAAGGGTTTGGTGCTCTTGTGGATTGGTGGTCACAAATAGTTGTTGTGTTGGTGCTCGGAAAAGGGGTTGGTGTTCCTGCAAGTTGGTGCTTGTGAACTTTGTAATTTGATTTGGTACTCATTCAGATACTTGAGATTGTTCTCCATGGTTTTTTCCACTTTGGGTTTCCATGTAAAAATTTGGTGTCTCTCTCTCTCTCTCTCTTGTGTGGTGCATATTATTGTTTTAGTTTTATTACATATCTTAAATGTGTGATTAAGTGGTTAAAGAAAATAAATCAGATTAAGTAAAAGATATATAATATACTGATTCACCACCCCCCTCTCAGTATATTTCATATTTAACAATTGGTATCAGAGCAGGTTCCTTTGAAAAAAGTTTTATAGCTTGAAGGTAGATCGATAAAGCATGATTGTTGGATCACATGAAGGTGGAACAAATTATGCTTTTTGGAGCATAAGGATGAAGACTTATTTGATGGCCCTTGGATTCAACATTTGGCAAGCAGTGGTGGAAGAAAATGAAGAGCCACAGACACTTGTAACTACTTTAGTAGAAAAGAGGGCAAGTGAAAATAATGCTAAAGCTTTAAATGTTATTTTATGTGGTTTATGTGAGTCAAAATTTGTTAAAGTTTTGCAATGTAAATATGCTCATGAAACTTGGGTAAAAATTGAGAATATTTACAAAGGTGATGGAAAGGTTTAGCAAGCTAAGCTTCAAACTTTTAAAAGATAGTTTGAGAGTTTTAAGATGGAAGAGGAAGAAAATATAGGAATTTATCTTTTGTGGGTTGATCAAATAGTTAATCAGATTCAAGGTCTTGGAGAAAAGTTAGAAGAATCAATTATGGTAAAAAAAGTTTTGAGATCTCTACCATTGAGATATGATGCAAAAGTTTCAAAAATTGAAGAGATGAAGAATTTAGCCAAGCTAAAGATGGATGAGCTACATGGTATTCTTACAGCATATGAGATGTGGACTGAATAAGAGAAACCCTCAAAGAGAGAAGCTACTTTCAAGACATCAAAGAAAGAGGGCTAAGATTCAAGAATCAAGTGATAATTCTAGCGATGATGAAGATGACAATAGAACTCTATTCATTTGCAAACCAAAAAATGGCACAAGTAAATATTAAGGAAAATTACCATTCAAATGTTTTAATTGTGGAAAGATTGGACATTTTGCAGCTAAGTGCCCATATAAGGGTAATGGTAACAATGAAGAAGGAAAGTCTACATACAAGAATAATTTCAAAGGAAAATTTAAGAAAGAATTTGAGAAGAAGAATTTGTATTCTAAATATCCTAGCTCATCCAAAGATAGTGGTGTCAGTGATTCAGAAGAAGAAGAGATTCTATTTATGGCCATACATGAAGATGCCTCTATAAGCAAACCATAGATGATCAAGAAAAAGAACATGATGAAGCCAAAGCGAATCTGGGAAGAGAACTCATTTGTGCCTTAGAAGATTTAAAAGCTTTTGAGAAGAAGAATTGAATATTAAAGCTCTAAATCAATAAAAATGAAAAGGAGTCAAAGGAAACAATTGAAGATCTACAAGCACACTTTGAAGAAGCCAAGAAGAATGAAAAATATTTAATAGCACAATTGCAAAAAGTAAGTTAAGAATGTGAAAGGTATGTTATTGAAATTGCTTCTTTAAAAGTAGATCTTGAGAAAACAATTAAAGCAATCAATGATAGAACAACCAATGATTCAAAATTTGAAAATAGCACTAATATGTTGAATAAGATATCAGAAAGTCAAAGATCAATGTTAGATAAGACAAGTATCAGATTTGAAAAAAAGAAAGGGGAGGTTACTACTTTCACAGACAAGGTTAACATATAAAAAGGAGAGAGCTATGTTGAAGCTCTTACAAAAGAGGAAATAAAAAGGGAAGAAGTTAAGAATATAGAAGACATCTCAAACAAAGAAGGCTGGAAGGAACAAAGCTATAAAAGACAATCAGGTCAAAGATACACAAATCGGTCCTATTCGTATGCTTATTGTTTTTTATTATAATGGATATGGTCATAAGAAAATAGAATGTCAAAAAAGGGCTAACAATTTCATAAATAAGGGGAAGGAAACTCATGCAGAGTCAAGCAGAAGCCACAACTCTTTTGCTCCTCTATCAGGATTTAATGAAGAGGACATAATATGTTACAAGTGAAACAACTTTAGACACATATCCTAGTACTGTAGAAGTGTGTTTGAGTTAGTCAAGAAGGACCAGAGTTTCAAGGCTCCATTCATCAAGAAGAAAGTTTAGACAGGTTCATGGCAGAAGAAACAACCTAAAAAATCTATGTTGGTACAAACAGCTTTGGATGCAAGAAATGAAAAAAAGCCATGGTTCATTGATAGTGGATGTTTGAGTCACATGACAGGAGACAAGAGCAAGTTCATAACCTTGAAGAAGATCAATGGTGGTATAGTGAAATTCAAAGACAATACTACTGCCAAAATTACTAGAAAAGGTACACTAAGTTTGGATAATGATAGAACTAAAATTGAAAATATTTTATATGTAGAAGGTCTTAAGCATAATATTTCAGGTGTAAGTCAAATGTGTGATCAGAGGCACACACTAAAGTTTTATGTATAAGGTTTTGAAATTAGGAGAAAATATTCAAATGTGTTGGTTGTAGATGCTCAGAGAACAGAAAATAATTTGTATATGTTATCAGGCATCAAAGGTCAAAGATGTTATTTGATTCAAATTGAAGAAATTTGGCTATGGCATAGGAGAATGGGACACATAAATTTTGATAATCTTGTCAACATCAACAAGAAGCAAGTAGTTAAAAATATTTCAAATATTACAAATCCATCCAACATGCTTTGTGAACTTTGTCAGCATGGGAAGCAAACTAGAAAGTGGTTCAAAACAAAAGAGTACTCGACCACTCAGATGTTAGAGCTTGTTCACATTGATTTGTGTGGACCTATGAGAACTCAAATTATTCAAGGTGATAAATATTTCATGTTTCTTATTGATGATTTTTCATGTATGACTTAGGTAATGTTTTTAAAGAAAAAATCAAAAGCTTTCAGACATTTCAAAGCATTAGTAGAGAATGAAACCAGTTTAAAGATTAAGTGCCTAAGATCAGATAAAGGAGGATAATTCATATCAGATCGGTTTATTGAGTTTTGTGAAGACCATGGAATAAAGAGACATTATTCAGCAGCTAAAACTCCACAATAAAATGGAGTAGTTAAATGGAGAAATAGAACAGTTCAGGAGATGGTGCGGATAATGCTAAATGAATCTAAGATACCAGATAAATATTGGAGAGAGGTAGTTGCTACAGTAGTACATATTCAAAATAGATAATTATTTAGATTAAACAATGACAACACTCCTTATGAGATGGAAAGACAAACTAGCAATAGTTGATTATTTTAGAGTTTTCGGTAGTAGATGCTTCATAAAAAGAACTAATAAAAAACTAGATAAGTTTGAATCTAGAGAAAATGAAGGTATATTTCTTAGTTATTCTTGCAAAAGTAAAAGTAAAAGTAAAGATTATAAATTTTATAAAAAAAACTAAGAAAATTATTGAAAGTGCAAGTGTCAGGATAGAAGAAGATGGAACACAAAGAATCAATGATCCAGTAGACATTCCTGAAATCATTGAAGAGGAAGATTTTGAAGAATCAGATGAAGATGAGAAGAAGGAGAAAAAGGACACCAAAACCCTATCCAAATATGTCCATAGAAATCATAATGAAAATGACATCATAAGGGACATAAAAAATGGAATTCAACCAGAAGAATGATGGTAAGTGAATATAAGCAAGTTAATTTCTCTTTGTTATATAAAATTTAGCCTAGAACATTTTTAGAAGCTAGACATGATAAGCATTGGGTTAAGGTAATGGATGAAGAATTAAATTAGATAGAAAAGAATGATCTTTAGGAATTAGTGCCTAGACCAAAAGATTACAATGTGATAGAAACAAAATGGGTTTCCAGAAATGATTTGATTGAAAATGGAGAAGTGACTAAGAATAAAGCAAGATTAGTATGTAAAGGATATGCTTAGATTGAAGGAATAGATTTTGAAGAAACTTTTTCACCAATGACAAAGCTAAAGGCTGTTAGAATATTTCTTGCATATGCAGTGTTTAAAAATTTCAAAGTATTTCAGATGGATGTCAAATCTACCTTCTTAAATGGGGATCTAGAAGAAGAGGTCTACATTGAGCAGCTTGAGGGATTTATTCTCTCAAATATTAGTAGCCATGTATACAGATTGAAGAAAGCATTGTATGGATTGAAACAAGCTCCCAGAGCTTGGTATGCAAGACTTAATAAGTACCTTCAGGATCAAGGCTTCAAGAGAGGATTTGCTGACAGTAATATCATAATCAAAATAGAAGGTGAGCATCAATTGATTGTTGTGGTATATGTTGATGATAACATTTTTGGAGGAAACATTGAAAATATGACAAAAGAATTTTTTGCTAATCTGCAAAAATAATTTGAGATGTCTATGCTTGGAAAATTATCATTTTTCTTAGGATTGCAAATATTTTAGTTAGATAAATGAATTTTCATATCTCAAATTAAATATGCCAAGGAAATATTAAATAAATTTGGTTTTAAGGATTGTGTACCAGTTGGCACACCAATGTGTATAAGAAATAAGGTGAGCAAGGATGAAGATTCACCTATTGTAGATCAATATTTTTATAGATATATGATTGGTAGTCTTTTATATTTGACTGCATCAAGGCCAGACATCATGCATGTAGTAGGTATGGTTGAAAGATATTAGTCAACTCCAAAAGATAGTCATGTTCAGTTGGTGAAGAGAATATTCAGAAATATCAAGGGGACATTGGATTATAGATTGTGGTATCCCATAGGCAAAGATTTCACTTTGGTTGCTTATACATATTCGATTGGGTAGGTTGTTTGGATGAGAAAAAGAGTACAAGTGGAGGATCTTTCTTTCTTGGTGATAGCTTAGTATCATGGCTAAGCAAAATTCAATATCACTTTTTGCAGCTAAAGCAGAATATATTACAGCAGTATTATGTTGTACTCAAGTGCTTTGGATAAAGAAAACTTTGGAAGATATCAAGGTAAAATGTGATGAACATAGTTTTATTTTTTGTGACAACATAAGTGTTATTAATATTTCAAAGAATCTAGTGATGCATTCAAGAACAAAACATATTCCCATCAGATATCACTTATTGAGAGAGCAGGTTACACATCAATAGGTTAAGATGGCATATATCAGTACTACAGAGTAGATTACAGATATTTTCACAAAGGCACTACCAAAAGACACATTTGAGTATCTATAGAAGAAGTTGGGATTAATTTCTTTTACTTCATACCATTGAATATCAGCATTAGTTAAGGGGGAGCTAAGTGTTAGCTCCAGTTTAGGCCCTTTGCCATTGATGTCAAAGGGGGAGAAGAATAGAAATAGGTACAAGTTCAGAAACAAGTGAAGAATAGGTACATAAAACAGGTACAGGGTGTTACAGTAAGGGGGAGTTATTGTATGTTTTTTAGACGGTAGTATGTGTAGGTTCTAGGATGTGGCAGTTTCAATTTGAGGCTGCCATCAATGACAAAGGGGGAGATTATTAGAAATATTATCATTAATGTCAAAGGTCTAGCATTGGTGATAAAGGCCTCATTGCATTTAATGATGTTTTTAATATTCATATCTTGGCTAATGTGTGTTAAGATTTATTTAATACTAATGAATATATTTTTGGTTGCATATAAGTCAAAAGAGGGCCCATAGAGAAGTTAATAGTCACGGGGTAAAGACAAAAGAGGAATAGGACGCATTTTTTCATGAAGAGTCATCTTGAAGAATTCTAAGAGTCGCCATGTGAAGACAAAAGAGGGTATGGCATATGTTTCCATGAAATGACACTTTGAAGAATATGAAAAGTCACCAAGATAAAGACAAAAGAGGAAATGATGCATTTTCTTATGAAGGGTCACCATATGACTTTTTGAATGTAAGGATACAAAGGGTCATGCAATTTTGGCACCATTTTCCATGAGGATTGAAGGGTCACAAAGGGTTAATGCCAAAGGTCATTTAGAAAGCTATAAATAAAGGCTTGAGAAGCCATTTGTAATATGCAAGAGAGTGCATGGTTTGTATTTGTTTTTAAAGAGAGAAAAGTTGGAGATATTGTAGAGTTATATCATTTGTTGAGTAAGCAACATTCAGAGATAGTTATGTTTTATATAAGAGGGGTTGGTGCTCCTGTGGGTTGGTACTCACAAATCTTTACAAGGGTTTGGTGCTCACAAATAGTTGTTATGTTGGTGCTTGGAAAAGTGGTTGGTGCTCCTGCAAGTTGGTGCTTGCAAACTTTGTAATTTGAGTTGGTGCTCATTCATATACTTGATATTGTTCTCCGTGGTTTTTCCCACTTTGGGTTTCCACGTAAAAATTTGGTGTCTCTCTCTCTCTCTCTCTCTCTCTCTCTCTCTCTCTCTCTCTCTCTCTCTCTCGTGTGGTGCATATTATTATTTCAGTTTTATTGCATATCTTGAATCTATGATTAAGTGGTTAAAGAAAAGAAATCAGATTAAGTAAAATATATATATATATATATATATTCACCCCACCTCTCATTATATTTCATGCTTAACACTAAGGAAGAAGAGATCTAAACCCTTACTTAAGATTCCATTTACACTACACAAAAACTACATGGGTTGTATTCTATAATGTGGGATACTTAGTTATAAATACCTTGTGATTTCATAACATAATTAATTCTATCACTTCACCTTTATATGTTTGGTATGGAAAATTATGTCAAAAGAGGAAGAAGACATCATTTCAGGCATTTTGCCTGCTAATTCAAACAAGCATAAATATAATATTGTCTGGCATCAAGAGGCAAACCTGCACAAGAAAAATAAAGTAGAGAAAGGTGCACAAAACATATTTGGTGTAGCAAAACATATCCACTGGTACAATACATAAAGTATATTCAACACAATAAATTTGCCTGGTACAAATTTATCAATGGCAGAGTAAGCACAAAATATTTTTCTACATAGTGAGCATACCAAATTTCAAAGCATAGTTAATCATTCATTCCATACCACTATGACACTACCATAATTTCATAATTATGTCAAGGTGTGACTATTGGATCTATTTTATTTTTCATATTGTTTATTTCTTGTCCAATAAATTTCAATTATACTTCTTTACTATTTTTAGCCACTAGTTCAAATTTGATTTATGGTTTTAGATTGTTATTTTTTAGATCTCCTTTGTGTAATTTTTTGATTTATTTTGCATAATGTATTTCCCATTATTCACAATTTAATTTTAAAAAATTAGTGAACTTGACAATGTATTTTGATTAAAGACACCCAAATTTTGTACAAGTCCCTTTTTCATAGCATATTTTACTTATTTTTCACACTTAGTCCACTTGGCTATATTTGGCTATTTTGAAGGAACTTCTACCCCACATTACTCTCTCTTCAGCATCCTACCTTCTATATGTCTTTAGTATTCATCCATTTTAGATTTTGGCCTTATTTTCATATTTTTTGAGCTACTTTAACCCATTCTAGGCATTTGTCTTTCTTGTCATGGAATTGGAAGCTATAGGTCTACCGTCAAATCAACCATGTGTAGTTTTGGCACGCTGAATTTATCTCCTTTATTTTTGTGGGTCCTTTTGCCTTGGCTTGATTTCTTGTTCTTTTTATTTCACATATCACTATTTTATATGGTTGGCCATTTTGTTATCATGTCCTAAGGATCCATATATATATAAATCATACCTAGTCATTTAACAAGTATGAATCAGATGGAGAGCCTTTCAAAAATTTAGAGTTTTCTATTTATCAAAATATTTTGCTACACTTGATAAGGATCATGCATATTAACCCACCCTCTACCATTATTTATTTAAGTTTATTATGACATCATCCGCTTGTACCAAAGAGGGTTAGAATAATTTTCATGTAGTTGCATCATCATTTCTAGGGAAGAGGAGGTTCAAACCCCTGCTCAATATTCCATTTACACTACCAAATAAATTTGTAGGGTGTGATTCTAGTATGTGGGATACATTGTTTCAAATCCCTTGAGGTTATTCAACCCAAATACTTGATTTCATTCTCATTCTGATGTTTTTTGTGTTGAATTAGGTTAAGAGATGAATAATACATCATTTTAGATATTCTACTCATAAATTTAGAGAAGTGAAAATACAGGATTGTATGGCCTCAGGAGGAAAACGTATATAAAAAAATCCCAAAACCCAAGAATGTGTGTAGTATATATTCAATGCTTAGTAGCATATTCATCTTTAATAGCATATGGACCTATTCAATGTGTCAAATCCACCTTATATAGATTCATCGGTAGCATAGTAAGTGCCAAATTTATCTTTTGACAATGATAAATCCAGATTTCACATAGTTAATTCATCCCTTCTAGACCATTGCTACACTTCTAGAATCTTAGAATTCTATCAAGGTGTGATTATTAAAACTCTTTTAATAATCATAATATCCATTTATTTTTAAATTAATTTGAATTACACATCTTTTCTATTTTAATCCCTAAGTTATATTTGATTTATTTTTTTAGACCTCTATATTCTAGATCTACTTTGTGCAATATTTTTAGCTATTGCATAGTGAATTTCCCATTGTTTAGAATTTTTTTTTTTTTTCAATGGTAATATAAAGTAGACATAAAAGATCATGTATATTTCATTTCATTATATCTTATGAGTCATTTGTCCTTGCATGTGATTTTCCTTCATGTAGCTACTTTTTTGTGTGTGATTTATACAATATATAATGTAATTATTTTTATGATCAATATCATGTGTTTATCATGTTTGGATCCATGGTCCTTCCCATACACATTACTATTTGTAGTATTACTATGTTTGGTGCCTGTGTTTCCAAGGTACTTACCATGTGACTATGGGGCCATAATACTTATGTATTCATCATTGCTTTATCTATCCCTACTAGGGGCACATTTATTATATTTGGGGAACTCTAATTGTCTCTTCCTTGATCTTCCATTTGGAATAATCATACCATTGTCTTTGAGTTATTATTATTGGTTTGAGGCCTAGGAAGAGCCCCAATGGACAACCTATTTAATTAAGGGGGTTATGTGTTGAATTAATATATGAGTGATAAAGCTTTAGACATGCATAGCGCAAATGAACATGTAAAGAAGTGAGGACAATTGACAATCATTGTAGATCTATAATGACAAAAAAATTATGCTAATTTTTATAAAATATATGAGAGATCATATGTAGGGTTCCATAATCTTCCTAACATCATTCTTGTCTTTTTTTTTCTATCTAAACAAACTAGAAGTGTATATTAATATACAGAGGAGGGAGATGAAGCACTTGTTAAACTATTACAATGGTTAGTAGAAAGTGTTTCATAACCAATGATTATGGTGACATCATTGACTATCATTACTAATAGACAAAGTGTTATAGTTTTAACACCATATGATCTATGTATTAATGCTAAAGATGAGTTGGATATTGTGCATTTTCATGTGGGTGCTTAACTTAATCCATAATATTTTGATGTTAGTACAGGCTAGATGAGCAACACCTAATAATTGTGATAAGATAGAGTGACCCAGATCTTCCTAGATTAATCACCCTTCCATGAATAGAAATGGTCCCCATTACATGCAGTTATGATAAAATATGTGGAAATGATTTATCAACCTGCACTTTTGTAAAACATTTTCCATGGAAGCTACTTGACCTACTTTAACAATTTAAAAGAAAGGTATCTCTTGTTGGTGTGTCCTTTTGATCTTAGTGTCAATGTCTTCATCCAATTCTTCTAAGATTATACCTTATAGATTGATTTATATATGTTTAATAGTCTCTACCACATATGAAGTATCCAACAGAGGTGGAAATTAACAACACAAGAGTTTTGTATTGAAGATTAGATGCAATCCAAGTAAGAAGAAATATTAATCTTGAAATCACTCTCTCCTACTTGTTTGGTGATGCTATAGGGCCCTTGCCAAAGTGGACAAAGCTTGTGGTAGGGTTGTGTTAGTATTTATTTATGTATATGTAGCTAGAATTGATCACTAACCTAGAATGTCTGTAATGTCCAATGCTTATCACGGCATTACTTGTGTTTAGCATTATCATATTCTAAAGTGATCTACACTTGTTATTCAATGTGTTGAATGTGCTTAATGAATTGAACATATTTTTCAACTTCCTTTTGAGTTGAAGGAGTTTTTGTTGTTGATGAAAGAATATAGTAAGTTATATTAATGGGTGTCAGAGGTTAGAAACCTAAATAGACCTAAAAATGGTTGTTTGTTGTGGAGCTATGTAGTTGTAGCTATTTTGAATGAAGTATTGGATTTTATCCCAAGTGCATTGCTTCTTGTATTTCTACACTTTGATAAGGTACACTATCATCCTATGTACCACTTCCTTATATCTATCAATCTATGGATGAAATGTAGTAGAATTTATCAACTTTGTGTCTAGCATAGATCAAAGTGTTTTCCAAAAATTGCTCAAAAACCTTGTCTCTATCAGAAAAGATAGTTTTTGGGATTTCAAAGTGGATCCAAACATGTTAAAAGTATAGTTGAATTATTTCAAGCACTAACATTTATTTTTTACAAATTATTATAATTTCAAGCTTTGAGAATATATCAACTACTAAATAAAAAAATCATTCTTGTGCTTGATAATAGGGTATCTTGAGAGGAAATCCATGGAAACAAATTTCCACAATCTCGTTTGAATTGGTAGAGGTGTGTAAAAACCTTGCTTCTTGTTGACTAGTTTGTAAATTGCATATGTGGTACACAACTTGATGTATTTTGAAACATATGCCTAGAGGTTTGGATAGAATAAGTGCCTTTGAAACACTCTAAGAGTATTTTCAAATCCAAAGTTTCTTGAAACTTTTCTAAAATGAGCCTCCCATACTAGTTTCCATCTCTCTACCTCGTGTAGAGTGTAAAAGTGTCCAAGGTGATATAGGAGTCCATCTTGTAAGTAAAAGTATGGGACTAAATTACTAAAAAATCCATATCAAATGAATGCAATTATAACTATGTCTTGAATTCATGTCTACATGTATTAGGTACATAAAGGAGAACTTGAACCAATGGATGGCTTACACAATTAGAAATTGGGTTGACACTTCCATTGTTATGCTTGATGTTAATATGGAACTATTGAAGATAAGAATATTATTTTTTATGTTACTCTTGTTATAACTTATTCTAAGTCTACAATAAATGAAGTAGCTTATGATCTATGTGGATCATAGTCTCATTGCCCAAGATATAATGTTTACATTCCTATACAATGGCATAAATATCATGATTATATGTTGGGTATATTCTTATAGATGAGATGAAATTTTTGTCATGGTAAGTAATTGGATGACCATACTGAGTGAGAATTACTCTAAGTGCATAATTTTATGCATCGATCTTAATCTCAAATGGTTGTTGAAGATCTGATAATGCAAGTACTGGTGTAGAATAAAGTATACATTTCAGTTCTTCAAACGATGTTTTTGTGCAGATGAGAAATGAAATTTTATTTAGTGCCACTTTTGGTTACTTAGTTTAGAGACCAAATAACATGATAAAAACCAAGTACAAATCTTTTAAATAAATTTTATGATCCCAAGAAGTTGTAGATCTTTGAGAGATTATTATGATGAATC
This sequence comes from Torreya grandis, assembly GCA_037957365.1. Taxonomy (NCBI): domain Eukaryota; kingdom Viridiplantae; phylum Streptophyta; class Pinopsida; order Cupressales; family Taxaceae; genus Torreya; species Torreya grandis. The sequence continues at coordinate 48,588 of JARHVA010003990.1, read as the reverse complement.
TAGGTTGGATCCACATGCACTCCTTGTGCACCTGGTATTATCCCATATATTATATATTACGCAAGGAAAATGATTTTTTTTACAAGTGTGCATACAATGTATTCTTATGCAAAGTGCAAATAACTTCCTTTATATAGAGCATATTTTCATCCCATTTTTTTGCTAAAGATTAGGATGTCATCAACATAGTGTTAGATATTCTAATGTGGTATATTGTTATAGTTACGTGAGTTAGTTATGGGAATTTATAACTTAGGCATAGGGATAGAATAAGAGTCCTTATTTATTTGTATCTTATTACATTGCCTATGTAATGTGGATCAATCATGTATTTGGTTGAATGTACTATATCCAATCCCTATTTATTTATATCTTCAAAACATTTTAACAATCTTGAGGCTTATCAAGGGTGATATGGCTTGTAGTTTAATTTGTCAAGATCCATTTATGTTACCCACAGTTATGAAAAAGCTACCAGGCTTATCTATAGACCCATGATCTTGAGTCTATGTTGACTCTAATATGAGGTTTCTACATAGTAAAATATGTTTGCCCTATACACCTTTCTATCTATTATGTTCAAATCCTCGTCTAATGTTCAAATCCTCGTCTAATGTTCAAATCCTCCTATATGCATATTAATTGAGCACAATATATGAATATTTATTGATCTAAAAGGGAGATTTTGAGATTTATCGATCCATTGTTATTCAAATTCACTTACCCTTGTGAATTGTGTATTAATGGTAGATCTTAAGTAATCAACGTGAGATAGGAACGATTTCATAATAGTGTTCGTTGTTTGTCTTTTTTATTTGTGTTTATTAATAGTTGTACGTCATTACTCAAGACAACAAACTACCCAATTATTCTATATTGTATATCACCTAGCTGTATACAAATTTGTTCTATGGAATATAACCTAGTTATATACCCCAATTGCCATTCCCTCCATTGTGGATGCAATATATTGAATGCATATGGCAAGCTATCCACCAAAACCATGTGTAGTTCTAGGTTTCTAAGGTTATTTACTTTTATATTATTTAGTTTTTGATAATAGGCATAGGGTGTACATTTTACTATATTATTTGTGTCAAAATTTAAGTTGATACTTTTTTATCAAAAAGCTTAGAATATATTTTGATAAAGTTATAATAGTTGGTTTTATAATGGTGATTAAGTTTTATAGTCAAAATATATTATTGTAAAGGAAGCATTATCGGTTGAAACCAATGTCCTATATCTTTATTTTGTTCATTTCTTAAAATATGGACATTCCATTAGAAAAGTATTATGGTCTCAATTTTCACACTTGGAAGGTTAAAATCCATATGCAATTGATGAACAAAAACTTATGGGGAATAGTAAGTGGGAAAGAAAATACACCTACAAAGCATAGTAAGTTATTGGAATGATAGAGTAGGAATGATAAATCCAAGGCCATTAGTGGTCTTGCTCTTTCAGATTCTAAGTTATATTATGTAGACTTGGAAAATCCTTCCATAAAAATATGGGATAATCTGAATAAATCGTGTAGAGCAAAAGTAGTTAATTAAAAGTTCTCACCAAAACTCTAGTTATTTATATTATATATGGCTGATGGATATTCTATGTCAAGTCATCTAAACAATCTAAGATCTCTCATTATACAACTAGCAGAAGTCAAAGATACAATAGAAGCTGAGGATGCTTAAGCAATTCTGTTAAATAATTTATCTTCTAGATACAACAATGTTATTTTTACTCTTGGACAAATGCCTTCTCAAACTTTGGGGGCCATGATTTCAGTTCTCCTAGCTAAAGAAAAGAGAATAAGTGTTGAAGATATAGAAGAGGAATCTACAATGATGGCAATAAATAAGGCTAGTTCATCCTTCCAGGTAAAAAGTGATAAAAACAAGTCTCCAAGAAAAAAGCATCTTTGCCATTATTATAAGCAGGTAGGAAATATTGTTATGCACTGTAAAAAAAGAGCACAAGATCTCATAGATGAGAAACTAGAATAAAATCCTTATTTGGTGAAGATAATAATTGGGAAGAATATCTTCCCTACACTAGTGGTGAAGACTCTTCTCACCCTAATGATGAAGAATATGTCTACTAGTGTGTGTGTGTGTGCTTGAATAAGAATAGAAGAGCATACATGTTCATATGTGTGGTATGAAAATATAGAACATTGTATCTCTCTATTATGATGATAGTGTGAAGGATCATCTTGTTGTAGCAAACATTAAGAATCATGACTAGTTTGGTTGATGTGTTTGTATGAGTTGGTTGATGGGTCCAAATTCATAAAACATGTATTCATATGAATGGGTTGATGGGCCCCTATGCATATCATATGTAGTTCGTTGTTTTATATTTTGTCATGGTCATGTGCAAGTTAAGTGACTGCACACTACATTTATTTAATATGAATCTTTGACATATATTCACACTAAGCAAGGGAATGTTAGATGTTCTAATGCAGTATATAGTTATAGTTACATGAGTTAATTGTGGGACTCATAAACTTAGAAATAGAAATAATAGGACTCCTTGTTTATAGGATATCCAATCCCTATTTATTTGTATCTTACTCTATTGCCTCTTTAATGTAAATCAATAATGTATTTGGTTGAATTATTATGTCTCAAACATTTCAGATAGACTATAATAAATGAAGTGGTGAATGGTTTGAAAATGTCATTCATCATCCACATGAATTTAATTGGAGTATTAGTGAAGCTAAAGGGCATGAATAACCACTCAAATAAGATTTATTTTTCCTTGAAGGTTATCATCCATATTTATATGTATTCCATACAAATCTAATGATATCTATATTTAAGATCAATTTTGGTGAAGAATTTTGCATTATGGAGTTGGTCTAGAAAATCATAAATCCTTTGAAGAGGATAGTGGTTCTTGACTATCATCTTATTGAAAGCACTTTAATTAATGCACAACCTCCATGTGCAATTACTATCTAGTGCAAGCATAATTGGGTTGTCACAAGGCAATGAGTTGGGCCTTATATGTCTTTTAACCATAATTTCATGGATATGTTACTTGATCTCCTAATACTCCAAAAATGATATGTGATATAAATAATCATTATTTAGAGGTATTTTAGGAATCAAATCAATAGTGTGTTTCATTTCATAGTGTGTAAGAACTTCCTTTGGTGACTAATGGATATCCTTGTATTATTACAACTTGCAATTCAACTTTGAGGTCTTTGTTGCTACTAGCGGAACTGTGGTGTGAATTAATTCCACAATGTTGTTCTTACATTTAGATATTTCCATCAAAATCACATATTTTTTACTATAGGTGACTAGTTTCTTACACTATTTGGTGTTAATGAGTAATATCTTAATAACTAACTCTAATATGTGGTATCTCTTATTATCAACATCTATGAAAATATTTATAGGGTTTGCCTCATAAACTAAATGTTAATGACAAAGACATGGTCGCCCAAGAAAAACATCACACACCTCTAATGGATCAACATCACAAGGGATTGTATCTTGGAAAGGCTTGATATTATACCCCCATTGATAATATTGAGTGACATGTTTTTTAGGTTCCACACTAAACCATACAATGCAGTATGGTTTTGGGTGTGGTTTCAGTGGCAAGTTCAATCTACAAATTACTTTAGGATTTAAAAAGTTCTTTTGACTTCCATTGGCAATAATGAAATGTATTGATTGAGAATTGATCCACGTGTGAGAATGGATAAAATATATTGATTCCTTTTTTTATAGAGGGAATAGAGATGTTGGTGGTACCCACGATGGCATTAGTTTAAGATTTCATGATCTGCTTACCCTTGTCCAATGCCATAGTGCTTGTACCTAATGCTTCAACTTACACAAGTAGTTTTTTCCTTGTGTGGAACTCCCCATTAGATTGACTATTGGAGTTGTGAACTAAGCACCAATTGCATGTCGTGTGTTTCTTATTCTAATCATTTGATACTTGTTTCTTCTTTTATAGATGGTAGAATTTTGATTGGAAGGTTTAGATTATTGTTTAGCCTAGGAAATTGAATCTTCTATTTTAATCTTTAACTTGGCCTTTGCTTCAAACTTTGAAGTAAATCTATAAGCATCTCTAGTTGAATATATTTATATGAAATCCATGTTTTATTAGATGTGGGGTCTAAATCCTAACCTATACTTCATAATATGGTTTTTTCTCTAAATCATGGACACCTAGTTTGGACTCCAAAGTATGAAATACATATGTGTATTCTTGAATAGACTGATCTTTACCTTGGCACAACTTATATAACTTGATGTACTAATCATCATAGTTTCCAACAGGATAATAGGTTTCTTTGAGTGCTACGAACCCTTTCCATATGTCTATAAATGTATTAAAGTTAACTTTATGATTTTCATATGCAATGCAGTAGTTATTCCACCATTTATTTATTGATAAATAAACTCTCATAAGAGAGATTGTAATATTTTATTTGTCATAAATTATTAACTACATGGTATGAACATATTAGGTCAACCAATTATCTAGGGCATCTACATATATTTCTCCTACAAACATATGAATGTCTAGATTGAATTATACCTTGTATGGCATTTGATGACTAAATGGTGAATGCGAAATAGAGGTGTTGGAAGGAGTTTGATTTTTTATTAGTAAGAAATGATCAACAATATTATCTATTTCATGCACATTTTTTTATTCCAATTCTTCATGTTGTTTTTGTAAAACATCCTCTATCATTTTATGGGACGTTTATAATGTTGGCATCACTGAGGATTTTTATTCCATTTAAGGATGTGTAGGAAGGTATGATGAAGGATCACAAGTCTCAAGCCATAGCTTCCTATTATCATACCTTGTATGAGTGTTAATAAAATTAGAGATGAAGTTTACAAACACTACAATACCACTCATAAATGATATGGAGTGTGTATGCTCTATATCACTTATTTGTGACAAGGAGAAAACATGGTGGACAACCTACTTAAAATGGATTTAATGGGGTTTTATGTGGAATTGATTTATGAATGATGATTTTTTATACATGCATAGCGTAAATGAATGAGGAAAGTAGTGAAGATAATTTACAATTGATGTAGAACTATACTATCAAATTTATATTATCATAAATTTTGTATAATATCTTAGAGATTAGATGTATGGTGTCTACATACTCCCTAACTTAATTCTTATCTTTATTATATATTTAAATATAATAAAAGTGTACATTAATAGACAAAGGAGGCATATGAAGCATAAGTTGAACCATTACAATGGTTTGTAGCAATTATTTTATAGCTAATGATTGCATTAACATCATCAACCACCATTACTAAGAGACTATGTGCTATAGTACTAAATACAGGCGTTGTGCGGTATTGTTGAAGATAGGTTCAATATTGTGTATTGGTATGTGGATGCTAAACTTGTTACAAAATATATTGATGTTAGCATAAGACTAGTTGAGTAGCCCCTGATAGTTTTAGTAATATATAGTGACTCAGATCCTCCCTGATCAACTATGATACATATTTTACGTATACAAAGAATTCACTAGGGCATGTTATTTTCCCCCATATACTTCACCCTCATGTCAATATACACAAATTTCTATTGAGCTTTACATGATATTTTACGATGGTCACATACATAAGATTTATTTGATTTTTCATGTATTTTCATTACTTCGACTATATATTTTTTATAACATGTAATGAATTTATCTCTTTCTATTGATATGAATGATTACAACATAAGTTTTTTCCAATGCATCACCTCAAAAGGTGGCATATATCTAGATATTATAGGTTTTACCATTGAGAAAAGTATTGAGCAAATATAATTTGAGTGAATTGAGAGCATGATAAATGGTCCATTTTTTTTCTAGCTTAATTGAAAAGTGGATTGGGTTGCAAGAACTCTTAGATAAGTGATATCTATGTCCAAGATCTATCTATAAAATTCTCTTTAAAATAGAGTTTGGTTTTTTATCAACATGTTTTGAATACCACCAGGTGTAGTTATTTATATGCTTACCTTCCAATTTTTCATTTTTTCCATTTCTACATATTGGTTCAACATTTAATACTTATTGTAATTGGTCATTATTTTAGGTATAGAAAATTTATCCAACATACTAAAAAATCCATGTGGATGAATCCTATCTCAAGCATCATTTGATTCATATTTACTTCCCTATTTAAGTCAAGGTACGTGCTTATATTATTTATTTTTGCATTTGACACATGCATGCATTCATTCACAAACACATATCAAAGTATGGGCATGATGCAGACACCTCAAATTTGGTACAAGTTCCATATTTTTCTTGTTTTGCACATTTGGTCCACTTGTCTACATTTTGTTATTTTTAGGACACTTCCTAACCACATTACTCTCTCTTTAGCCTCTTGCCTTCTAGATGTCTTTCATATTCATCCATTTCTACTTTTGAGCCTTATCTTCATATATTATGATTTGCTTGAACCCATTATATACATTTATGCATATGTCTCCCTAGGATGGATTTAGTAGCTACAAGTCTATCACAAAATCTACCCTATTTAAATTTGTAATTCAAATCTATCACATTTATTTTTTAGTCCTTTTGTCTTGACCTAATTTCTCATGCCTTTTATTTCACAGGTCACTACTTTCTATGGTCCACTAGAGAAAAAATAAAATTATTCCAAGTTATTTACCAATTAGGAATTAGATAGAGAGCTTATGAAAATTTAAGTTGTATATTGTTCAAAATCCTTTGCCATACTTGAGAAGTAACCTAAAAACTTAGCCACCTTTAGTCATTTTATCAAAATGTGACAACATTTTGAACTCTATGAGTCCAGGTTTATTTCATTTTATCCTTCTCCTAGAAGGGTCTATATATTTCTATAGCTCATCTATGCTTTTACATAGTTAAATTATGAGTTTAAACCCATTTATAGTCACCTTAGAGATAATACGGCTTTTTAGCATAAATTAAGGTTTTTGGGGACGTTAAGGTTCCTATTGTGGTCAAAGGGGGTATTTGTAAAGCTTATTTCTTGCACAAGATATCAAAGGGGGTAAACAAGAGTCCATATAAGTCTTGTGGGGGCTTGGTCAAATGGAATGTCAACTCCATGAGGTCATTTTAGTTTCACTAGTTTTCTCTACACTTGAAACTACTTCTTAAGGGTTCTAAACTCATTTTCAAGATAAATATAAAGTGTGGTATATGTAAGTGGTACTTTTAAATCATAATAATAGGTTTGATAATGTTCCTAATGTTAGATCAAGTCAGAAGATGGTCAGACCTTGCATGTACAATGCTTAAAGAAGGAGAAAGTGAACTAAAAGGGGTAGTTCTGATCATTTGTACGGTCATCCACAAGAGTAAACATATTAAAAGTGAATGTCCACTTCCCTCAAGCCTTTTCAACATTTAGAGAAGTTTCATAGGTTCAAAAATGGCAAAATACTCAGTTTCCACTTCATCGGGTCCTTTGGTAGGTTTGCAAGGGTCATGTGTAATAAATGATTGTTTTATACATAATATGAAGAGATGGATCCTAAGATTTTTACTAGGCATGGGTACCCCAATTGGATTGAGATTAATGGCATTGTTATTTAGGTCAAGCTCTTATTCTCTATGAATAAATGTTAAGAAAGTTGGCTGCTTGGACAAGGTTCTAAACCCCTCCACCTTGGCTTCTAGGCAATCTTATTGCAAACATGAGCTTTTTGTTGTATAAAAAAGGTTGTATGAATTTTAAAAGGGTCTAAGGAGTCCTCTAATTCCATCATGTCAATTCATCTAGTGTATGCAAATGCAAGGATCTCTGTATTTCTTCAGGTTGTAAGTTTACCTCATTGGAAGGAGCCTTCAACATGACTAGTGAATATTTTAGACTCTCTATGGTCCTATAGCATGAAAAAACCTCCCACATAATCCATATAAGGTCTTAATAAAGTTTCATGATGATATAATTCCTAATGAATAAGTGGTCATAAGGAAAATACACCTACGGGCCTACATGGAGAAATAGTCCATTTTCAAGATGAAAGGAAAGAAGCAGAGGTGTTTGAAAGTATTTGATCCTAATTGGGACTTTAACCAAGTACAATTCCATTAAGGATATCATTTAATTGAAAGTGAGGACCTTCAGACTTCTAGATATATTCTTGACTCCTAACGAGCAACTACAGTCTGTATAGACCAGTAGGTGAGATAAAGGTGCATACAATGAAGAAATGATTAAAACCTAATTGGAAATCCAACTAATTCAAAGATATAAAGGAGGATCAGTGATGAGGGGGTAAGGTCCAAATAGACAATATGCAGTCAAGATCCTCTAAATTCCACATATAGGCTACAATGAGGAACATGTTGGTCTTGATCCTATTAATGAAACAAAGTAAGATTAAGTTCTGAGATCCATCTTAGTAGATAACATAGTCATAGGATCATTTGGAAACCAAGGGAAACATGTTAAAATATGAATAGCATGGATCAAATTGATTTCAAAGGGGCACACATAGTTAAATATAAGCTACAGTTCTGCCTATTATCTATGAGTTCTTACTTGATTTGAAGAGGAGTAAAGAACTATGACTACATTTGAAAGAGATGAAGTTGGTAAGTGTTTTCATAATGTCAATAATGTCTCATTTCAACTCTCTGACCAGATGACTGAAGAAAAAATGCTCAAAGCTGTTAGGGTGTGCAGCTAAAAGCTTTACCAAAGGAGCGCATTTTAATAGTTGCTGGTTTACATAGTCACTGGTGTCGGTCAAGAGTGATCGACGTCGGTCAGGAGCAGTTGAAGAGATGCCAACGTCGGCAGGTCATCGGCCGACATCGGTCACAAGAAAGTAGGTAGGAACCGACGTCGGTTACCTGTGCGTCCAGAAAGCTATTTTCGAGGACAAAATCGAGTGTTTGCATGATGAGTTTAAGTCTTAGTCTTAAGTTCGCATCTCTATTATTAGTAAGACTATTTTTAGAGCCCTTGTTCAAGAGGCTTAACTGTTGGTTGTATATGCATGCTCAAGTTTCCTAATTCTATATTAGGATTAGATCTTCTTAGCTTATTGAAGTAAGACATTGTTGAATGTTGAAGCACAATACAGAGTTGAATCATTCTAGGTTGTTGGAGTTGATTGTACTTGAGAGAGAGAGAGCTCTTGAGGGATAGAGATCTAAAGAGAGATCTGTACATCTGAGAGAGGTGTGGAAGAAAGAAGTTTCTTCAATTGTATTCCTTCTGTAAAGAGTTTAATACAAGTTTTCAGGGTGGTTTCTTGTATCTCTTGTTCTTGCTATTTATCATTCTAGTTACTTATCTATCTGATTTAATTCCACGTTTATTGCTTTCATAAGTGTAATCAAATTGTTGGTTGATCCCCAACAAGTGGTATCAGAGCTCAGGTTCACTAACAGGGGGTTCAGATCTGTGTAGTGTGTATTGATTACAGGGTTCTCACAGGGGTTTCTGCAGGGATTTCTGTTTGAGTGGGAGAAGCAATGGCAGAGGAAAGTAAATTGAGAATGGAGAAGTTCAATGGCAAAAATTATCAACATTGGAGAATGCAAATAGAGGATTATCTGTATCAGAAAGATCTATACTTATCATTAGGCGGGATTGCAAAGAAGCCCACAGACATGGATGATGAAGAATGGGAAGTTCTTGATAGAAAGGCTCTGGGGTCTATAAGACTGAGTCTAGCATCTACTGTGATATCAAATTTATCACAGGCAAAGTCTACAGTAGAGTTAATGACTACTTAAAACCCTCAGCTTCTAATAAGGTATATCTTATGAAGCAGTTATTTAATTTGCATATGAATGAAGGTGGATCTGTGTCTACTCATCTGAATGATTTCCATGGAATTGTAAATCAATTAAGTTCAGTCAATATAGTGTTTGATGATGAAATAAAAGCTATTTTAATATTATGTTCTTTGCCTGAAAGCTGGCATGGCTTAGTAATGGCAGTTAGTAATACTGCATCTGCATCAAGTGTTATCTTGAATGAGGAAATTCGCAGGAAAAGCACAGAGGAAACATCTGGGAATGCTTTAAGTTTTGAGAGCAGGGGGAGGCAAAAAGAAAAGAGCAAGAGGAGATCAAGATCTAAGTCTAAGGTGAGAGGAAGATCCAAATCCAGAAATGGCAGGAAGCCACAATGCTGGAATTGTGGAAAGATTGGGCACATAAGCAGAGATTGCTAGTCAAAGCCTAAGGAGGACAATCAGCACGAAGGAAAGGAAGAAGCAAAGGTTACAGGTATTGCACAAGATGCTTTAATATTCTCTTTGCATAATAATATAGAATCTTGGGTGTTAGATTCTGGTGCATCTTTTCATGCTACCCCTAATAGAGAATACTTTAGTGACTATATCCATGGAGATTTTGGAATAGTGTATCTAGGGGATGATGAGCCTTGTAAAATTATTGGCAAAGGTAAAGTGCAGCTGACAATGCAGAATGGAAACACATGGGTGTTGAGAGATGTTATGCATGTTCCTAGCTTGAAGAGGAATTTGATTTCTGCAGAAAAGTTAGGGGATGAGAGTTGTACAGTAACTCTCACAGCAGAATCTTGGAAGGTGACGAAGGGTGCACTTGTAATGGCCAGAGGTAAGAGAGTAGGTACTCTCTATTTATGTAATTGTGTTACTAACAATTCTCCTTCTGTATTATCTACTTCAGATGTGGATGCTAAATTGTGGCACTCAAGGCTTGGCCACATGAGTGAGAAGGGGATGTCAATTCTTAAGTCTAAAGGTATGCTTTCAGATTTGAAACACATAGATCTAGAGTTTTGTGAGCACTGTGTTTTTGGGAAGCAGAAGAGAGTAAGTTTCCTCAAGACTGGGTCAACTAAGAAGCATAAGTTGCAGCTTGTTCACACAGACATGTGGGGACCGGCTCAAGTTGCTTCCATTGAAGGATCACAGTACTATGTTTCATTTGTAGATGATGCTACAAGAAAGGTATGGATTTATTGTATTAAGAAGAAATCTGATGTATTTGAGACTTTTAAGATTTGGAAAGCTATGGTTGAGAATGAAATAGGCATAAAATTGAAGTGCCTGAGATCTAACAATGGTGATGAGTTCTGTAGCTATAAGTTCAACTAGTATTGTTATATGCATGGAATCTGTAGGCAAAGGACAGTTCCAAGGACACCTCAGCAAAATGGAATTGTTGAAAGGATGAATAGAATAATTATGGAGCGTGCAAGATGTATGAGATTGCATGCTAGTTTGCCCTTAGAGTTTTGGGCAGAAGCTGTTGACACTGCAGTGTACCTGATTAACAGAGGACCCTCTACAGCTTTGGATGGTGGAATTCCAGAAGAGTCATGGATAGGTAAATAGGTAGATCTCTCTTTTCTCAAAGTTTTTGGTTGTGAAGCCTTTGTGCACGTTGATAAGGAAAATAGAAAGAAGCTGGATGCTAAATCTATGAGGTGCACATTTATTGGCTATGGCTCAGATGATTTTGGTTTCAGATTTTGGAATCTAGGAACTAACAAGGTAATTAGGAGCCGTGATGTTGTTTTCAATGAAAGAGTGATGTATTGTGATCAGCTGAGGAAGCTGAATCAATTTGGGCAGAGCAATGGGGAATTGGATGAGGTGACAGTCCAAAATGAGCTCGCGGGAAAAAGAAATAATCACTTGCAGGAAAACACAGAGACCGACGTCAGCAAGGTAGGAACCGACGTCGGCAGGACAGAAACCGATGTCGGTCATACAGAGACCGAGGTCGGCAAGACAGGCATCGACGTCAGTCAAGAAGAACTGACATCGGCCAGTAACAGGCCTAGAAGTGACCGAGGTCGGTCACTGTTAGAGAATTTGGGTGGACAGCGTGTTGTGAACAAGTCTCAGACACCCATCAGGAGGTCAAAAAGGGTAAGTAAGCCTCCAATTCGATATTCTCCTTCATTATTATATTTATTGCTAACTGATGGTGGAGAACCAGAGAGTTTTGAAGAAGCAATACAGGTGGAGTCCAAGAGTCAGTGGGAGCGTGGCATGGTTGAGGAAATGGAGACCTTAAGAGAGAACCAAACATGGGATTTGGTTGAGCTGCCATCTGGTAAGAAGACACTGAAGAACAGATGGACCTACAAGTTGAAAGAAGGTGAGAATGGACAGATGAGATATAAGGCCAGATTGGTAGTGAAAGGATTTGCACAAAAGCCAGGTATTGATTTTGGTGAGATTTTTTCTCTTGTTGTTAAAATGACTTCTATACAGGTTGTATTGTCTTTGGTTGCTATTGAGGATTTGCATCTTGAACAGCTAGATGTTAAGACAATATTTCTTCATGGAGATTTGGATGAGGAAATATACATGGAACAGCCAGAAGGATTTGAGGTCAAAGGTAAGGAGAAGTTAGTGTGCAGATTGAAGAAAAGCTTGTATGGCCTCAAGCAAGCTCCTAGACAGTGGTATTTGAGATTTGACAGGTTTATGACTGAGCATGGCTATAGTAGGTGTCAATCTGACCATTGTGTGTATTTTAAGAGATTGGATAATGGTAGATATATTATTCTATTGTTGTATGTAGATTATATGTTGGTTGCAGGATCACACATGCAGGATATCTCTGAGCTTAAGGTGAAATTAGCTCAAACGTTTGCCATGAAGGATTTGGGAGCAGCAAAGAAAATCCTTGGCATGAGCATTAAGAGAGACAGGAAAAATTACAGGTTGATTTTGTCTCAAGAGGATTATGTGAACAAGGTGTTGAAATGGTTCAATATGCAGGGTGTTAAACCGGTAAGTACACTTATGGCTGGACATTTTAAGTTAAGTAAAGAACAATGTCCTAATTCACATGATGAGGTAGAGTACATGAGTAGAGTTCCATATTCTTCCGCAGTAGGGAGTTTTATGTATGCAATGGTTTGTACTAGACCGGATATTGCCCAAGCAGTGGGAGTTGTAAGTAAGTATATGGCCAATCTAGGAAAGGAACACTAGAAAGCAGTTTAGTGGATCCTTAGATATCTGAGAGGAACCAGCAGTAGGCATTTGTGCTATGGAGGTTCAGATACTTCTGTACATGGTTATGTAGATTCAGATATGGCAGGTGATTTGGATGGCAGGAGAAGCACCACAAGGTATGTTTTCACTGTAGGTGGAATGGCGATTAGCTAGATATCAAAGTTGCAGAAGGTTGTTGCCTTGTCAACTACAGAAGCAGAGTATATTGCAGTCACAGAGGCTAGCAAAGAGATGATATGGATGACACGGTTCATGGAAGAGCTTGGAAAGGAGCAAGAGAGTTGCAGACTATACAGTGATAATCAGAGTGTAATCCATTTGGCTAAGAATTCAGCCTTTCACTCAAGAACAAAGCACATACAACTCAGGTACCATTTCATACGACAGGTATTGGAGGATGGTGAGTTGAAGCTGGAGAAGATCCATACAGATAAGAATCCTGCTGATATGTTAACCAAGCTAATTACAAAGGAGAAGTTGAATCTTCATTCAACTTTTGTTGGTCTTCATGATTGAGTTGAAGATGGAGGAGCTAGAAGATGTTGCTGTACAGGTACTGGTGCAGCTATTTATCTCCAAGTGGGAGATTGTTAGGGTGTGGAGCTAAAAGCTTCACCAAAGGAGCGCATTTTAATAGTTACTGGTTTACACAGTCACCGACATCGGTTAGGAGTGACCGACATTGGTCAGGAGTGATCAACATCGGTTAGGAGTAGTTGAAGAGATGCCGATGTCGATAGGTCATCGGCCGACGTCGGTCACAGGCAAGCAGGCAGGAACCGACGTCGGTTACCTGTGCGTCCAGAAAGCTATTTCCAAGGACAGAATCGAGTGTTTGCATGATGAGTTTAAGTCTTAGTCTTAAGTTCACATCTTTATTATTAGTAAGACTATTTTTAGAGCCCTTGTTCAAGAGGCTTAACTGTTGGTTGTATATGCATGCTCAAGTTTCCTAATTCTATATTAGGATTAGATCTTCTTAGCTTATTGAAGTAAGACATTGTTGAATGTTGAAGCACAATACAGAGTTGAATCATTCCAGGTTGTTGGAGTTGATTGTACTTGAGAGAGAGAACTCTTGAGGGATAGAGATCTAGAGAGAGATCTGTACATCTGAGAGAGGTGTGGAAGAAAGAAGTTTCTTCAATTTTATTCCTTCTGTAAAGAGTTTAATACAAGTTTTCAGGGTGGTTTCTTGTATCTCTTGTTCTTGCTATTTATCATTCTAGTTACTTATCTATCTGATTTAATTCCGCGTTTATTGCTTTCATAAGTGTAATCAAATTGTTGGTTAATCCCCAACAAAAGCTTTGTTTAGGCATGTAGGCCTAATCCACACATAGGCTATCTAGCCATTAATAAGAGAGATTGGAGTTTTGAGGCCTTTATAGGCATAGTCACACTTTGAAAATTGGTAAATAAGATGGTAATGAGTGAACCAAGACACCAATGGTCACCCCAAGGCCATACAAGTAGTAGGCATATTCATTATTTTATCTCAGACCTTGCCCACTCCAACGGCAAGAGATAGTCTTGAGACTAGAGGTATGTTTAGACCTAAAACACAAAATAGGAATGTAAAATTAAATGGGGGGATTAAAGCAATGCACAAACATATAAGAAGTCTCAACATAGTCTCAAAATGTACAAAATCCCAACTTTCAACCCAAATGCCCTTGAAGGCTAATAAGGAAGTGATAGACCTAGAACCTCAGGTTTTCTGACCAATACACCAATGCACACAATGAAGTGATAACCACTACCAAAGCATATAGATATATGAGGAGCATGGTTTTGAAGTTGTCTTAACTGTCCTAGCATTAGAATTGAGTTTGGAGGGCTAAAACCCAAATTAGACCTCTCTCAAGCTTAATAACACTATATCTGATACCCGAGGAGCAATTTCCTATGTTCATATCATATCTCACACTTTACATGGAAACCTAAGCCATTTGGGATAGGTGAAGAGGTTAGACAAGAAGGTTTTCCATATGCACTAGGATTGAGAGACCTAATCATCTAGATTGGAAAGAATATCATTGTCATGGTGCCTTGAAGGCCTCATTAATATAATGAAGTTTTTTGGTTTTTGTGACATGATATTAAGCCTTGTTCCAAGTTCCCATTCAAATTTCATAGCCATTCAAATGTACTAATGGGTATAACTAGGCCTAACTATCAACTAGTGTAGATAGCCAACTTTGAAGTGAATTTTTGAAAGGCATGGAAAATGTTGCAAGGTGTCAATTTAAGTCTTCATATTTTTAAATATATGGTTATGAAATATGTTAGGTTTATATTTATTGGTTATAATATCTACAACAAGAATCAATTGATCTCTTTGCTGCCCAAGACCATAGACTGCACCCTCTTTTAAGAATGCCTATTTAAAGAGAAGGTAATTATGCATACACCTTGGTGAGGTGTCATACCATATTTTTAAATGGATATCCATGCACTTTAAAGGTAATTGAATAGGTTTCCTATAAGATATCAAATATATTTTCAATAAGACTTGTGAATTCCTTAAAACTGGCTCTTTCTGACTTGGAGGCAATTTGCAAAGGGTTTAGAGACCAAATGACATTTGTTCAAGACTTCATATGTTTCCTCCTAAATCTTCTAAAGAGTAATCATATTTATCTATTCTTTTAACCCCCAACATTCCATTGTTGGTGTGGGATTTATCTCTCTCTCTCTCTCACATTGATGTTATAAGTATGCCTAGTTTTGGCATTGTAATCCATCCACAAGAAAGGTAGGTAAAGCCCTACTATTTTTGTTACTCATTTTTGCCTTGATAAAGTAAATTCAAAATATTTCAAGCTTTCCAAATTCATATTTTTAATGTGTTGAATGATTTTTTGATAGATGCTAGTGAGAAAAGTGTATGTCCTTACATCTTGTCCTACTTGTGTACACCTAGGTATGGATATATTATATTCTTATAGGTCACTTACAATATATTGAATTGCAGTGTTATAGTTAAGTGTTAAGAGTTTTAGTAGTGTCTTATCAGTCCTTTTAATCTCTCACCTTTCCTATCATACTTACAAAGTCTCTAGGTTGAAATACTCGTGTGAGAAACTCTATCTTGAAGCATATATTAGATTGTAGTTGTACCTATTTAAGTGAAAACATAGAATAGTTTTGGATTAAATATTATGGTGTATCACCTCTTTGTTTAGTTTTATTTTAGTTAGATAGTTTATTATCCCTTTTCATACATTATTTAGTTAGTAAGTGCACAATCAAGACAAATCTAGGGAGCCAGTGCTTCAATCTAGAGGTTTACCTCTGCTATAGACAACCCATAAGTCTAGAGGTAATTTCATATTTCATTCTATTTGGAGAAGGCTTGAACTACCTCTCCAAGGGTGAAAAATTCAGGGACAATAGTTCTAACATGCCTAGTGGGACTATTTTCCTAAACACTTCTTGTCAAGGTGAATGTTGGCTATGATAAGACAACAACTGTATAAGTGTTCCTCACTCAGCATTTGGTGACTCCACTAAAGGTAATATCTAGTTACAAACCAAGTTTTCATTCTTTTATGCTTCATCATCTTCATTAGGTCAGCTGATAGTAGAGTTAATCAACCTACAAATCCACTCCCTCATCATGAACTTCTTCTTGAAGTTCAATACCCTGAGCCTTTCTTGACACTTGAGAATCCTAAAGAAGAACTTGAAGAGTGGGAAGGTTTTGAAAGTCAAAAAGAGAAAGAGAGTGAAGAAGAATTTGAAGTTAACATGGCTAGGCAACATCATTCCCAGCTTTCAATACTAAAAAATCCCATAAATATTACTACCTATGATGATATCCCTCCCAATGCCACTAAAAGTGTTCCCACTTTCAATGGAGAAGGTCCTCTCACCCTAAGGGAACACATTAGAGACATATCTAACTTATAAAATTTCTATAATATTAAACAAATTAACATATCAATTAGATTACTTGCCATGTCTCTGTGGAAAATCTCTTGATTGGTATATAACCTTGCCAGGAGGATGTATTACTACAGGGGATGAATTTGGGGAGTTATTGACTCAAAGATTTAAGGACAAGAGTGATCATACATCACTAATCCATAAATTGAATGACATTCAAAGAGGGCCTAAGGAATCCATGCATGATTTGAATGAGAGATTCTAAAGGTCATGGAATAGGTTACACCTCCCATGATACCCCCTAGAAGTTTTATTTTCCCAACCTATCTCAGAGCTATTAGGACTGATATAGCTTTCATATTGTAATCCATGGGAGGATATGCTTTGCTTGATGCTTATGATATAGCTATTAGAGTTTAGAATGGTTTGATCTAAGCCAGTAAACTCCCTCCAAATTTCTCAATGCCTATATTGCTTAGCATGTCAGCTACTCCTCCAAGCCTTGCTCCAAATCCAAATCCAAACAACAAGCCTAAAGCTACTCCAAAGAATTTAGATCATGAAATTGATTGAGAAGTAAGATGTAAGGCCTTATAAGCTTCTATTAGGAAACCAAATCAATATGTTGGAGCTTAAAAAAACTACTACTATTACCCTCCACAAGTAAATAGACTTCCACCTCAGTATAATGGTCAAGGAAGGGGTTAAGGTCAACCTAATTTCAATAGGTTACCTAATGCATATAATCCAAATTCTACTCCCACCACAAGATCCATAGTTCTAGTCCATAGCAACCTAGTTCAACGAGAAGAATGGAAAAATTCTTGAGGGCATCCCAAAGGTTAGTTCATGAATCCTAATGAGGGAGAAGTTTAAACCTTGGTGGATCAAGGAGGGCCTACTCCTCTCTTGACATCAGAAGATGATGGCTCTATGCAAATAGAATCAAATGGAGAATGTAGCAATCAAGGAACAAGCTTTATGAAATTCCAAACAGAGGATACATTTGTCCTAAATCAAAGGACCTCAATATTAGCCAACACAAGGTCAAAGAGAAGAGCTTTGGGAGATGTTAAAGACATGGATATAACTCCAAATAACCCTCCTTCAAGACAACAAGGTATGAATGCAAATGTAGTAGCCTCTACAAGTCCTGCACCTCCTCAAAAATAGAACTTGGGAAGGGTGGTCTAACATTCATTGCCTCATGATCAAGGTATATCATTACCTCCAAGGATGAAATCAAAGGATAACATTATTTATTTGAATATTATTGACTCTTTGAAGAATATAAATAAAAGCATATCCCTTTGGGAGTTACTCCACATGCCCGGTCAAAAGGAATTACTTCAAGAGTAGTTGTCCCAACTCTATATCTCCACCCAACCATCAAAAGATGGTGGTATGGACCTCACAAATGCACCTACTCATGTTTTTTAACCTTCCATCAAGCCTGAGAAGCCCCCACCTTTATACCTTACCTTAATTATAGGAGATAAACTAGTCCATAATATCATTATGGATAGTGGGGCAAGCACTTCAGTCATGCCTAAACTAGTTGTGGACAAGTTGGATTAAAGTATGAACCTTATAGTAGGGGAGTTTTGTAGCTTCATGAAACACCATCTAATTCAATAGGGCTCATAAAATGTTTGAAAGTGTTCTTTCAAGACTTTCTAAGCTTTCCAATTTTACAAGATATAGTGGTGGTGGATCTACCTGCACATTTTTCCATTTGACTATTAAGAGACTTCACTACCAAGATAGGAGGATATGTTGTTGGTAATTGGTCCTTCTTAGCTTTTAAAATGAGGTGTGGAACTAATGTGATAATAAGAACATATCCATTGGCCAATTTACACATTGAACCATATGCAAAAACTAGTTCCAATTTGAATTATATTATCAATGAACAAGAGGAACATGACATAGATAATAGAGCATCCTCCCCTCTTGAAGGTATTTTTGACCTCTTCTTGGATGAATATGGTACTGAAACCTATGAACATGACCCCTATTCTTTCATGAAAGAGACTTATTTGGGGTTGTATTTATTACATAAGGAAGGAACACCTATACCTTCACTTACTAAGGAAGAGAATAAGAGTGATGGAATGTAGAAGATGTGCTTTGATGGTTCAAGGATCAAGATTGATGCAGGAGCTGGTGTTATGTTGGTTTATCCATATAAGCATTAGTATTACTCCTAATATATATTTCATTTTAGTTGTAGTTGTAATGTGGCCGAGTATGAAGGCTTGGTTCATGGCCTTCAATGGGCAAAGAGGAAAGGAATCAAGAATTTGTAAGTATATGGAGATAGTGAATTGATTATGCATCAAATAATGAATATGAATGCTACCAAGAACCATTTTCTTAAGTATTATAATCATAGGGTGTGGGATTTACTTGAATACTTTAGTGCATTAAACATACAACAAATCCCAAGAGAATCAAACAAGTATGCTGACCAGTTAGCTACCATAGGGGCACAATTTGATACACCTATTGCTATAATTAAGGAAGGAAATAGTTACATATCAAGGTAATTGTGAGGCCTTTCATTCTTGAAAATGAAGTCTTTTTCTAGGTTTTTTATAGTGACAAGCATATTGTACAATTTTTACAAAATAAAGCTGAGTTCACTTCAAGAAATCAGAATAAACTCCATGATTGGTATGAGAATCAGATTGTACAGCTGAGAAAAAACAAGATACCTAAGGGATGTGTCACTCTAGAGAGCATCTTCAATGAAAATGACCAAAGAAATAAAGAGAAGGTGAGCATGTCTATGTTGTCCCCCAAAAATAGCACTCATTTTTAGGACAACATTTGAATTATTTTGAACTATTTTGGTCCAACAGACCAAAATTATCTCTCCCCTTCTCAAAAATTGTTCTAAGCATTCAAATTCTCTATTTTTCAAACTTTTTCAAGATCTACGGACTCTACAGGGTTGAATCTACGGACTCTACAGGCCCATTTCTACGGAGTCTGCCAGTTCTACAGACTCAAATCTATGAACTCTGCAGATATATTTCTATGGACTCAACATGCTTGAAATTAGTAGGTTCAACAGGTTAAAAGGCTTCTACAGGAGAGTTCAATCAAAAGAACAAGTTTCAAACACTTAGTCATTTTTTGGGATTGGTTCAATGCCTTGGTTCAACTAAAAGAGTTCATCGGCAAACTTCTACGTAGTGTTTAAAACATTGAACCATTGAACCTTGAACCATTTTGGTTCAACAGGTTCAATGGGTTCAAAGGTTCAACGTCATCAGTAAGAATTAAGCACATTTGTCAAGGTTCAAAGTTCAACCGCTTCAAGGTTCAACGACTTCAAAACACTTATCAAAGAAAAGAAGGCTTGAACCATTAAACCACTCGGGTTCAAAGGTTCAACAGCCATATGGTTCAACACGGTTTGGTTTAAAGCATTTGGTTCAAGCGGTCAAGTGAATGAGTGGAACATAAGAAAGCGATTGAACCATTAAACCTTGAACCAACAAGGTTCAACGGGTTCAATGGTTCAACGGGTTCAATTAGTTCAAAACAATCAAAAGACTTAGACGAAAAGATGGCTTCAAAAGTGATTGAACCATTGAACCAAAGTTGGTTCAATCGATCGGTTCAATCGGCAGGTTCAAAGGGCTGCCACAAAGCCAAAAGAAAAAGTGTCCTTGCGGAGGGCAGTACACCAAGCCTAATGCCTTTGTAGAGGGCAACAAGCAAAAGTGGACAAAGATAATTCATTCAAAAAAGTGAACCAAGGACAAATAGTGCTTGCAGAAGGTAGGCGAGGAGCAAATGGACCATTGTAAAAGTCTGAAGGATAGTTTTGGGCTTGAACAGTCCTTGCGGAGGGCACAGTTCTCTTTTAGGAAAAGGATGCAAAAATTTGACTAAGGCAAAATGATTAAGACATTTCCTTCAGACAAAATTTTTGAAAGAATTCCTTTCGACTTTTGTTCGAATAAATAAGCCTGAATCAAAGACAAAAACCCATCGAAAGAAAGCCCGACAGAAAGTAGAGGCAAAATGAAGGAAAGTCTGCCAAAAAAATAGAAAACCCGTCGAGGAAATAAAATCTTGAAGGCCATCCAAAAGATCCCAAAGGGTAGATACCCTTATGGGAGGCTCTCGCCAAGGAAAGTGGACCATTTCTCAAGACCCTGAAGGGCAATTTCCCTCTGGGAAAGATCAAACCTCAAGTTGCAGTGGAACACGCCACATGTCCTTGATAAAGTCAAAGCAGAAGTTGCCAAGTGTCATCTATCGGGACACAATTTCTAGTAACTCTTAAAGAAGCGGAATGTGCCACGTGTCATCTACAAAGCTTGGTGGAGGCGGCTAAGTGGCAACATCTGTAGCTTCTTCCTTTTATTGAGTAAGGCATGTGGTGGGTCCTGGGTGAATGTCTAAACTCGAGTTGAACGCACCACATGTCATCATTCACATGAATCCAAAAGAGTCTTGAATGTTTCTATAGTGTTTTTATGAGCTCAGCAGAAGTTGCCACATGTCATCTTCTGCATGACTCTCACAAGGCTCCCAAAGCCTCTATAAGTTAAGTGGATGCTACCATATGTCCTCACCTATTTCACAGTAAAATGTGCCACGTGTCACTTGTTAAGAACAACAGAAAGTAGCCAAAACAAATAAGAAAGACACGAAGGAAGTGCTAAGAAAGATGACCGACCCACATCCATCAAAATTAGGGCAACCAAGTAGCCGTTGGCTTTTAAACGATGATGGACCCGAACACGTCAAATTTGTGACAATGAAATAACCGTTGATCCTTGTAGGCTTAAGCACAGATCTTGTGAATGAATTCAGCAACCGGCCAAAGAGATAGCCCAAGAGCTCAAATCACACAGATAAGGTGAAATACAACCAGGAAAGGAGGAATGATGAAGAAGGATCAAAAATATCCACACATGGGATATGTTTCTAGAAGGTAAAGCAGTCCACCCAGTGGACATCGAAGAGTGCAAATATTCAATGGCACATCCTATTTTTTTGCATTGAGTAGAGCGAACAGTTGTGCACACATAAGGAAACACATCAAGCAACCCATATTAAAAATCGATGCTCGATTCCAGCATAGCCCATGGATAGAATTTAAAATGCATTAAAGGCATTGAATGCATCATAACACATTTTTGTGAAACAAAGCACCCAAGTCTTTCTTGGGGCACTATATAAAGGAGATCTTGGTCTGTAATTAGGAGATCTCTCTCTATTATTAGAAACAAAATTCTGCCAAAATTGAAAGGCATTACTGAGACTTTGAGCTCAGATTGTTGATCATATTTCATTATTCGAATAATAAAACAAGTGACTTTTCAGACTTTGTGCTGGAATAACTTGGTTGTTGGGGAAATTGTTATTGTGTCTGTTTCCTTAATATGTGTTTTGTCCATTTAATTGAATAAGCAGGATTAGTGAAAATAATAAGGAAGGTGTCCTGAAGCCGATTGTGGAGAGACTTTGTGCTGCCACAATTTTCTTTAGTTTATCTATTTTTTTATTCCAGTGTAAAGGATCTTGAGACGACTTTGTGCCCTCATTATCCTTCGTATTTAACTCTTTAGCAGTTGAGGTGGAGACTTTGTGCCTCATTTCATCTTGTTATGTTACTACACCCTATTACAGTTACTTATCATCACCCGAAAGATTCCTTTTGTCTACCGAACAACACTTCTGAAAGAAGAGTGTCTTTTGTCATCTCATCAGGATTTCTCCTTTGATTTGTGAACATCATCTCTGAAGAAAGAGAGATGGATGGTTTATCCTACCCTTGAGTGTTATTTTCTATTTATATATATAGTATATAGCTCCTTCATATCTACAAGGAACCTGCCCTTGATGAGCGGAGAGATTTGTCCCCTTTTGATGTGGTAAACCTACACATCTGGCTGACCAATTTCCCTATGCTGTGGTTGAAGAGACCTATTTTACTCATCAGTTAGCTGACCAACAAAATATTCACCCAACAGTTTTTGGTGACTCCGCTGAGGATACAGTAATTTTGTGCAACTTGAAGCCTCAAGCTTCAGATTGAAACTATATTTTGTATCTTACCCATTATCATTATAACCTTACCATCTCCCTCCACCTCGACACTAACCAAGATAGAATGCGTAGTTTGAAGCCTCAAGCTTTAAGCTGAAGCAGGGCCAATTCTTTCCCATTTTTGTTTTACAATCTCGAAACTTCACACTATACGTGAAGCCAAAGGGCTAAAGGTATTGTCAACCCTATATTCGAGTTAGTACAGCAAAGTAATTCTAAACTATTTCCTTCACCATCTTGCCTCCAACGAACTAGGAGCTTTCTTCCTACTAAAGTCAAGTCTCCATTATCGAGCAAACTATCCATTTCTGCTATTAATAAAGCTTTGCCAATAATTACCTCTCTAAAATTTGTTATTCCACCTTTCCATAATCATATAATGGCAGTTCAAGGTCCTTGGGATAACCCTTTTGTCCCACTCAATTTAACTCCACCTCTACATGAGCTCCAACACAGTTCAAGAAAGAATTTCCTTAAGTTTTATGGTGATGGGAAAGTTCATCCTGATGAACATATTGTAGCTTTCAGCATACCCTGTGGTGTAATAGGCATAGAATTTGAAGACATGGCAGTCAAGATTTTTGTAAAAACTTTACAAGGTGCTATTGCAAACTGGTTCTACCATCTACAGGCTAGATCAGTAATTGATTGGAACACACTCAAAGCCAAGTTTGAAGCAAGGTTCAAGCCTGAAGAAGACGCACTTGCCCTACTGGCCCAACTCACACAAATAAAGGAGCCTTATGAATCAATGAGGGATTTCATAGCCAAGTTCGACAAATTGAGGAATATGATTCTTGCTATTGCTCAGTCAACACCTGAGAATCTCAAATGTTTCTTCATCAACTCTCAGCTGCCTGAAGTAAGTTTTCTACTGAGACATGCTGGCAAAATAGACCTTGATGCAGCTCAGGATTTGGCCACTGAGGTGGAAGATGACCTTATCTTGGCAGGAAAGATAAGGAGAGATCCAAACAAAGGTAAATCCTTTTCATCTTTCGAATATCCATTTACAGGTACCACTGATCCAATGGTGAAGAAGCTAGCAAAGGAATTGTTAGCTCTCAGGAAGCAAATGGCACAAGAGATATCTTTAGCTCCTTCATATAGAGATATTAGTCATACCAAGGCAACGCTACCAGAAATCAAGGACAGTGAAATCATCTTCCTCCCCCATAGGGGAAACTTGCCATTGAAGCACCCCCAAACAATTCAATAGTTGGATATCTCGAAACAGAATCTGATTTCTCTTTCCAGCCTGAATTGAATCAAGAAAATGACGTTGATCTCCTTATGGAAGGCTAGGAAGAATTAGCTAGTGACTCTAACATTAGTTTCCTGAATTACCAGGATGAACCCAGAGGTAAAAGTGAAGCAGTTGATGGATTATATTTTGTATTCACCCGATCTCAGAACTAGTCAGCCCAGCAAGCTGATAAGGGAAAAACAAGGGAAAGTTCTCAGCCTACAATCTCAATTTCCAAATGAGAAACTTCTCTGCATTTCCAACCAAAGGACCCCGTGAGTAATAAAAAGGTAAGTACATCAAGCATTCCTCCATCTCTAACTTCAATTCCACAGACTTGTCTCCCCCTCCTAAAAACTAGAAAGATGAGCTGCCTTCCTCTATTCCTAATCCATTTCAATCATTTGACATAATCGACCATGTCAAGAAGACTAAAATTCAAATGTCTGAATTTGAATTTCTATAAGCCAATCCTGAACAGTTGGATAAGTTAGTTCAATGTGTGGAGAATAAAGTTGTTCCTGCAGGACAAGATGCTAAGAAAGTAAATCATGATTCCCCAAAGAACATACCCATCTCAAACCATCTTATCATTACTCCTCTAGCTACCCCTGGGAAAATAGAGCCTTTTTATGTTTCTCTATTGATAAATGGTCACAAACTGAGCAATTACATCATAGACTCAGGTGCATCTGACAATGTCATGCCTGCCAAGGTGGCAGAATCTCTTGGACTCATGCTAACCAAAACATTTGGGAGGTGTTTCTCCATGGAGAACAAACAAATACCTCTATTGGGACAAATCAAAGATGCCCAATTTGCATTTGCAGCATTCCCAGACAAAAGAATCAAGATGACAGTCCTAGTGGCTGATGTTTCAGCCTTAGACGGCATTATTTTAGGGCAAATTTTTTGCAAATATGTTGGTGGAGAATTGAGCATGGATCTGTTTGAAGTGAGGGTCCCTTTCAAAGGCATCATGTAGAGGTTTCCTGAAAAGGAAGCAAAATATGTTGTCACTCAGACATCATCCCTTGAAGCCCAAATTATGTTTGAGTCTTCATGTATGGGTAATTATTTTTTGACCATAGAAGATACTCATGTTTCAGCTAATGAAACCCCCAAAAATGACAGTCTAAAAATTAGTTCAGATGGAACAACATAAGACATGATAAAATTCAATGCAAACACAGAAGAATTTCCCCTCCCAAGCAAAGAGAAATATGAGAAAGGACCAGTTTCAAATACGGTATGGATGCTAGAATTTGATGGTAGTTGTTCTTCTACCAGCTTAGGAGCTGGGATTGTGCTGATATCTCCTCAAGGAGATATTTTTCCTTTTTCATACAAGTTGTAGTTCAGCAACACCAACAACACAGCTGAGTATGAATCTCTATTACTTGGATTGAAGGCTGCTCGAAATAAAGGCATCAAAATCCAGCATGCCAAAGGAGATGTTGAACTGGTGGTTTGTCAAGTAAGGAACCTGTATCAAACCAAAAATGAGAGATTACGCCACTACTACAATCTAGTCTAAGATCAAATTGAAAGCTTTGATGCTTTCAACATCTCTACCATACCAAAGGAATTCAATGACCGAGCCGATGCACTGGCTGCTTCAGCAACTCTCTTAGTATCTCACCCAGACTTCACAAGAGACAAATACACTATTGAATTGGTCTTTCAATTGAGTGTGCCTGATAATGCCAACCATTAGCAAGTGTTTAACAATGACAACCAAATCATTACCTTTCTGGAACAAAGAGATAGATTTTAAAAGTTGCACTTTGAAGGCAGTAATCCTTAGAAGCTTGAACCAGCTCCTGAAATAAATTCAGATGTAGGTGAAGAATTCCTGCAGCTAAAAGGAAATAAAATTCCCAAAAGACTGGTTTCTCTCGAAAAGTTGTTTGACAAACATGACAGATTCATCAAACAACAACAAATAGATTCAAACTCCTCCCAGGGGTTTGACCAGATAAATTTGGGTACCAAGGAAGATCCCAAAATGGTGAATATTGGGAAGTGCTGCACTCCTGAGGAGAGATTCAAGTTCACTACTCTACTCCACCAATACATGGATGTCTTCGCATACTTCTATGATGACCTGAAGTCTCTCAAGCCTGATGAAATCTGCCATGACATTCCTCTCAAGACTGACTCAGTGCCTTATAAGCAGAAATCTCGATAGTACAATCCAAAGATATTAGGTACTATTATGTCTGAGATACAAAAAATATTGAATGCTAGGATAATTTTTTCAATCCATCATTCCACATGGATTGCCAACATAGTCCCTATAAGGAAAAAGAATGGCAAAATTCATATTTGTGTAGATTTCAGGAATCTGAATCAGTCATCTTTAAAGGATAACTACCCTTTACCCATCATGGATCAAGTGCTTCAAACAGTGACCGGCTTCGAGATGTTATCAATGCTAGATGGCTTCTCAAGATACAATCAAGTTGAAGTTAGTGAAGCAGACCAACACAATACTACCTTCACCACACCTTGGGGCACGTTTGCATATAGAAGGATGCCTTTTAGCTTAATAAATGTTGGTGCCACCTTTCAAAAAGTAATGGACCTTACTTTCAAGGATGAAATGGGTAAGTTCATTGTAGTTTATTTTGATGACTTGACTAGTTTTTATAAGCATCGCCCAGATCATATACGCCACTTGCAATAAGTGCTAGAGCACTGCCGCCAAAATGGCATTTCTTTAAACCTCAAGAAGTTAGTTTTTGGAGTAATAGAGGGAAAACTTATCAAACACATTATGTCCAAAGGAGGCATAAAGATTGATTCAGACAGAGTCAAGTCTATCCAAGAGCTTACCTTGCCTACAAGTAAGATTGTTGTTCAATCTTTCTTTGGAAAGGTGAATTTCTTATGAAGGTTCATCCCTGAGTTTGCTGAGAAGACTCGACACATTGTGAACATGATGAAGGGAAAGGCCACCTCCAGTTGGACTAAAGAAGGCAACTCAGCATTTGAGGATATCAAGACTGCCATTGCCCACACCCCAATTCTAGTTTGTCCAGACTACAAAGAGTTTATCATATACAGTTATGCTTCTGAACACACGCTTTCAACTATTCTGGTTCAATAGGATAAAGAAGGTATGGAATCTCCCATTTCTTTCATGAGCTGTCCTCTCAAAGCTCATGAGCTAAACTACTTGAATATGGAGAAGCATGCTTATGCAGTAGTGAAGGCAGTCAAACATTTTTGTTTCTACATCTTGAATTCTCACACTACTGCTTTGGTTCCTAATACCATGATCAAATCCATACTTACTCATCAGGAGTTTGGGATGAAAAGAGGCAATTAAATTGCAAAGATCTAGGAGTTTGATCTAGTCATCAAGCCAACAAAGTTGGTAGGGGAAAAGGCCTATGCCAATTAATTGCTGATAACAAACCAGAAGAAACAGAGCATGAAGAAGCAGAGGTGGAAGACACACCGACAATCCTCTTTGTCTCCACCATGAATGAGTGGTATTCAGGTATTGCTCATTTTCTTACTTATGGTGAGTGTCCTACTCACCTATCTTATAAAGAAAGGAGGACTATCAAGTTGAAAGCTACCAATTTTGTCTTTTGAGACAACAACTTGTATAAAAAGAGCCTTGAAGGAGTATTCCTTCACTGTGTGGACAAAGAGCAGCAAATCCAACTTTTAAAATCCTTTCACAATCTATCCTGTGGAGGATATTTTTTTGCTCCTGTGACTGCCCATAAAATTTTGTGAGCCAAGTATTACTGGCCAACTCTTTTCCAAGATGCATACAAGTGGGTAAGGAAATGTGAACTATGCCAACAGTTTGTTGGGAGACCCAAGTTAGTTGCTCTGCCTCTCAAGCTAGTGGTCATAGAGAAACTATTCCAGCAATGGAGAATTTATTTTATTGGAGCTATAAACCCATCTTCAAGTGATGGACATGATTATGTTCTTACAACAACTGACTACTTCACCAAGTGGGTGGAAGCTATCCCAACCAAGCATGCTACTTCAGAAGTAGTGTGCAATTTCCTCAAGAAGAATATCATTTCCATGTTTGGAGTCCCAACTAAAATTGTCACAGACAACATAGCTTGTTTCACTTCTTAGGAGATTACACAATTATGTTTCTACTATAGGATTACTCTCTCCCACTCTTCTGATTACTTTCCACATGGGAATGGACAAGCTGAATCAAGCAATAAGAACCTAGTGACTATCATCAAGAAGTTGGTGGATGACAACCAAGGGACATGGCATAAAGCATTGTTTGATGCTTTGTGGGCAGATAGAATTACACCAAAAAAGGCAATTGGTATGTCTCCTTTTCAACTTCTTTATGGTATCAATGCTGAGATACCAATCACCTTGGAATTGCCAACATTAAAATTAACTAAGGCAATTGAAGATCAAACATATGAAAACTCCATTGATAAGAGGATCATGTGCTTAACTAAGTTGGATGAGCAGAGAACTATGGTGGTGGACTGAATTACTGCCCATCAAAATCTGGTGAAGAAACTCTTCGACCAGAAGGCAAAAAAATGTGATTTCTAGGTTGGAGATCAAGTCCTGCTGTGGGACAAGAGAAGAGAACCAAAGGGGATGCATGGAAAGTTTGACTCCCTTTGGAGAGGCCTGTTTATTATCCATCAGCTCAATGGTTAAAATAGTTTCTTATTGAAATATCAAGATAGCACACTCTTCTCTCCACCTTATAATGCGCAGCATCTAAAGCACTTCAATCTGTGAAGTATTAGATAAGATCAGCTTATACATATGTATATTTATATAATCTTTAGTTATATTTTTGTGCTTTCATTTTTGTTTTTGTCACCTTTCTTTTTGGGTAGCATGACTCCATATCCCAATGGCATACTTTAAGGCACTGGAGATTCTGATTTCTACTCTCCTCAGCTGTTCCAAGTTTTCAACTGAAGGAAGTTCTCCAATTGAAGCCAGTTGTTGTCCCCCAAAAATAGCACTCATTTTTGGGACAACATTTGAACTATTTTGAACTATTTTGGTCCAAAGGACCAAAATTCTCTCTCCCCTTCTCAAAAATTGTTCTAGGCATTCAAATTCTCTATTTTTCAAACTTTTTCAAGATCTACGGACTCTGCAGGCTTGAATCTACAGACTCTGTAGGCCTATTTCTACGGACTCCGCCAGTTCTACAGACTCAAATCTATGAACTCTATAGATATATTTTTACAAACTCAACATGCTTAAAATCAGTAGGTTCAACAGGTTCAAAGGCTTCTATAGGAGATTTCAATCAAAAGAACAAGTTTCAAACACTTAGTCATTTTTTAGGATTAGTTCAATGCCTTGGTTCAACTAAAAGAGTTCATCGGCAAACTTCTACACATTGTTTGAAACATTGAATCATTGAACCGTTAAACCTTAAACCATTTTGGTTCAATGGGTTTAATGGGTTCAAAGGTTCAACGTCATCAGTAATAATTAAACTTATTTGTCAAAGTTCAAAGTTCAACCGCTTCAAGGTTCAACGGCTTCAAAACACTTATTAAAAAAAAGAAGGCTTGAACCATTGAACCATTGAACCATTGAACCACTCGGGTTCAAAGGTTCAATAGGTTTAACGACCATATGGTAAAATGCAGTTTGTTTGAAAGCATTTGGTTCAAGCGATCAAGTGAATGAGTGGAACACAAGAAAGCAATTGAACCATTGAACCTTGAACCAACAAGGTTCAACGGGTTCAACGGTTCAACAGGTTCAATTAGTTCAAAACAATCAAAAGACTAAGACAAAAAGATGGCTTCAAAAGTGATTGAACCATTGAACCAAAGTTGGTTCAATCGATCGGTTTAATCGGTAGGTTCAAAAGGCTACCCCAAAGCCAAAGGAAAAAGTGTTCTTGCAGAGGGCAATGAACCAAGCCTAATGCCTTTGTAGAGGGCAGAAAGCAAAAGTGGACAAAGATAATTCCTTCAAAAAAGTGAACCAAGGACAAACAGACCTTGCAGAGGGCAGGCGAGGAGCAGATGGACCATTGCAAAAGTCTGAAGGATAGTTCTGGGCTTGAACAGTCCTTGCAGAGGGCACAGTTATCTTTCAAGAAAAGGATGCAAAAAATTGACTAAGGCAAAATGATTAAGACATTACCTTTGGATAAAATGTTCAAAGGAATTCCTTCAAACTTTTGTCCAAAGAAATAAGCCTGAAGCAAAGACAAAAACCTATCGAAAGAAAGCCCAACAGAAAGCAGAGGCAAAACGAAGGAAAGTCTACCAAAAAAATAGAAAACCCACTGAGGAAATAAAAGCCCATAGGCCACCCAAAAGATCTTGAAGGGTAGATAGCCTTGCGAGAGGCTCTCGTCAGGGAAAGTGGACCATTTTTCAAGACCTCAAAGGGCAAGTTCCCTCTGGGAAAGATCAAACCTCAAGTTGCAGTGGAACGTGCCACGTGTTCTGATAAAGTCAAAGCATAAGCTACCAAGTGTCATCTATCAGGACAATTTCTAGTAACTCTTAAAGCAATAGAATGTGCCACATGTCATCTACAAAGCTTGGTAGAGGTTGCCAAGTGGCAACATCTGTAGCTTCTTCCTTTTATTGAGTAAGGATTGTGGTGGGTCCTGTGTGAGTGTCTAAACTCAAGTGAAATGTGCCATGTGTCATTATTCACGTGAATCCCAAAGAGTCCTGAATGTTTGTACAGTGTTTTTATGAGCTCAATGGAAGCTGCCACATGTCATCTTCTGCATGACTCTCAAAAGGCCCCCAAAGCCTCTATAAGTTAAGCAGATGCTACCACATGTCTTTGCCTGTTTCACAACGGAATGCGCCATGTGTCACTTGTTAAGAACAACAAAAAGGAGCCAAAACAAATAGGAAAGACACGAAGGAAGTGCTAAGAAGGATGACGGACCCGCAGCCATCAAAATCAGGGCAACCAAGTAGCCGTTGGCTTTCAAACAATGATGGACCTGAACACGTCAAATTTGTGATAAGGAAATAACCATTGATCCTTATAGGCCTAAACACAGATCTTGTGAACGAATTCAGCGACTGGCCAAAGAGATAGCCCGAGAGCTCAAATCACACAGATAAGGGCAAAATACAGCCAAGAAAGGAGGAATAATGAAGAAGGATCAAAAATATCCATGCAAGGGACATGTTTCTAGAAGGTAAAGCAGTCCACCTGGTGGACATAAAAGAGCGCAAATATTCAATGGCACGGCCTATTTTTTTGCATTGAGTAGATCAAACAGCTATGTACACATAACGAAACACATCAAGAAGCCCATTTTAAAAATTGATGCTCAATTCCAGCATAGCCCATGGATAAAATTTAAAATGCATTAAAGGCATTGAATGCATCATAAAACATTTTTGTGAAACAAAGCACCCAAGCCTTTCTTAGGGCACTATATAAAGGAGATCTTAGTTTGTAATTAGGAGATCTCTCTCTGTTATCAGAAACAAAATTATGCCAAAATTGAAAGGCATTACTAAGACTTTGAGCTTAGATTGTTGATCATATTTCATTATTCGAATAAGAAAACAAGTGACTTTTTAGACTTTGTGCTGGAATAACTTGGTTGTTTGAGAAATTGTTCTTATGTCTTTTTTCTTAATACATTTTTTGTTCATTTAATTGAATAAGTAGAATTAGTGAAAATAATTAGGAAGGTGTCTTGAAGCCGGTTGTGGAGAGACTTTGTGCTACCACAATTGTCTTTAGTTTGTCTATTTTTTTTATTCCTATGTAAAAGATCTTGAGATGACTTTGTGCCCTCATTATCCTTCGTATTTAACTCTTTAGTAGTTGAGGTGGAGACTTTGTGCCTCATTTCATCTTGCTATGTAACTACACCCTATTACAGTTACTTATCATCACCTGAAAGATTCCTTTTGTCTACTGAACAACACTTCTAAAAGAAGAGGAGTGTCTTCTATCATTTTATCAAGATTTCTCCTTTTATTTGTGAACATCATCTCTAAAGAAAGAGAGATGGATGGTTTATCCTACCTTTGAGTGTTATTTTCTATTTATATATATATATATAGTATATAGCTCTTGCATATGTACAGGGAACCTCCCCTTGATGAGAGGAGAGATTTGTTCCCTTTTGATGTAGTAAATCTACACATTTGGCCGACCAATTTCCCTATGATGTGGTTGAAGATACCTATTTTGCTTATCAGTTAGCTGACCAACAAAATATTCACCCAACAATTTTTGGTGACTCCGCTAGGGATATAGTAATTTTGTGCAATTCGAAGCCTCAAGCTTCAGATTGAAACTCCATTTTGTATCTTACCCATTATCATTATAACCTTACCATCTCCCTCCACCTCCACACCAACTGGGATAGAATGTGCAGTTTGAAGCCTCAAGCTTCAAGCTGAAGCAGGGCCAATTCTTTTCCATTTTTGTTTTACAATCTGGCAACTCCACACTATACGTGAAGCTAAAGGGCTAAAGATATTGTCAACCCTGTATTCGAGTTGGTATAGCAAAGTAATTCTAAACTATTTCCTTCACCATCTCACCTCCAATGAACCAGGAGCTTTCCTCCTACTAAAGTCAAGTCTCCATTATCAGGCAAAGCGTCCATTTCTATTATTAATAAAGCTTTGCCAATAATTACCCCTCTGAGATTTGTTATTCCACCTTTCCATAGTCATACAATGGCAGTTCAAGGTCCTTGGGGTAGCTCTTTTGGCCCACTCAATTAAAATCCACCTCTACATGAGCTACCATGAGGTTTAAAGAAGAATTTATTTAATTTCTATGGTGATGGGAAAGTTCATCCTGACGAACATATTGCAGCTTTCAGCATAGCCTGTGGTGTAATAGGTGTAGAATTTGAAGATGTGGCAGTCAAGATTTTTGTGGAAACCTTACAAGGTGCTATTGCAAACTAGTTCTACCATATGCAGGCTAGATCAGTAACTGATTGGAACACACTCAAAGCCAAGTTTGAAGTGAGATTCAAGCCTACAGAAGATGCACATGCCCTGCTGGCCCAACTCACACAAATGAAAAAGGAGCCTCATGAACCAATGAGGGATTTCATTTCCAAGTTCGACAAATTGAGGAATAGGATTCTTGTTATTGCTCAGCCAACACTTGAGAATCTCAAATGTTTCTTCATCAACTCTCAGCTGCCTAAAGTAAGTTTTCTATTGAGATGTGCTGGCCAAATAGACCTTGTTACAGCTCAAGATTTGGCCACTGAGGTGGAAGATGACCTTATCTTGGCAGGAAAGATAAGGAGATATCCAAACAGAGGTAAATTTTTTTCATCTTTCGAATATCCATCTACAAGTACCACCGATCTAATGGTGCAGAAGCTAGCAAATGAATTGCTAGCTCTCAACAAGCAAATGGCACAAGAGATATCTTCAACTCCTTCATACAAAGATATGCCAAGGACATTCTCCAATTAGTCATACTAAGGCAATGCTACCAGAAATCAAGGATAGCCAAATCAATTTCCTCTCTCGTAGGGGAAACTTGCCATTGAAGCACCCCCAACCAATTTCGCAGTTGGATATCTCGAAACAGAATCTAATTTCTCTTTCTAGCCTGAATTAAATCAAGAAAATGACGTTGATCTCCTTGCAGAAGGCTAGAAAGAATTATCTGGCGACTCTAACATTGGTTTCCTGAATTACCAGGATGAACCCAGAGGTAAAATTGAAGTAGTTGATGGATCATATATTGTATTCACCCGGTCCCAGAACCAGTCAGCCTAGCAAGCTGATAAGGGAAAAATAGGGGAAAGTTCTCAGCCTGTAATCTCAATTGTCAAATGAGGAACTTCTCTACCTTTCCAACCAAAGGACCCCTTGAGTAATAAAAAGGTAAATACATCAAGCATTCCTCCATCTCTAACTTTAATTCCACATACTAGTCCTCCCCCTCCTAAAAACTAGAAAGATGAACTGCCTTCCTTTGTTTCTAATCCATTTCAATTATTTGACATAATCAACCATGTCAAGAAGACCAAAATTCAAATGTCTGAATTTGAATTCCTATAAGCCAATCCTGAATAGTTGAATAGGTTAGTTCAATGTGTGGAGAATAAAGTTGTCCCTGCAGGACAAGATACTACGAAGGTAAATCATGATTCCCCAAAGAACATACCCATCCCAAACCATCTTGTCATTACTTCTCCAGCTACCCCTAGGAAAATTGAGCCTTTCTATGTTTCTGTGTTGATAAATGGTCACAAACTAAGCAATTACATCATAGACTCTAGGGCATCTGACAATGTCATGCCTGCTAAGGTAGGAGAATCTCTTGGACTCAAGCAAACCAAAACATTTAGGAGGTGTTTCTCCATGGAGAACAAACAAGTACCTCTACTGGGACAAATCAAGGATGCCCAATTTGCATTTGCAGCATTCCTAGACAAAAGGATCAAGATGACAATCCTGGTGGCTGATGTTCTAGCCTCATGTGGCATTCTTCTAGGGCAAAATTTTTGCAAAGATGTTGGTGGAGAATTGAGCATGGATATGTCTGAAGTGAGGATCCCTGTCAAAGGAATCATGCAGAGGTTGTTTCCTGAAAAGAAAGCAAAATATGTTGTCACTCAGACATCATCCCTTGAAGCCCAAATTATGTTCGAGTCTTCAGGTATGGGTAATTAGTTTTTGACCACAGAAGATACTCATGTTTCAGCTGATAAAACCCCTAAAAATTACAGTCTAAAAATTAATTTAGATGGAACAGTAGAAGACATGATAAAATGCAATGCAAACACAGAAGAATTCCCCCTCCCAAGCAAAGAGAAATCTGAGAAAGGATCAGCTTCAAATAAGGTATGGATGCTAGAATTTGATGGCAGTTTTTCTTCTACCAGCTTAGGAGCTAGGATTGTGCTGATATCTCCTCAAAGAGATATTTTTCCTTCTTCATACAAGTTACAATTTAGCAACACCAACAACACAGCTGAGTATGAATCTCTATTACTTAGATTGAAGGCTGCTTGAGATAAAGGCATCAAACTCTTGCATGCCAAAGGAGATGCTGAATTGGTGGTTTGTCAGGTAAGGAACCTATATCAAACCAAAAATGAGAGATTATGCCACTACCATAATCTAGTTTGGGATAAAATTGAAAGCTTTGATGCTTTCAACATCTCTACCATACCCAGAGAATTCAATGACCGAGCTGATGCACTGGATGCTTCAGCAACTCTCTTAGTCTCTCATCCAGACTTCATAGGAGACAAATACACTATTGAATTGGTCTTTCGATTGAGTGTGCCTGATAATGCCAACCATTGGCAAGTGTTTAACAATGACAACCAAATCATTACCTTTCTGGAATAAAGAGATAGCTTTGAACAGTTGCACTTTCAAGGCAATAATCCTCATAAGCTTGAACCAGCTCTTGAAATGAATTCAGATGCAGGTGAAGAATTTATGCAGCTAAAAGGGAATAAAATTCCCAAAGGACTGGTTTCTTTCGAGAAGCTATTTAACAAATATGACATATTCATCAACAGCAACAAATAGATTCAAACTCCTCTCAGGGGTTTGATTAGATAAATTTGGGTACCAAGGAAGATCTCAAAATGGTGAATATTGAGAAGTGTTGCACTCCTGAGGAGAAATTCAAGTTCGCTACTCTACTCCACCAATACATGGATGTCTTAGCATACTTCTATGATGACCTGAAGTCTCTCAAGCTTGATGAAATCTGCCATGACATTCCTCTCAAAACTGACTCAGTGCTTTACAAGTAGAAATATTGATAGTACAATCCAAAGATATTAGGTATTATTCTTTCTGAGATACAAAAAATATTGAATGATAGGATAATTTTTCTAATCTATCATTCCACATGGATTGCTAACATAGTCCTTGTAAAGAAGAAGAATGGCAAAATTTGCATCTATGTGGACTTCAAGAATCTGAGTCAGTCATATTTAAAAGATAACTACCCTTTACCCATCATGGATCAAGTGCTTCAGATAGTGACCAGCTCAGAAATGTTATCAATGCTAGACAGCTTCTCAAGATACAATCAAGTTGAAGTTAGTGAAGCAGACCAACACAAGACTGCCTTCACCACACCTTGGGGCACGTTTGCATATAGAAATATGCCTTTTGGCTTAATAAATGCTGGCGCCACCTTTTAGAGAGCAATAGACCTTACTTTCAAGGATAAAATAGGTAAGTTCATTATAGTTTATCTTGATAACTTGACCAGTTTTTCTAAGCATCACCTAGATCATATACGCCACTTGCAACAAGTGTTAGAGCGTTGTCGCCAAAATGGCATTTTTTTGAACCCCAAAAAGTTAGTTTTTGGAGTAAAAGAGGGAAAAAATCTCAATTACATTATGTCCAAAGGAGGTATAAAGATTGATTCAAATAGAGTCAAGTCTATCCAAGAGCTTACCTTGCCTACAAGTAAGACTGTTGTTCACTCTTTCTTAAGAAATGTGAATTTCTTACGAAGGTTCATCTTTGAGTTTGCTGAGAAGACTCGACACATTGTGAACATGATGAAGGGAAAGGCCACCTTTAGATGGAATGAAGAAGGCAACTCAACATTTGAGGATATCAAGACTGCCATTGCCCACACCCCAATTTTTGTTTGCCCATATTAAAACAAAGAGTTCATCATATACAGTTATGCTTCTAAACACATGCTTTCAGCAATTTTGGTTCAATAGGATAAAGAAGGTATGGAATCTCCTATTTCTTTCATGAACTGCCCTCTCAAAACTCATGAGTTGAAGTACTCGAATATGGAGAAGCATGCTTATGCAGTAGTGAAGGCAGTCAAACATTTTCACTTCTACATCTTGAATTCTCACACTACTGCTTTGGTTCCCAATACCACGGTCAAATATATACTAACTCAGTAGGAGTTTGAGATGAAAAGAGGCAATTAGATTGCAAAGATACAGGAGTTTGATCTAGTCATCAAGCCAACAAAGATAGTACGAGGAAAAGGCCTATGCCAATTAATTACTGATAACAAACTAGAAGAAACAAAGCATGAAGAATCAGAGGTGAAAGACACATCGACAGTCCTTTTTATCTCTACCATGAATGAGTGGTATTTAGGTATTGCTCATTTCTTCACTTATGGTGAGTGTCCTGCTCACCTATCTTACAAAGAAAGGTGGACTATCAAGTTGAAAGCTGCCAATTTTGTCCTTTGGGACAACAGCCTGTACAAGAAGAGCCTTGATGGAGTATTCCTTCATTGTGTGGACAAGGAGCAGTAAAGCCAAATTTTGAAATCCTTTCACAATCTAACCTGTGGAGGACATTTTTTTGTTCCTGTGACTGCCCATAAATTTTTTTGAGCCAAGTATTATTGGCCAACTCTTTTCTAAGATGCATACAAGTGGGTAAGGAAATGTGAACTATGCCAATAGTTTATTGGGAGACCCAAGTTAGCTGCTCTGCCTCTCAAGCCAGTGGTCATAGAGGAACCATTCCAGCAATGGGGAATTGATTTTATTGGTGCTGTAAACCCATCTTCAAGTGTTAGACATGATTATGTCCTTACAGCAACTGACTACTTCACCAAGTGGGTGGAAGCTATCCCAACCAAGCATGCTACTTCAGAAGTAGTGTGCAATTTCTTCAAGGAGAATATCATTTTCAGGTTTGGAGTCCCAACTAAAATTATCACAAACAATGCAACTTTTTTCACTTCCCAGGAGATTACATAATTTTGTTTCTACTATGGGATTACTCTCTCCCACTCTTCTGATTACTTTTCACAAGGGAATGGACAAGTTGAATCAAGTAATAAGAACCTAGTGACTATCATCAAGAAGCTGGTGGATGACAACCAAAGGACATGGCATAAAGCATTGTTTGATGCTTTGTGGGCAGATAGAATCACACCAAAAAGGGCAATTGGTATGTCTCCTTTCCAACTTCTTTATGGTATCAATGCTGAGATACCAATCACCTTGGAATTGCCAGCATTAAAATTAACTAAGGCAATTGAAGATCAAACATATGAAAACTCCATTGATAAGAGGATCATGTGCTTAACTAAGCTGGATGAGCAGAGAACTATGGTGGTGGACCGAATTACTGCCCATCAAATTTTGGTGAAGAAGCTCTTCGACTAGAAGGCAAAAAAATATGATTTCCAGGTTGGAGATCAAGTCCTATTGTGGGACAAGAGAAGAGAACCAAAGGGGATGCATGGAAAATTTGACTCCCTTTGGAGAGGCCCATTTATTATTCATCAACTCAATGGTGAAAATAGTTGCCTATTGAAATATCAAGATGGCATACTCTTCTCTCTGCCTTGCAATGTGCAGCATCTGAAGCACTTCAATCTGTGAAGTCTAAGATAAGATCAACTTGTACATATGTATATTTATATAATCTTTAGTTATATTTTTGTGCTTTCATTTTTGTTTTTGTCGCCTTTATTTTTGGGTAGCATGACTCCATAGCCCAATGGCATAATTTAAGGCACTAGAGATTCTAATTTTTACTCCCCTCAGCTGTTCAAAGTTTTCAACTGAAGGAAGTTCTCCAACTGGAGCCAGCTATTGTCCCCCAAAAATAGCACTCATTTTTGGGTCAACATTTGAACTATTTTGGTCCAACAGACAAAAATTCTCTCTCCCCTTCTCAAAAATTGTTCTAGGCATTCAAATTCTCTATTTTTCAAACTTTTTCAAGATCTACGGACTCTACAGGCTTGAATCTACGGACTCTGGAGGCCCATTTCTACGGACTCCACCAGTTCTACAGACTCAAATCTATGAACTCTGTAGATATATTTTTACAGACTCAACATGCTTGAAATCAGCAGGGTCAATAGGTTCAAAGGCTTTTACAAGAGAGTTCAATCAAAAGAACAATTCAAACACTTAGTCATTTTTCAGGATTGGTTCAATGCCTTGGTTCAACTAAAAGAGTTCATCGGAAAACTTCTACACGGTGTTTGAAACATTGAACCGTTAAACCTTGAACCATTTTGGTTCAACGGGTTCAATGGGTTAAAAGATTCAATGTCATCAGTAAGAATTAAGTGCATTTGTCAAGGTTCAAAGTTCAACCACTTCAAGGTTCAACGACTTCAAAACACTTATCAAAGAAAAGAAGGCTTGAACCATTGAATCGTTGAACCATTGAACCACTCAGGTTCAAAGGTTCAATAGGTTCGATGGCCATATGGTTCAACGTGGTTTGGTTCAAAGCATTTGGTTCAAGCGATCAAGTGAATGAGTAGAACACAAGAGAGCGATTGAACCTTTTAACCTTGAACCAACAAGTTTCAACAGATTTAATCAGTTCAAAACAATCAAAAGACTTAGACAAAAAGATGGCTTCAAAAGTGATTGAACCATTGAACTAAAGTTAGCTCAATCGATCGGTTCAATCGGCATGTTCAAAGGGCTGCCCCAAAGCCAAAGGAAAAAGTGTCCTTGTGGAGGGTAGCGAACCAAGCCTAATGCCTTTGTGGAGGGTAGCAAGCAAAAGTGGAAAAAGATAATTCCTTTGAAAAAGTGAACTAATGACAAACAGCGCTTGCGGAGGGCAGGCGAGGAGCAGATGGACCATTGTAAAAGTCTGAAGGATAGTTCTGGGCTTGAACAGTCCTTACAGAGGGCACAGTTCCCTTTCAAAAAAAGGACGTGGAAAATTGACTAAGGCAAAATGATTAAGACATTTCCTTCAGACTTTTGTCCAAAGAAACAAGCCTGAAGCAAAGACAAAAACCCGATGAAAGAAAGCCCGACGGAAAGCAGAGGCAAAACGAAGGAAAGTCCACCAAAAAATAAAAAACCCACCGAGGAAATAAAAGCCCAAAGGCCGCTCGAAAGATCTCGAAGGGTAGATACCCTTGTGGGAGGCTCTTTCCAAGAAAAGTGGACTATTTCTCAAGACCCCGAAGGGCAAGTTCCCTCCGAGAAAGATCAAACCTCAAGTTGTAGCGAAATGCGCCACGTGTCCTTGATAAAGTCAAAGCAAAAGCTGCCAAGTGTCATCTGTCAGGACATAGTTTCTAGTAACTCTTAAAGCAGTGAAATGTGCCACATGTCATCTACAAAGCTTGGTGGAGGCTTCCAAGTGGAAACATCTGTAGCTTCTTCCTTTTATTGAGTAAGGACTGTGGTGGGTCCCAAGTGAGTATCTAAACTCGAGCAGAATGTGCCATGTGTCATCATTCATGTGAATCCAAAAGAGTCCTAAATGTTTCTATAGTGTTTTTATGAGCTCACTGAAAGCCACCACATGTCATCTTCCACAAGACTCTCAAAAGGCCCCAAAGCCTCTATAAGTTAAGCTTATGCTACCACATGTCCTCACCTATTTCACAGTGAAACGTGCCATGTGTCACTTGTTAAGAACAGCTGAAAGTGGCCAAAATAAATAGGAAAGACACAAAGGAAGTGCTAAGAAGGATGACGGACCTACAACTGTCAAAATCAGGGCAACCATGTAGCTGTTGGATTTCAAACAATGATGGACCCAAACACGTCAAATTTGCGACAATGAAATAACTGTTGATCCTTGCAGGCTTAAGCACATATCTTGTGAACGAATTCAATGACCAGCCAAAGAGATAGCCTGAGAGCTCAAATCACACAGATAAGGGCAAAATATAGCCAGGAAAGGAGGAACGATGAAGGATAAAAAATATATGTGCATGGGATATGTTTCTAGAAGGTAAATTAGTCCACCCAGTGGACATTAAAGAGCGCAAATATTCAATGGCGTGGCCTTTTTTTTTGCATTGAGTAGAGCGAATAGCTATGAATATAAGGAAACACATCAAGCAACCCATATTAAAAATTGATGCTCAATTCCAGCATAGCCCATGGACAGAATTTAAAATGCATTAAAGACATTGAATGCATCATAACACATTTTTGTGAAACAAAGTGCCCAAGTCTTTCTTGGGGCACTATATAAAGGAGATCTCGGTCTGTAATTAGGAGATCTCGGTCTGTAATTAGGAGATCAAAAACAAAATTTTTCCAAAATTAAAAGGCATTACTGAGACTTTGAGCTCAGATTGTTGATCATATTTCATTATTCGAATAAGAAAACAAGTGACTTTTCAAACTTTGTGCTGGAATAACTTGGTTGTTGGGAAAATTGTTCTTATGTCTGTTTCTTTAATAATTTTTTTTCCAAATAATTAAATAAGCAAAATTAGTGAAAATAATCAGGAAGGTGTCCTGAAGCCGATTGTGGAGAGACTTTGTGCTGCCACAATTGTCTTTAGTTTGTCTATTTTTTTAATTCCTATGTAAAGGCTCTTAGGATGACTTTGTGCCCTTATTATCCTTCGTATTTCAATCTTTGGCAGTTGAGGTGGAGACTTTGTGCCTCATTTCATCCTGCTATGTTACTACGCCCTGTTACAGTTATTTATCATCACCTGAAAGATTCTTTTTGTCTGCTGAACAACACTTTTGAAAGAAGAGGAGTGTCTGTCATTTCATCAGGATTTCTCCTTTGATTTGTGAACATCATCTCTGAAGAAAGAGAGATGGATGGTTTATCCTACTGTTGAGTGTTTTTTTCTATTTATATATATAGTATATAGCTCTTGCATATCTACAGGGAACCTCCCCTTGATGAGAGGAGAGATTTGTCCCCTTTTGATGTAGTAAACCTACACATCTGGCCAACCAATTTCCCTATGTTGTGGTTGAAGAGACTTATTTTTCTCATCAGTTAGTTGACCGACAAAATATTCACCCAACAGTATACAAAGGAACATAACTATATAAGAGTCTTAATCTTTAAGGACAAGCTCCTCAAACTAGGCAAGGTAGGCTCTCCATCTAAAAAACAAGCATTCATTGACATGTGTAGATAATTCCATGACATATTTGCATGGCAATATAAATATCTAAATGGGTTATAACCTAGTCTAGCCCATCATACTATTGAATTAGAACCTGTATTCAAACTAGTTAGGCAAAAACAAAGGCCTATCAACCCCAA
This sequence comes from Torreya grandis, assembly GCA_037957365.1. NCBI lineage: Eukaryota > Viridiplantae > Streptophyta > Pinopsida > Cupressales > Taxaceae > Torreya > Torreya grandis. The sequence goes on along the minus strand of JARHVA010003990.1, from coordinate 6,417 downwards.
AATTGAGCAAATCATGAGAATGGAACTCATCAAACTTCTTGATTCTAAGATAATTTTTCCTATCAAGCACTCAACTTGGGTAACTAATCTTTTGCATGTTATAAATAAGAATGGGGAAATAAGATTTTGTGTGGACTTTAGAGACCTCAATAGGGTGTCATTCAAAGGCCATTACCCCTTACCTCCTATGGACCAAATTTTGCAAGATGTTTCAAGTTCCCAACACTTCTCACTCATAGATGGATATTTTGATTATAATCAAATTTTGGTGAATAAAGATGATCAGTTCAAGACAACATTTACTACAAAATGAGGGACATTTGATTATAGGAATATGCCTCTTAGTTTGTCAAATGCCAACACCAATTTTTAAAGGGAAATGGACACGGATTTCAAAGGCCTAATCAATGAGATGTTGCTAGTGTATATGATATAACCATGTTTTCAAAGGATGAAAATGACCACATGAGACATATAACTCAGGTATTTGACAGGTGTAATAGTATGGGGTGTCTCTTAACCCAAAAAAGTGCATCTTTGTTGTCCATGAAGGTAAGCTTTTAGGACACATTATTTCCAAAGATGGCCTAGTTATTGACCTTGAAAGGATAGAGGCTATTCTAGGCCTATCAATACCCTTACACAAGAAAGGACTCCAAATTTTCTTAGGTAAGATAAACTTTGTGAGAATATTCATACCTAGTTTTGTATCTTTGTGAATCCTATCATAGCCATGCTCAAGAAGAAATAGGTTTTCACTTGGACTAAGGAAGGTAAGAGCAATTTTGAAGCCATCAAGCAAGCAATTGCACAAGCTCCCACTCTTGTAAATCTTGATTTTGCTAAGGAATTCATGTTATATACATGTTCTAACCTTGACATTATCTCGGATATGCTTATGTAAAATAATGATGAGGGTGTTGGATAACCTATTGCATTATTTAGTCAAGGTTTGGAGGATTATGAAGCCAAATATACAATTATGGAGAAATAAGTCCCTATTATTATAATAATACTAAATACGTTTAGATACATGGTTTCAAATAATAGGATTCACATCATGATCTCTCATCCTAGCATCAAGGAGTTCATATTGAGTAAAGACCTCAATGAAAAGAGGGTAGGGTGGATTACAAAGGTAATGGAGTATGACGTTGACATCAAGGTGATGAAGTTGGTAAGAGGTAAGGGTCTTTATGAGCACTTGGATTTAGATCTCCATGAACCAAAGGAGGAAGTTTTGGTCAATCAACACTGCCTTCAACCAGTTGATCTCACACCTATACAAAGTTGGACACAAGACATCATCATATTCCTCCAAAATGGTGAGTGTTCTAATGGCTTGAGTAAGTCCAAAAGAAGGTATTTCAGATTTCAAACTATTCCTTATTGTCTGGTAGATGGTGTAATTTTTAGAAGAGATACAAATGGTGCATTGTTGAGATTCATTGACAATGCTCAGTTTGGTGTATTGCTTGAAAATTTTCATAATGGAGCAACAAGAGGTCATTTCTCTCCAAGGACCATAGCTACAAAGATCATGAAAGCAGGGTACTATTGGCCTAACCTATTTAAATACTTATATGCTTGGGTAATAAGGTGTGTTCAATGTGCTTTCCTTGTAGGAAAATAAAGACTTGCAACTCTCCCATTGAGACCTATTCAAGTGGATCAACCCTTCATGCAATGGGGTGTTGACTTCATTGGCATGATTAATCATCCATCAAATATTGGCCACAAGTAGATCCTTACAACAACTGATTAATTTACAAAATGGGTTGATTCAGTTGCATTGAAGGAGGCCAATGGGAGTTTTATTTTGGAGTTCTATGAAGGCATTACTATAAGGTTTGGAACTCCTTCTAGCATCATTTCAGATAATACACTTGCTTTCATAGGTGCTAAGATAACCGATTGGTCAAGTAGTAATGGTATATATCTAAGTATATCATCCAACTATTATCCTCAAGGTAATGGGTTGGCCAAGTCTACTAATAAAAACCTGATTAGGATCATCAAGAGGACTTTTGAGAGCAACCAAAGAGCTTGGCACACTAAGTTAAAGATAGCCTTATGGGTTGATAGGATCACACCTAAAAAGCCAAAAGGTAAATCTCCTTTTGTTATTTTTTATGGGATGGAAGCTAGTCTATCCATATCCCAAGATATGCTTACCTTAGATATGGCACATCAGTTAGAATTTCTTGAAAACACTCTAATGGAGGTGAGGTTGAAAAAATTGATGGAGTTGCAAGCGACTAGAGACAATGCTCACAAAGCCATCAAGCACCATCAGGTGCTAATGAATGTTAGGGTGTGGAGCTAAAAGCTTCAACTGTTTTCAGACACAAAGAAGAGGATGCTGAAGAACCAGAAGCACCGACATCAGCAGCATGACCGACGTCGGTCAGGTGCAGTGCAGAAGGCAACCGGTGACGGCAGCTAGTCGATCGACGTCGGCAAAACCAGACAGACAGGGACCGACGTCAGTCGCCTGTGGCAGTCCAAAAATGCTGTTGACGAACAGTCAGTTAAGGAGAAACGAGTGTTTGCATGTCAAATGACTAATTATAGTCACGAGCTGTGTGTCTAATTATTGTAGTTAGATTTCTATTTTTGTAAGCATGGGATCCTATTTAAAGACCCATAAGGCATGTATTGTAATAATCAAGAAGGCAAGTAAAAAGCATTGAAGCAAGCAAGGTCAAGGAGATCTACAGGTGTAAGGTCAAGGAGATCAGCTGAAGCATTCAAGGAGGGATAATAACTCAGGCTTTAGAGTTGTTTGGTTGAGCAAGAGAGAGAGGGAAGAAGGTCTTGAGGTGTGGAAAGCCTTTGAGGTGGAGGAAGAAGTGGCATCTTCCTTATTGAATTTTCTTCTAGTAATATCTAATACAAGAGTGTGTATTGTCTCTCAAATTCTTTATTGTCTCAAGTTTCTAGTTACTTATTCATTTTGGTATAATTCTGTGTTTAATTGCTTATAAGAAAGTAATCAATTGTGCTTCCATTGGGTAAGGGGTCACCTATCAGTTGGTATCAGAGCGAGGTTGGACGTTCTCAGAGCGAGTTTGACTAACAGATGGGCCAGATCTATTAAGTGTTGTTGATTACAGGTTACTCATAGGGGTTGTTATTTGAGGTGGAGAATTTGCAGAAGAGCCATGTAGAGCTTGGAGAGTTCTTCCCATGGTGGAATCAAGTTGGATTCCCCATGTATGTAGATCAGGGTTTGATATGCAGGGTGTTGCAATATCATGGAGGAGATCTACATGTGATAAGTAAGATCAGGTTGGTCTGCAGGGATGTGTGTATGCGAGGGTCAAACAGAGATCAGCGGGGAAGTAGGGTCCAAGGTGACAGCAATACATTAGCAGGATCATGGTGAGATCTACTTGGAGTACCGGTTCGTACTCGATTGTACAGATGTACAATGAGGTGAACAACAGCTTGTGTTAGCTGTGTGTTGTGATCTATGAGAGAAGATTACTCTGGAGGGAAGTTTAATGTAAGCCCACGAAGTGGAAGAAAGAGTCCCACCTCTTTGTTGTAAATTCCTTTGTAATGAGCTGAATATAATTGTATATTGCCTCTCTGTTTTTGTGTGTTTTCTCATTGATAGTTATTTGTTCTTCTGGATTCTGCATGTTTAATTGCTTATACATTGGTAATCATGTGTGCTCTTAAATCTGACAAGTTATGTCAGAGCTTTGGGGAGTTTCGGTCCTATCAATTGGGATGGAAGCTAGTCTATCCATATCCCAAGATATGCTTACCTTAGATATGGCACATCAGTTAGAATTTCTTGAAAACACTCTAATGGAGGTGAGGTTGAAAAAATTGATGGAGTTGCAAGAGACTAGAGACAATGCTCACAAAGCCATCAAGCACCATCAGGTGCTAATGAAGAGGTCCTTTGATAAGAAATCAACTCCAAGATTTTTCCAATAGGGTGATATAGTACTGAAGTGGGATGAATACAAATCAAAGCCAGGGAAACACACCAAGTTTGACACCTTGTGGGGTGGTTCATACATCATCATCAAGTGCAAGCAAAAAAATTCCTTCAAATTGTAATAATGAATGGGGAGGAGTTAGATATCCCTATAAATGGGATCCAATTGAATCCATAATACTTATGATATGAAGGTTAGTCATGTACATAATTAGGTGTGTGGTGTGTGTTGAATAAGTGTTTATGCACATTTGCCTTTTTTCTTTCTTGTTTGGTTTGTTATTTTGAGTCTTTATGTGTGGTGTTCCCTAAATGCTTTGAGAATAGTGTGGTTTTTATCCTTGTGTGGTGTGGTGTGTTTAGGCTGTCTTTATCTTGATCTAGTTTATTTCAAAGCTTCTCTACCAAGACTCCATTGCCTAATGGTTAAGGAAAGGCTACTAGTCTCACATCCTAGCAAGCAAGCTGCCTCAAAGAGTCACCAAGAATGTTATCAAAATGTGACAACATTTTGACCTATATGAGTGCAAGTTTATTTATTTTTATCCTTCTCCTATAAGTTTTTATAGGTTTCCATAGCTCATTTATGCCTTTAATTTGCTAAATCATGAATTTAAACTCATTTCTAGTCACCTCAGAGATATTAAGGTTTTTTAGCATAAATTAAGGTCTTTGGGGATGTTAAGGTTCCTATTGTAGTTAGAGGGGGTATTTTTAAATCTTATTTATTACATAATATATTAGAGGGGGTAAACTGGAGTCCATATAAGTCTTTTAGGGTCTTGATCAAATGGAATGTTAACTCCATGAGGTCATTTTAGTTTCACTAGTTTTCTCTACACTTGAAACTACTTCTTAAGGGTTCTAAAGTCATTTTCAAGATAGATATAAAGTGTGGTACATAAAATTGGTACTTTTAAATCATGATAAGAGGTTTTCTAATGTTCATAATATCAGAGCAAGTCAAAATGTAGTCAAACCTTGCAATTTCAATGCTCAAATAAGGAGAAATAAGCTAAAAGGGGTATTTCTGATCATTTGTACAATCATCTTCAAGATTAAACATATGAAAAGTGACTCTCTACTTACCTTAAGCATTTTCAAAATTTAGAGAATTTTCATAAGTTCAAAAATGGCAAAATACTCAGTTTCCACTTCTTTAGGTAGTTTGGCAGGTTTTAAAGGGTCATGTGTAAATGCTTGTTACATACATAATATGAAGAGATGGCTCCTAAGATTTTTACTAGGCATGGGGACCCTAATGGGATTGAGATTCAAGGCATTGGTATTAAATTAAATCTCCTATTCTCAATGAACAAATGTTAATAAAGTGAGTTGCTTGGAAAAGGATTTAAACCCCACCACCTTGACTTTTGGGCAATATTATTGAAGATATGAGCTCATTGTTGTCAAAAAAAATTTATATGAGTTTGAAAAGGGACTGATGATTCCTCTAATTCCATCATTCCAATTCATCTAGTGTATGCAAATGCAGGGATCTCCATGTTTCTTCAGGTTACAAGTCTACCTCATTAGGAGGAGCCTTCAATAGGACTGGTGAATATTTTTAGACTCTTTATAGTCCTGTAGCATTAACAGACCTCCCATATAATCCATATAAGGTCTTATGAAAGTTTCATGATGATATAATTCCTAATGACTTAGTGGTCATAAGGAGAATACACCTACATGCCTACTTGGAGAAATAGTCCATTTTTAGGCTAAAAGGAAAGACATAGAGGTGTTTTAAATTGTTTGAGCCTAATTGGGACTTCAATAAAGTACAATTCCATTAAGGAGATCATTGAATTTAAAGTGAGGAGCTTCATACCTCTCGATTTAGTCTTGACTCTTAATGAGCACCTACAATTCATATAAACCAGTAGGTGAGATAAAGGTGCATATAATGAAAAAATGATTGAAACCTAATTAGAACTTAAACTAAATCAAAGAGACAAAAGAGGATTGATGATAGGGTAAAGTCCAAATAGACAATATGTATTCAAGATCCTCTAAAGGCCACATACAAGTTATAATGAGGATCAGGTTGGTCTTGAGCCTATGAATGAATCAAAGTAAGATTAAGTTTTGAGATCCATCTCAGTAGATAACATAGTCATAGTACAATTTAGAAACCAAGGGAAACATTTTGAAACATGAATATAATGGATCAAACTGAGTTCAAATGGGCACACACAGTCAAACATAAGCTACAATTATGCCTGCCCTCCATGAATTCCTACTTGATTTGAAGAGGATTAAAGAACTATGACTATGTTTGAAAGAGATGAAGTTGGTAAGTGGTTTCATAATGTCAAGAATGTCTCATTTCAACTCTCAGACCAAATGAGTGAAGATAAAATGTTCAAAGCTATGTCTAAGCATGTAGGCCTAATCCACACACAAGCTATCCAGCTAGTCATAAGAGAGATTAAAGTTTTAAGGCCTCTATAGGCATGGTC